>WBMZ01013591.1:0-70355 GCA_013400975.1 Atrichornis clamosus
CCCGCGCCTGCGCCCCGCCACGCGTGGTCGCGGCCTTCCTGCCGGAAGTGACGCCACGGGCGGCCCGGCCCCGCGCGCCCCCTGCCGGCGGGAGGGTGAATGGGCGCTGCCTGGGACCGCCGGTGATCCGCGGTCTGGGACACGCGGACATAGATCTGTTGGGACACGCGGACATGGATCTGTTGGGACACACAGACAGGTATCTGCTGGGACACACGGAGGTGGGTCTGCCGGGACGTACGGAGATGGGTCTGCTGGGACACACGGACATGGATCTGTTGGGACATACGGGGATGGAGGCCAGAAAACGTTGGAAATACAACACAGTGGCTTGAACAGCACAAAGTTCGTGGTGGTCTGTGAGACCTGGCAGGGCAGTGCAGGGAGGACGATGCTGGAAATGAAAAGCAAATCCCTGTGCTCTGCTTTGCAAGGCGTCAGGGAGAGCTTGGGCATGGATGGGGAAAGAGGGTGCTGCTGTCCGGAGGTGTGAGTAGGGAGATGGATGGATGAAAATTTTCACTGGTCACTGGAAGGAAGGTTTAGGACCAGCTTCCCAGGGGAGGACAGCAAAGTACAGATTACTGAGGAAGGACAGGGAGGGGAGACAAGGAGGGAGTGTTCCCCTCTGTGTCAGTGACCAGCTGGAGTGTGTGAAACTCCGCCTGGGGATGGATCGAGAGCTTAAGGGTCAGGATTAAAAGGATGGCAGGGACAGGTGACATTATAGTGGGGATCTGGTACAGGCCACCCCACCAGGAAGATTGAGAAGATGAGGCCTACTATAGACAGGAGCAGCATCACATTCACAGTTCCTGGTCCTCGTGGGGGACTTCAACCACCCTGACACCTGTTGGAGGGACAACACAGCAGGGCAAAAGCATTCTGGGAGATTCCTGGAGTGCATTGATATCTTTCTTCTCCAAGTGATAGAGGAGCCAAGGAGAAGTGCTATGCTGGACCTTGTGCTCACCAACAAGGAGGAGCTGGTGGGGAATGTGAAGCTCAAGGGCAGCCTTGGCTGCAGGGATCCTGAAATGGTGGAGTTCAAGATCCTTAAGGCAGTGAGAGGGGTGCAGAGCAAACTCGCTGCCCTGGACTTCAGGAGGGCAGACTTGGGCCCCTTCAGGGATCTGCTTGGTAGAGTACCCTGGGATAGAGCCCTGGAGAGAAGAAGGGCCCCAGAGGGGTGATTGATATTCAAGGATCACCTACTCCAGGCTCAGGAGCGATGCATCAAACAAAGAGGAAGTTGGGCAAAAGTGCCAGGAGGCCTGTGTGGGTGAACAAGGAGCTCCTGGACAAGCTCAGCCACTGAAAGGAAGCCTATGGAAGGCAGAAGCAGGGGCTGTAGCCTGGCAGGAATACAGAGAGGTTGTCCAAGCAACCAGGGATCAGTTTGAAGAAGCTAAAGCCCTGATAGAATTAAACGCGGCCAGGGACATCAAGGACAACAAGAAAAGCTTCTGTAGGTGTGTTGGTGATAAAAGGAAGACTAGGAAACATTAGGACCTTCTTTGGAAGGAAAGGGGAGACCTGGTTACCTGAGATACGGAGAGGGCTGAGGCACTCAATGACTTTTTTGCCCCTGTCCTCACCAGGAAGTGCTCCAGCCACATGGCCTGAGTGCAGAAGGCAAATGCAGGGACTGGGAGACTGAAGAATCACCTGCTGGAGAAGAAGATCAGGTTCAAGGCCATCTAAAACACCTGAAGGTGCACAAGTCTGTGGGACACAAAGAGATGTATCCACAGGTCCTGAAGGAACTGGTGGATCAAGTGGCTAAGCCACTGTCCATCATATTTGAGAAGTTGTGGCATTCAGGTGAAACTTCACTGACCGTAGAAGGGGAAACATAACCCCCATTTTAAAAAAGGGAGAAAAGAAAGACCCAGGAAACTACAGGCCGGTCAGTCTGATCTCTGTGCCTGGCAAGATCATGGAGCAAGTCCTTCAGGAAACTGTGGTCAGGCACAAGAGAAACAATGAAGTGATTGGTGACAGGTCCACTAAGGGCAAATCATGCCTGACAGATTTGGTCAGATAAATAGATTGGGAGCAGCCCTAAGGAGCACTTGGTGGATGAAAAGCTGGACATGACCCAGCAACGTGCACTCACAGCCCACAAGGCCAGCCACACCCTGAACTGCATCAGAAACTGTGGGCAGCAGGTCAAGGGAGGGGATTCTGCCCCTCTGCTCTGCTCTGCTCTCCCCTGGAGTGCTGCATCCAGCACTGAAGCCCTCAGTACACGGCACGGACCTGTTGGAGCAAGTTCAGAGGAGGGCCATGAAGATGAGAGGACTGAAGCACTCCTCCATAATATGAAGATGAGGGTTGTTCAGCCTGGAGAACAGAAGGCTTTGGGGAGACCTGCTATCAGCCTTGCAGTACTTGCAGGGGGCCTGCAAGAGAGCTGGAGAGGGCCTTTGGACAATGGCATGAAGTGATAGGACGAGGGGAATAACTTTAAACTAAAAGAGGAGAGAGTAAGCTTAGTTGTTACAAAGAAATACTTTATTGTGAGGGTGGTGAGGCAGTGGAACAGGTTGCCTAGAGAAATTGTGGATGCCCCATCCCTGAAAGTGTTTAAGGGCAGGTTGGATGGGACTCTGAGCAACTTGGTCTAGTGGAAGGTGTCCCTGCCCATGCAGGCAGGTGACCCTACATGGTCTTTAAGGTCCCTTCCAACCCAAAGCATTGATATGCCCCCTGCCTGGGGGACACATCCACCCCCACCAGTGCTCCCAGCGTTGCTGGGCTCCCCCAGCTCCACTGCAAGCTTCCTGTGGCAAGGCTAAGAGAAACAGGCAGGCAGCAACATGTGCTCCACCTTGCACAGCTCTAGGTTTCAGTCAAGGGCTCTGGGATGCAGAATTTGAATCTGAACCCCCTCTTTTTCATGTCACCAGATCCTGTTTCTGACAGAGGCAGGCAGCACTGCATGGAGAGAAGGGCAGGAAAAGGGTAAAAGTGTTCATTCCGCTGTGATCCCAGCTTCCAGGGTCACTTCTGTAACAGACACAAACAATGCCACTGCTTTGTTTGTTCCCTGTAAGAAGGCTCAGTTTGGATGGAGGCCCAAGGCCAGCCCCTGCCCTGAGCAGGTTTTGCTGCCAGGCTGGTGCGTGCCCCATTGTACAGTCACATCACCCTAACACCCTCCTGCCTGCCAGCAGCTCGGACCATGCACTAGGAGCCAGCATGGAAGGGGCTAGGAGGAGGAAAAGGGAAGCCTCAGAGGTTGTTAGAGGAGCTGTGTCCCCCATCTGTAGGCAGAGGCCCTGCTCTAACCTCATAGTACCTGTGATGGGGTTTCCTGGCTCTGACTCCTGTCAGTCAGCCACACACTGATCCCAATCCTGCACAAGGATGGCATGGTGTAAGCTCCTACCGAGCATGGCTCAAGAGAACTTCTGGTTCAAGGCAACTGCAGGTCTAGCAAAGGAGAGCTTTTGATTTGCCAGACACCCAGGCTCCTGGGCTCATCTGGCAGCAGAGTAGTCAAAGCAGTTCAAGATGAGGGAAGAGGCAGTTTTGTGGCATAAACCCCAAATCCTGCAACACAACAATTCCTCAAAAAAAGAAGGAACCCCCTCACTTCCTATCTTTAAGGTTGACGAGCAGCATGGGAAAAGCAAAGGTGTCCTGACTATACTAACAGATGGGAAACATGCCTGCCCTGGCACAATGCTCCCCTTCTTCCCACATGCCACTAACCCCGTCTTTATTTTTTTCCCTTCCAGCTGCATCCCAGCAGGTGTGCTTGTACCAAAAATACCCAGCCAGAGTAAAAACCAATAGCCCTTAGCTTCTGGTGCCTATAATTCAGCAATGGCCTGAGACACTTGGCCCCAGCTGCTGCAGGACCTCCCTCAGGACGAAGCATGCTCGTAGCACATCAGCTGTACTGCACTCTGTTAAAACTGAGTGAGTTTCCGCGTGTCCAAGTGAGGAACAGTCCACAGGAGGCAGGATGGAAATCCCCCTTAGGGATTTCACAAGGGTGCTGTGAAACACACAAATTCTCAACTTTTCTGAGAATTCAGCTTCTAGCAGTGGGGCTTGTGCCACCACCTCTCCCACAGGGTGAGCTGAGGCCCAGGATGAGGAACAGCCAGGATGGGGCCAGCAGAAGCAGTGAGCTTGAGGCCCACATGCAGAAAAAAAACCCTGCTAAAAAAAAATCAGTTTTGCAATTAGAGGTGGAAAAGCTGACAATGGATGGAAGAAAACAAACAAGCTGTAATTTGGAAAGACTTAGCTCAAATCCCTATATCCTCTGCCTAAAGGCCAAAAGGGTATTAACACTGACCTAAATTGAGTTGAGCTCCAGCAATCTGACCTCTCATACATTCAGAAACGCCCAGCTTCTGTGTTTGGCACAACCATTTAATAGCAGAATTGAAAACTCAGTATGTTCCATTTTAGTCTTATGTGGAAAATCAGTGCAGGTGATAATCTAATTGTACAACAACATGTTAAAAAAATTTATTTTACATTATATACATTAGGGAACATATTTCAAAGCATTACCAATCACAACAATAACGCAGGCCATAAATCACTTTTAATTTAGTTTGGTTTTAGTGTATATTATCACAATAAAATATAAAGAACATATACAAAAAAAGGAGTCAAATGTGTGCATTTTGCTTAAAACTTGGCATTTACACACTCCATTGGAAAATAGCAATCAAAAATACTTCTGATCAAAACTAAGTTCCCGTGATGCGTAGTAACCATTGTATTGTTTGAATGAGGTAGTAACTAAATTTTGGCCATGTGTTAACATCCTAAAATCAAGGAAAGTGTGAAAATGGTTATAAGGCCAAAAAAAAAAGTCAAAATGGCAACATCTTTGAGCCATTTCCACAATGTGGAATGTTGCTCCTTTTCATCGTGATATGAAACTATTTAGTAAGACAAACAGTAATACTACTTTTTATCATTGTATACACTAATAATTCAAACACCTATTGCAGAATTACAGCCAGGTACCACTAGTCTGGGACTGACACCCATCCATAAGGTATTGTTTTCAAGCATAGAGAAGTAATCATATGGAAAGTTTTAATTAAATATAAAAATACAGGTGTTTAACTGGTTTGTTTCACAAAGAAATCTACCCAAATAAACAAAAAAAAAGGAACTTTGAAGCCCAAGTCATATCCACAAAGTCACAGCTTACCTTTGTGACTAAATACATCACATCTCAATACATTGTGCAAACATGAACACCAGTGTGTTGTATCGAAATTAAAACAAGATTGTAATCTGATTACAGCCTTGGTTACAATTTCTAAAAGTTAATATTTATTTGTATTAGTAAATTACATATAATAAAATACAATAGTGTTGCTAAATGTACTATATTTGTTGCTAGAATCCCACTTTATAATAAACACATGAGACGTCCTTATAATAGTACCCCGATTTAATTTTTGCATCCTCAGTGACTTTTACATCTGTACAGGTAAGACACTTGTACTTAACAGGAGGACCTCTATCTACAGAAAGTCAGTGTAGGGCTTCAGCAAGAAATTTCACTGAAAAATACTGCATATGTACAAAGATTACATAACAGTAAATTAAGCACTTCTGTGGTATTATAATGCTTCTGTGTCCATACCACAAACAATTCCCGTCTTCCTCTCATGCCACAATAAATTATAAAGTAACTGAAGTGGGGTTACTGCAGCTTTTGTGCAATTCCAGCCAGTCACGAGTGCTGCTGCAGCAGGAGTGTTCTCCTCACAGTGAGCTGCCTGCCACATGCTGTTCTCAGTAACTGTTCTCATGCCCTGCCAGGATATACAAATTGCTGTTGGCTGTTGGGTTGTCTGTCGGCCTGCTCTCCAGCACCACGACCCTAGAATGAAAATTTTAAAAGCCACAATGTCAAGTAAGCCTTCAATTAAAAACAATCCTGGATATAACTGTAAATATCTTTCCTAGGATCCAGTTTGTCATTTCTCTTTCCCTGGATGCCTTTAGTCCAAAAGGCCCTCAAACCAATGCCAACCTCAAAGCTAGCTGACAGTCTTGTCCAGACGAGGTCCCTCCAAGCATCTCCCACAGCCTCTCTGGGCTCCTGCTACAGTGCTGAAGCACCCTCACCATGATGTTTACCCCTCTTTTATCCAGCTGGAACTTCCTTTGCTGCAATGTATCCCTGTTGCCTCTCATCCTTTTAGTGAGGGCTTCTGCAGAGAGTCCACCACTCCCCTACTGCCCAGGCTTGTGCTTTCCTGGAGCTTTGCAAAGCTAACCCATTAATCAGGCTCCAGTTCTGAAAACTCTAAGTCTGCCCCTTGCCACTAGAATGAACAAAGCTGACTCTTCCGTGAGCATTTCTAGTTAATCCCTGAGCCCATGTAGCCTAATCCACAGAAACTTCCTCCAGCACAGAAAGTTCCAAAGACAAAAATTTGCAGGCCCAGAGAATTGTCGAGGAAAGGACTACTATGTGAAGAGTCTTCTCTCTTACTCTTTTTCTTGCCTCCTACTGTTGGCCAGCATTGGAGACAGGAGACTGGGTTAACTGGACCTACTACAACTGCAAACGCCAAAAGGGATGTTCTAGATCAGACCTTTCTCTTCAAAGAAGAGAAATTAGCAGTCACAATTTTGTTCCACAAATTATTTTAGTATTTTTTAATCAGGCAAGAACTACTAAAACTGCTAAAGGGATCAGGAGGTTCACGATTGAATTCTCCCCCACAAACATTCTGAAGTGAAGGCAGATTGTGGGAAACTCAAATCCATTTCTTGTGCATTCAGAGAGGAAAGTTTGCTTGCTTCAAAAACTACGGCTCACAAAACCTGACCTCTGCTCAATGTGCTCCACAATGACACCTCATGCCATGAGGCAGTTCTCTCCTCACCACGAGAAAGCAACACAAAGCTTTTATTAGACTGACATCAGCTTTTTGGCTTCTCAGAACACCAGCTCCTATGAACTGCCTAGGAAATGACACGTGTTACTGGAAAAAGGTTCCACAGCCCAAGCATAAAACAGGACAGAGCTGCAAGGAAAAGGGTATATGAAGAAATTGGAATTAATGTTTATTGCAGTGCCAACTCTTTAAACATCATCTCAGACTTGAAGAACTATTAGAGCAAGCCAGAAGTAGATGGGACCATATCTGGGGAAGTGGACATTTTTACAAGGCAATTTTTTGCAATGTCATTCTAAGATGCCACATGAGTTTACTGCAAGCAGCATAAGACAGAGGCAATTCTCAAAGGAAAAGTTAAAGCCTGTCTTTGCACTTCTTGTGAATTAATTACTGGTGAAACTGTCACGTCAGCATGCACTCCCCTAAATTCAAAACAGCTGCTGCTTCTGTGGCTGTTACAGAAGCACAAAGTTTGACACCAGGGCAGAGAAAGTTGAGGAAGTCAGTGACACTCCTAAAACAGCAGCTACTGACTTCAGCAAGCTGGTATCTAATGGGTCACACAGACAGGGTGTTTGTTAGTGTCCTGACAGCAGACGCCACAGAACAGCTACACTGGGAGTTATCAAGAGCTCTTACAAGACCTGAGCTGTCATGTTGGGAGAATAACTGGTAGATTTCCTTTGTGGGGGTCAGTGAGATATTTAAATTTTAAAGTATATTTTGCATTTGTCTCCAGAAGCAGATCTTGATGAGCTACTGCAGCAGAGCATCTGAAAGTAAAGATTTCACCAAGTTAAACAAAAGAATTACAGTACAAGAAGGAAAACACTCCTGGAGATTGTGACTGTAGCCAAGTAAGAGCTTCCAGCATGGCTGAGTACTTCTGGAAGCCCACAAACACTTTTAGAAGATTTTTTTTTTTTTTTTTAAGAAAGAGAGAAGCAAATGTGAAGGACTGGAAGGTAGACATGTACACAAAGGAATGTCTAAGATGGCTAAAAAAAGATTTTGCAAGAAACAAGCAAAAAGAACTTTTACAGGGTAGGAGAACACACATTATTCTTCTATTTTAGTATGCCATGTTTATTTCCCTTCTTACCTGTCAGATCCCAGAAGCCTGAATATCCTCGTATTATCAGAAATTTCTTGTGTGATCTAGACAATAGAAGTAAGTAATTACATGTTAAGGTCACAAGTGTTTTCACTTTGTTTTTAACATCAGCCAAGACAAAAGAATTGACTGTGACTCAATTACCAACTGACTGACGATTTAAATCCAATAGAGAATTTAATGCAACTGTCACTTTTAAATAACATATAAAAGTTTTCTCTAATTCCTCCCACATTACATGAATTCCTCTGGTAGCAACTGCAGGCACAACAGCAAGGCTCAGCATGGTACTTAAGTTACCACTGCAATTCTCTTTACAGCCATGACTGAAATAGATGGGCTGGAATTAGTTTCACTCTGGAGTGGATATCCAAAAAATGGGCCAGGTAAATCACACAAAAAACACATTTCATTGAAATGCTGAATTACAGTAATAATGCACTAAGTTCATATTCTGAAAACCTTAGAAGAGAAACATATCTAATCTGTGGCACTTAAGCCCATTGTGAAAAGAAAACTTAGTCTTTTGGCATTTCAGACTAGCACACAGACCTTTGTTTTCCATGGGTGAATTGTACTTGTATGATACATCTTTATGATCACATGAGTATCAAAGCACCCAAAAAACCATCATGTTAATCAATAAAGTCAACCAAAGCCCAGTGCATACTCCAAAGGATATCAAGTCACTTTGTGAACAGGCAGCACTATTTACAAAGCTCCTTTTCTACACATCCAGATTTCACATTCCTGAGGAGAGCAGAGATTCTTCTTCCTTCCCAGATCCTAGTAACTTTAGCTAACTTAATGAATTAACTTCTGGCACAGAGAACTTGCAAGAGAATTTTTATTCACGATAATGAAATGATTCACTTTTCTAAGAAAATTGATTCCTGCTTTCTGTGGGGCTGAGTCTGTACAATCTTTGCCCAGATTTTGAGCTTCTGGTCTCAAAATTCACAGTTCCCTGTTTCATTCTTCATAGTCAGTCAAACCACTCTGAAAGGTTACAGTTGTGGAAGGAAATAACTTTGCAAGCAGCTCAAGTCATCCCCAATTAGGCCAACTATGCCAAGATAGGGCATCTGAACTGATGATGTCTTCAAAGAAAGAGTGCTGCAAAGTTAAGGCAGTCAGCTTTTTGTCCCATGCAACCAGTTCCTACATACTAGGTAGTATAAAATTCCCCCAAAGTAACAAATATGGTCAGGACCTGAGCCTGGCAATGAAGGTTTACATATTACAAATGAAAGCAGGTTTGTTTTTTTCAACAGCTGTGGCTTGTATGACAGCCAGGAGAGAAAAGAAATTTAAAAGGCCCAAGAGCTTACCCTAGACATGTTCTACAGAGAAAAAGTTTTAGGTGGCTTTCTTTCTGTCAACAGCCCAGTTCTGCTTTCAGTTCTTCATTTAGGTTCTGGCTTTTGGCTTGACAGTAATAAAGCAAGTCAGTGTCGCTGATGCTTTATATAAACAACATAATGCACCCAACTTGGGCTGCAGCACCCTGGGACACGACCTCTACCAGCTCCCAGTACCAATGGGGAGAGCAATGCACAAAATCAATATCTGCACACTTGGAAGTAAGAAGTAGTCTGACTCTAGTCCCTAGTTCACACAGAGCAGGCTTACTACAGTAAGGCTTACAGGACAGACTGGGTCAGCTGGAGCTTTGTGCAAGTCAAAGTAGTTGTGGAACACTGTGGAAACTTGGCATGGTGTGACTGTATGTGTACCTTTAAATACCATTAGTCATAATGAGCTCAATTTCTCAGCCAGTGAAACACTGATGGAACAACTGGTGATGTCGGTAAACATACATTGATAACCAAATTAAAAGAATCATTGAAATCCCACAAAGCACAGCATTTTCACTTACAGATAGACAAGGTTTGCAGCAAGGAAAAAAAAGAAACACCTATCTGGGAAGGTAGTTATATTGGTTTAACTCTGTCTAAAAATCGTATCAAACTGGCTAAAAAAAGGGACTACAAAGAGATTTCAGGAAAAAAAATCCACGTTTAGGTCAATCTAGTATTTTTTTCCTGAAAATGGAGAAATATTTATTGTGAAAGCTGGGCAATTCTTCAAAGTATGTGCAAGGCGAGAGAACACGGAAGAGACTAAAAAACATCAGGCAACTCATTTGACACTGTGACAAAAAGCTAAAGCTCAGCAGTGGAACTATTGGAAAAGCCCAAATTTTTGTATGCATGTGTGAGAGGCTAAGGGACTGACGGTGGTCTTCAAAGGAATTTAGGTTAAATTTAATATTACCAAGATATTCTGCACATTTTCTATGGCATCCTGGCCTGGTCTCTTGTTTCTGCCTTTTACATTAGATGTGATGGGGCTCATGTACAGCTCCACTAATGCTTTGTAGCTTATGAAACAAGCTTACAATGAGACTCCAGCTTCTAGGTCTAACCTAGGAACTTACTAGGTTAGTAAAACTAGTTACTGAAACGAGGTTTTACTCTTTTTCAGACAACAGCATTATGCATTTATCCTCTTCATGGTCTACATTAGAAGCCAGAATTTGAAGCAAAATGCAGTACTCACCTCATTTGATCTAAAACTCCTTCCTTGCATGCCGTGTTTCCAGAATGCTAACACACTGTCTTGTAGACAGACTGGCAAGAAAGAACACTGGAATCAGTTTTGAGGCATAAAGTCAACTCTTGCTTTCAAGGCCAAAAGCACATGACTGCAATTTTGAAATCTGTCCAGGTATGTTTCATTGTATCACATTCACCCACCCACACTGCAGAACATCTCACAGGGATCACTGAACCTGCCTCAAAAGTAGCTGCATTTAGTATTTATTTGTTTAATGGCTGGGATTTAAAAATATTTCCACCTAAACTAGAAAATGTTCTAAATGTCTAGTCCTAAAAGAGTCATTTTCCTTGAACAGGGAACTCCTTTAATAGTTGCAGAAAATATATATGCAATTTTAACAGAAAAGTTACAGGGGAGTCTTTGGAGACACTGCCAGGACAGAACAGGCCACCGGCAGCTCATTTGTGACACCCAGGGTGAGGACTACAGTACATGCAGAGGTCCCACAGAAAGCAGCTTCAAGTACATGTAATCCTTCCTTCCCCCAATTCCTACACATCAAGAACCATGAAAGTAATATTTTTTGTGCCAATGTTTTCTTGTCCTCTTCTCTCCAGGAGGTTATGTTTGAAGGGCCTGAAACTTTAAAGCTTCTCCTCAGAAACCAACTCCCTTCAACTCATTACTATTTTAGTTCCCACTGTTCCTCCTCTTCTGTTGCTACCCTCCACCTGGGCACACATCCCTCTTTCAAAAGCTTTGCTGCAATCCAGATATGTAACCACTGGAGGACTGCCAAAATAATGTATTTTTTTCTGTTTCACAAATCTAATTTATACAGATTCTTCACAAGAAAACAAAACATATGTAACCTCTGATATATCATATAATTTAGTCTTTGAGCTGCTTTATAAAAATGGACTGCATAAACACACATGCAAAATGAGTTAGGCACAGGTGATTCACAGATGAGTTATGAATGTTGTGTTAAGGTATTCCTTTAGAGGCTGAAAGTCTCCATCACACTCCCAGACATTTAGCTTAATCAGGGAAGACTCCAGGATTATTGTTCCATTCCAGTTGCTCCTAGGAAAGCACATTACACAGCATGCTGAACCTTTCACTGAGTCTTCTCACACAAAGTAAAATGAGTGAGACAGTATTTCAACTGCCAGTCTAGACAGTTACCATATCTAATTATTTACTGTAACATTAAACAAGTTCATCATAGAACATCTCAAGTTGGAAGGGACCCGTAAGGATCACTGAGTCCAACTCCCTACTCCTCACAGAACTACCTAAAACTAAACCATATGATTAAGAGCATCCTCCAGATGCTCCCTGAGCTCTGACAGGCTTGGTGCTGTGACCACTTCCCTGGTGAGCTCGTTCTAGTACCGATCACCCTCTGAGTGAAATGCATTTTCCAAATATCCAACCTGAACTTTCCCATATGCAACTTCCTAACATTTCCACATGCCTTACTGCTGGTCACCAGCAGGGTGAGACCAGCACCTCTTTTTGGCTGCCAGGGCACACTGCTGACTCATCTTCAGATTGCTGCCAATCCAAAGCCGCAGATCTCCTTCCACAGGGCTGCTCTCCAGCCTCTCATCTCCCCATTTGTATGTATAACCAGGACTACCTCATCCCAGGTGCAGAATGCACCACTTGCTCCTGTTAAATTTCATACAGTTGGTGGTTGCCCAGCTCTCCCGTCTACAGGGATGTTCAAGACTAATAATGAAATCCAACTTACCTATTGATTCAATCTGAAAGTCAAATGTGAGCTCTGATGAGAGTTTGCGGCTGGATTTTAACCTGCCTTGTAGATTCACTATTTTTATGCAGCCTAGGCAAAAAATAAGGATATGTTAGACAAGAATTATCTTCAGTACAGAATCTAATTTGAAGACAGACAATATGCATGTATATGCATACATGTATATTTAGTTGATACTAAAACTTACAATCCAAACACACCAAAATGGTATCTCTCTCCAGCTGTGTTACATGCACAACACTTGTCTCTGTAGTGTCTACAAAAAAATGACAGTGTTAGTTCATAACAAATTAGCACGAAATTTGAAATGGAAGTTCTAGAGATTGAGTTTGATGAGTTAGTGTGTTTTATCTACTTAAAACCATCATCTTACTAGTGGCACTTCTCTTCTCTTAGAGAGGCATGTCCACTTATTCAACATGTTGACTGTGACAGGAAAACTGAAGTCATGATATTAAAATATGGATTTAATCCATCCCTTTCTGAGCCATGTCACAAAAGCAAACTCACATGTACATTGTTCTCCCTTAATTCTCTGTTGGTGCAACTGAATACTGCTGTTGCAAAAAAAAAAAAAAAAAGGCACATATACATGACTGTCCACACTATACTGTTCCATTGCACTTTTCTTCTGTTTTTATTTCTGAATCCTGATAGGGACTCATTACTTAATTTTTTTTGCTATTTGCAGACGTTTCATCCCAAGATGTTCCAAAAATAGGGGACTCTTCCCTTCTCCAAATTCTCAAAAGAAGGGTTATTTTGTCTTCTGGGTTACAGCTGCAGCAGTCTCCATCACAGAGAATGGGGATTTGAGCCACAAGTGATTAGTGGACATGCCAACTCAAAAGAGAAGTGTAGTTATAGTCCATTTGTTTGTTAACATTAAAATTACATTTAAAGCAGGTCTTACTAATTCAACAGTACTGCCAGCAGTTCTGTAGGCATTTTTCAGATAGAAAAGAGAAACTCAGTAAATCCATTAGACATGAGAAATTAGAGAATGTTACCTAAAATACAAAAGCAGTTTTCGGTTAAAATTATAAAAACTAAAAATCTGTTTGATTGCATCATTGCTCTCCTGCCAGCAGGGGACAGGAATAAGCTGATAGAACAAAAGAGTTTAAACTGGAGCCAAGGAAATAGGAGATAAAAACAACATGGACACAAAACATGAACAACAAACAACATGATAAAAACAACATGAACACAAAAGTGGTTCAAGGAAATTAAAAAAGTAGAGGGCACAATGCAATGCTAAATTTTACACATTAAAAAAAAAAAAAAAACAACCTGAAAAGGGGTTAGTTTTCTTGTATTTATGTACCAGGGCAGACAATATTGAGAGAGAAATGACAACAGGACCTTTCTCTTCAGTGTACTACTTTTATGGACTCTGCTATAAAGTCACACAGTTACATGTATGATACATGAAAATAAAATGCACTGTCTGAAGAAATTCATTAATTTGCCATCCACTGTTAACTTTGGGTTTTTTAACTATGCTTTAAGCTGTGTCAAAATCTGATGCACTTTTCAGCAGCGGCACAGTCAGTGGGTATCTTCCTGGCAGAAACTCTTAGTGAATTCCACAGAACACACTCAGCTGGGCTCATACACATGTGCATGCCAGCACAGAGCTATGTATAACATAATGAATCAACAAGGGATCTGTGCCTGGTAAAAACAAAGCTCTTACTACTTCTAAACCTTCAAGCTATGACTAGGGATGGTTCACTACTATATCTAGGTTTAAGGGGCAATCTTGCAACCCTAAAAAAAGTAATTTTAGCAGAATCCTAACTTCCTTAAGAGAATTTCTGCTGTTGCTCAGATGGTGGCCTCCTCCCTCATGGTGCCCAGATTGCTGACAGGCAGGTACTTAGCACCTGCTGCCAACGGTCCTAATGCTCTCTGCTTTCCATAAACACCAGAAGAATGTTCTGTCTTAGCAGGAGGCTAACACCATTTCTAACCATAGTGACATATTGCAGGAGAGCCAAATCACACCTTACAGAGATGTCAAAAGGAATGGCTCAGACTGCAATTCTGCTAAAATCTATTAAATAGACAGAAGTCATGGTTCCAGGGTAGAGCATAAAACAGCACAGAGGGTAATAAAGTACTGCCTAATTTATGGAAATGCAAGAAACCATAACTCCATCCTCTGCTATACTGAAAATCTCAAGAAATCCAATCAGCTCAACAAGTAGCAACATCCAAAAAAAAGTGCATGTGCCAGCAGGTTCAACCAGAGAACAGAGAACTTACAATTAGCACTTAGCCTTAATGATTTAACCATTTCCTTCCTCAGAGAAACCTACCTTTTAGTGCTTCAACGATAACAGAAGAGCAAAGAACATTTCTGAATGCAATTAGAACAGCATACAAACCTGTTTCTGTAAACCACGAAGAGGTAGAATTTGGGTTGACAGTCTCAAACTTCACCACCTGGTTGAAGTCTCTTCCTCTACTGACACCGACACAAACTAAAGGGAACTCCTGCTCAGGGACTACCAACATTTCAAACAGTCTCAGTGGACAAGGTACAGGAAAATCTATGTGCTAGATGAAGAAACAAAAATAGATATTAGCAGGGAAATAAATGTAGTCTGAGTTGCTATCAGATATTCAAACTGTATGGTAAATTTTATGCTATATGTTTTGTAACGTTATGTTTACTTCTTCAGATAACAGGAACTGAGAAATACAAAAAGCCTGAGTTAAGAAGTTTAGAGCATCTCATGCCAACTCAGTTAAAATAAAACAGTATGTCTTTCATCATGTGTGTCCTATGCAGCTGTCCACAGAAGGCAAGAGTGCTCATCACTGCTCTCCCTGGCTAGTGAGCCTCTAAGGCTTTTTTTTTCCAAGGTGAAATATGAGTTATAGCAGATGCCTTTTTACAAAGAATGAGTCCACCCTGGCTCTGTCTCTTCAGGTCACGTCACATGGGAAGATAACAAGCATTTCTGGGCACCTCCAGTGTCAAAAGACGGAGTAAGTGGTCACCTTCTCTCTGGTATGGGACAGGACCACTGTTAACCCATGTCTAAGTCTGCCAGTCACAGTTTTCTATTGTGCAACTGAAGGGCAGTGTCTATGGAGAGAAGGGCTTGGTTCTCTAATTGAAGTGCACCTCAAAAACATGAACATTCTCGTAAGTATTTTGAGCCAGTTAATATATGACCCATTTAAATAGTTATTTTCAATATAACAGAAACCAAGAGAAAAGTCTAATAAATCAATACTTAACTAGTCATCACAAGATAAACAGAACTGAACATGACAGTAATTGCAATTTTACCTTGATTAACATGAATTTTTGCATTGGTTCAACCCATTCTAACAAAACAATGCTAGACTGTAGTGCTCCACAAAGGTACTTGTGGCCTGTGTAGGGATTTCTCACTGCCAAAAAAGACAGAGAATATTAGTGTAATAAGCACATACAAATTATAAACAATTTCCAACTATGTAAGAGCCCATACACTTTGGGAAAATACTCACCACCCTCACTCTAATCATTTCTGTATTTAAAAAACAGTTGACTGCATACGCATTGGAAGTGTCTTGGCTCCACTGTGTTGGTTTGCCTAAGCTATCTCAAAATCATCATAAGCAGCAGTTAAAGAATGGCTTTTTGTATGACACAGTTATCCAGCAGGCAGTGAACAACAAGTACTGCTCTTCAAGTACTGCCACAGTCTGAAATACAGAATCTCTGTATTTCTGATGAACACTTCCAGATCATCAGGAAATCCAGTTGAAATTGAAAAACAACAGAAAAGCAGGAAGTGCTGCTCTTCCATTGTTTGTCAGAACTCAATTAAAAACTGGCAGAGAACAATAAAGTTGCAAAATCAGGCACTGTGAAATCTGAAGTTTCACAACTTCAATTCTAGAATATTGACAAAATTTCACTCCTTAAGCACTGCCAACATATCCTTGAAGACAAACAAGTGTTATTTTGCACTTTGTACAAATACATCTAAAGACCAGATTTTATTGTGCAGTAAAGTGACTGTGGGCCATCGGGCAATTAACACAGTTTAGATAAAAAGTGTCTACAATCCAGTACTATCCACATATGTGAAATATGCTTGTGCTGCCCTACTTTCACGGAAACTCATCAGCAATCCCTTGGCACCTTAAACACCAGTGTTTTATCTCATTTATCCAAGTTCTCACTCAACATCAGTCAGACTGACTGCAAACTGCAGCAAATAATGCCTGGTAAGGCTGAATTCAGCAGCAGGAAACAGAAAATGTGCAACTACCAAACACCTGTAAGGTACAGAAAGAAGACCAGAAGTTCTCGTCTTTTTCTGCCTCCTGTGGCACTCCTGCTTGCCCGAGGCCAAAAGCAGACTTCTGCTCCCAGAAGGAATGGAGGCTCAGGCCACACAAAGTAACACAAGCCTCTTACAGCCGCCCTTGTTGTGTTCACAAATTATCACTTACACCTAACAAGCACAAAGGTCTCCAGGCTTAGGAGGCTAAGGTATCTCTTAATGTCAAGACTCCCCCTCATAATGTCAAGTACCACAACACCCTTGTTAAATTCTGGGCCTGGCAGGACAGAAATCATAGAATCACAGAGGAGCACACCATTAAGCTTCTCGTTTCATGAACAGAAACCTAGAAACACATAGACTTCCAAATTAATTTTTGCTTCAGAAATCAAGTGTTCATACATACTGTGACCCCAGCCACTCCACCCTGAGGGTCTTCTTTTCAGCATTCATTAACACTCACAGTATTTTAGGTTTTTTTTTTTAATCTATCTGCCCCCCTTTAAAAGCATGTCTTAACACAGCGCAGCTTTGAGACTTCAGTAGCTGGCACATTATTGAACACATTTTAAAGGCTTCAGAGACAACACTGTCCTCAAAAAACTGAAAATTCTCCTTGCTTTTTATCATCCAATATTGATAACTGAAACTTGCACTAGGAAGTCAGGCAGCTTAATCCTGATGGTGACTTCTTTAAGTTCCTCCATCCATGGAGATTAGGTTCTTCTTGAGGACTGTTTTAAATTTTGACATCATTCTGCTTCTCTGCATTTCTTGCAAATTGTCTTTAAAGAGCCAAATGGGAAAGTTTTCAGTGCTTAAACACAAGGACTAACCTTAACAAACTCACTGTCTGCAAATGCATAGTTTCACAATAATGACAAAACTCTCTTCTCCCTTTACCTCCCAAACCTGACCCAGTAATCTTAATATTGCCACCATTTGTACTGCTTCTTCACACTTATTCTCCAGAAGTTAACTTACCAACACAGCACTTTTGACACCACTTAGTGTCAGGAATTTTTGTAGATACCGCAAACTTCCTACAAGAGATAAAAACAAAATTACTGATCAACTAAAACAATTGAGTGAATTTGCTCTTTAGGTAGTCACTGATAGAAAAATATCTGCCCCACCAAAAAACTAAAAATGTATCTGTTTGCAAATTTCTCATGAAAACAATTACTTGAAAATTTATCAGATAAGCCAAAATGTTATTTGCTGGTAACAGGAATCAGAGTTTCTACACAGACAACAGGCAGTATTGAGACTCACCACAGTAGTCTTGACAATAAAAATATCTAATTTAATGCTGTAGAAAAGATGGGAATAAGTGGACTAATAGACAGATGCTGCACTCAAAGCTATGGATTGGGAAAATAGCTGTATAACATTTCAAATGGAGCTGTGCAGAAGTGACTGATAACACAGAAGGACTGAGCAGCATGAAAACTGAGCACTGCTCACAAATTTTCATTGGAACAAGTCAGGGAAGGTTTGAAAGGAACTGCTCAAGGACACTCCAGGGAAAGAAGTGGAAAGGAGACTTACCACAGACATATTTTCTGCTACTGAATGCTTGCCTAGCAAGTATCATAAATTGAGCTTAGAGCATTTTGCAAATGAATATACAAACCTCACAAATTACTTCAAATTTAATTTTGCTTTGCCTCTACTGAAAACTGCTCTTAACATTTTTCACGTAGCACTCATCATCACAATATCCAGGAACTTGTTTAAGAATATGCTTTATGGTCTGGTAGGAAAAAAAATTACGTTCTCCTACATACTTCAAATGTTATCTCTTCTGCCTGGCTAAATGTTACCACCTTGATGCCCTACAATAAGAGGTAAAACAGAAAAACACATTATCTAAATGAATCTTTCCTGCCTTTGAATGACTGGCTTGGCACTCACACATTCAGGTTGTGCTGCATTTTTCTTGGGAAGTGACATGACTGGACAAGAAATTTTCTGAGCCCTCGGCAACTTAGGTGAGGTATCATTCCAGGCTGAATGTAGTATGAAGGTTTTCCTAGCATGAGCCTTATGGTAATTATGGTTATTAGTCCAGTGCTGAATCAGTCCTCACACCTAAGTCACCCATCAAAGTCAACTTTGGAAGAGAGAGGAGTAGAACAATAGTGCAGGTATAGAGAAGACAACAATTCAAAGCACAAATTATCTGTTAGTTATTTAGAATTAACCCTCTAGGAAGAACACAATTTTCAGACAAGTGCTGCACCATTATGTTTGCAGATAACTGAACAAGAAGCCTTTTCTGAACCCCAGAATTAAATGTTAATAGGCTGTTAATAGAACCAAAGGTAGCAGAGAATCAAATTTCAATTTCCTAACAAAAGTCCTATTCTGTTAGAAGAATCAGTATCTCACTATGCACTTTAAGAATCAAAGACTGTTCTGCAAACTAGATTAGTGCTACTACCTTCTTCTCTTGAGATTTGAATGGGCTACTAAGGCTTGTTGGGCAGTGTCCTGGTTCTGGCCAAGACAGGGTTAATTTTTGCAGCAGCCAGGAGAGGCATGGCCATAGATTTCGTTTAGCATCAAGTACAAGCAGGATTTATCATACTAGGCTATACCTAAAAAGAGCTGTGCCCAGAAACAAGAGGCTTCATGACAAGAAGGTAAGATGCACCAAAATCCATTTCTCTAATAAAGGTATATTCACATCTTGATATGTGTAAATGTAGGGGTCAACCCTCTGATTAATGCACATATGAATTATTCGCTGTAATCTGTGAACAGAGTCCCCCATGACTTGCTATTCCCAGAGTTACACAAGCATATCCTGAACTCTCAGAATTAAGATATTCTGATATATCCGATGATGTGTATTTACCTGGGAAGTATTCGGTCAGGGAGTTTATGTGCTGGAATAGCAACAGGTAACTTTTGCATTTGCCTTGCATAATCAAAGAGTCCTGGTAGATTATGGGAATAAAGCTGAGAAGCTTTACCTGGCAATTAGAAAACAAACCACACTTCAAATACGAAACCAAATGTTTACCAGCACCACCACTCAAAGATAGCACAGTAACTTACCAGATATCGATAACAAACAATTGTTCATGACATATAACCAGGTACATCTCCGAGGGAATAGCTGATAAATGGAAGGAAAAACAAAGAAGTAGTATTCAATTTGATATACACAAGACATTCATCAATTAGTATCTGCATAGATGACAGGACAAAGGTAATATTGACTTGGTTTTTGCAGCAGAAGTAAGTTTAAGCCAAGTAATGTTTACCCGGATTCCAGAGTTAATTCAGAGTAAATTTTAGGCACACACACAATATATAACACACACATTAACATCCAGACAATTAGCACATTTTATACGCATGTCTTCAAGTATCTTACACTCCACAAGATGTCATTACAAAGATCAATTCTTTTCCAAAAAATTTTAGAACCACTGAATTTTCTCCTTCAAAGAAGAAAAGCTCAACAAACTTCAGTAAATCAAGCATGGTCAACAAACCACAGCCATTCTAAAGCCTATGATAGTCCAGATCTCTTGAAACGATTAAAACTGGCAGTTTGAAGGGACAACTTTCACTTAAGTGATCAACAAATGTAACACATGCACAAGACAAAACTGTTATTTGTCAAATCCAACAATTACTAAAAAGATGGGGGTGAAAGCAACAAGAGATTCCTTAAAGAAACACCAAACCACAACTACTTTTTCCCCCCCTCTCACCTAACTTCTGGAACTTATTGGCACAAGATGTCATGGAAGCGCAAAGTATCAACAGCGCAAACAAGGGATTAGATATACTCATGTTCAACTGGTCCAAAAGCGGACACAAAACCAAGCAGGGATCCTCCAACATCCCTGACTCAATGACTGGAGTGGACTCTGAGGAGAACAGACAGCAGACAATGACCAAGCTCACTGGCACTTCTCACTACCACTTTAGGAAACAGACTATTGGGCGAGATAGATCGCTCAGGAGGACAATTCTTTTGCTCTTAAAAAAAAAAACCAACCACAAAAGAAAACAAAAAACAACACCGCCAAAAAAAATTTAAATATTAACCTTGAAGCTATTCTAACTCCTGGAAACATGTATTATTTCTGCTTTGTCCACTGGTGAAGTGAAATGTAGAGAAAAATAATCAAGGACTCTACTTTTGCTTTTACAGAGAAGAAACAAAAGACACCTATGGCAATAATCTACCAGCCTGCTTGTATCAGAATTTAACATGCAAATTTGATTGACCTTCTGTAGGTGCATGAGCATGTTGTGACTCAGTAGGTTTGGATCTGAGAATTAACAGCAATTTTTCAAATTAGCAGGTTAATTGACCTATCACTCATTCCTCTTGTTCCACACATGACTGGCTGTTTTAGCAAGTATTTCGTCTTGTCTCTAAGTGCTTATTAAATCATTTCCCTGAAAGCTCACTAGGCAACACACTACATGATTTTCATGACACCTCTTCTCTTTTCTTGCCAGCTAAAAACCAAACCAAAACCAAATCCCAAGAAGTAAAGATAAAAAACAAACCTTTCCTTGGTCTCCCTGGCCTACAGGAATTATTGCATTAGTGATATTTCTCAGGGTAGGTTTTATAACGGCAATGCAGCAGCAGGGAGGTACCTGAGCTAAGTTTAAACCAGGTAACTCAAGCACCAGTATGATTATGGGTTATACTGAGCTCAGTTCAAGCTGACCAGGCCTCCCTCTCAACAAAACACGTATCTACAATGTCTGGGCCCTGGAGATGTACAAACACCAGTGACTCCAGCTTACAGTGTGAAGGCTGTCCTTGCAAATCCCTCCACCTTGACGGCAGATGCATAACTCCCTAAATTAGGGAGAAGGCAGGAAAGAAAACAAGCCTCTAAGAGAATAACGAAAGAACTGGAGAAGACACCATACAGAAAAGCCTACAATTGGCATTTTCCCCCTCCTGAGTATCCCCTCAAAAAAATTCCTTCTTGTAAGACTCTGCAAAGACAGAGCTTTAGGTGGAACTCAGTAAACTGAGTCTCATCAGAAAAGCTGCTTTTAAGACTAAAAGAATGAACTCTTGTGAATAAAGGATCTCCTTGCTTTCCTGCAGCTGAAACACTATGTTTGCTGCAAAAATCCTGTATTGTAACAAAGCTTTAAGGAAAACAGAAACTCATCCAAAATACATCAGGGAAATTCCATACTATTTATCTAATCATTTAACTGCAGAACAATGCACTATGATGAAGTTCCAAACACTGAGAGATGAAGATCTACATAAACATGGCTCAGCCTACCAAACACTTAAACATGACTGAAAAGTATCCTCAGTAGCAAATATTTAAGATAACTCTCAAGTGTAGCTAGTACTTATGTAAATACAGTACAAACCCTTTTTACAAGGATTATACAACATTAATCTGAGTGGTTAAGAAAAGTGATGTAATTTTTCCAAAACATCAAACCAGAACTATACCTGCTCCATTGATGTTTCATGAAGTTCATTGAGGTTCAGTGTGTAAATACCTTCTTCTGCACCAAATATCAAGTATTGATCTGCAAACACAAATTAAAAAAAAGTAGAAATCCTGATTTCAGGAAGGTATGTATGCAACTCTTTATCAAAAAAAGACTTAATTACACACACTGAAACAAATCAAACTGTAATAGTTATAGTGTTTGAAATCATAGAAAATTAATCCTGATAAGGTAAAATACTCATCATTTAGTACCTCTTGTATCTGGATTTATCCAAGATGTTGCACAATGAATTTTTAATGGACAGCCATTGAAGACCTTTGAGAAGCAAGCACCCATCTGTGGAAGTGAAAATAATTAAATATATACATACGAAAAATTAAAATGTGACATTTCCAATAGGATTATTTTTACTTCAAGTAGTAACAAAAGGTTAAGAGTCATACCACTGGCTTAGCATTGCTAAGTCCTATTGAGTTTTATAAGTAAAAAAACCCAAATACTACAAACACTCAGAAAATGTACTCTCATTCTGCTTCCAACATGCATTTGTATGACTCAGTAATACTCACATGTACTTTAGGTGTAGGAGGAAGGCCATTACTAATTGGTTTCTAGAAAATAAAATTTAAAAGTATGTTTACACTCACATGCATACTATGCTTGAACATGTATATTCCCTCCCCACACCACAGCATAGCCAAAATACAAGTTAAAATTTTTTTAAGAATACTGTCAAAAGCATTTGATAAATAATTAAGCATAACAACATTAGGAGAAAATAAAAAGTGAGTATTTGTATCTACATAAGAAATAGATACAAAACCCTCCCTGCAGATTTTTAAGACAACAGAGTTGCATTGTGTGTTTCTACACTACACTAATGGAAGGCACTGGGCACGTACTGGGACACTCCACTGTGTCTAGTGCCAGAGGTATGGACCTGAAAACCATGGCTCAGGCTACAGACCTGCTTTTCAGCCTGAGGTTAGGCTGGAAACCTCCCTCCAAATGACACTTCCACAATTCTGTACGAGTTTGGTGTCTAACAGGCACACACCACAAACTCCCAGTATCATTTTCTTTCATTAAAATCTCTCCTATGATTGCCTAATGTCTCCTCACTGAATGTTTGCACTGCCTTACGCAACATTTTCGCATTACAATTTATCCTAGCACGAACACGCTTGTGAACAAAGGTATTTTACAGGTAACATGGTAAACTTCAAAGACACAATTTCAAATGACAAGTTTGGAGCCGTTCAGGTAATCCTACTTTTCAAAGCACTACCAGTATTACTGGCACTTCCTTAAAACAAAACAAAGACTCATACAATGTTTCTAGTCTATTTCCTCTTCACTTCTCACAAAAAAGTGACATTTCCAGCCTCATACTTGAAAAAAAAAAAACCAAAGAGGGCAGTTTCATGTTAGATTTAATCTATTCTGACTACAGTATATTTTCCCATTTGCTTTAATAGTCATTGCTCATTACATGGCTCTCATTAAGTCTCTTAGATATATGAAAGAGCAAGTCAATTGTATGTATTCATAATTATGGTAGTTTCTAAGGAAAATTAAACACTGACAAACTTCAGCTTAAGACTGTATCACAACGAGACAATCAAGGAAAACTGTGCTTTGAATCAAAGCAAACAAGATGCCACCCAGCATAACTTCTGTATGAAAGAGCATGCCTGCTTCTTTTCTTTGCACATATAAAAGAGTCAAGACAACTTTAAAAAGACACTTAGGAGCTTAAATACCTACCAGTATATCCTTCTTTTCTTTTCTTGAAAAACTAATATCTCTAGCTTCATTCTGTTGATGTGGCAATTCCTCTCTTTCACCATTTAATTGTGCAGAAGTTACTCCATTACCTAGAAAGATTCATACGTAAAAATGTGTTCCTCTTCCTTCACCTCAAAGAGTAATCTAGCCTAAAAACAATTTTAAATGGGTCCAAATTCCTATTTAAGTCAGAACATATACTATATACAATACAGTATACAATACCCTGATTTATTTTCTGCATGTTCTCACATGTGGCACATGTAACATTCAATCTCAGTCTCTGACTTTTGCTAATTAATATAACAACTCTAACAGGAGCACAGAAAGGGACACAGTCACAGTTATGAGGAAAAAATGTACTGAACATACCTAAATACTTGCCAACAGCTAACACTTCAATTACTGATTCCTTACAAATAGCCTTGTTAGAATCCAATCTTTAACACATCAACTGCAGCACTCAGTATGAAGTAAGGAAAAGCTACCAAGGTATCAATTAAGAGTCAGACATTAATCTTGCTTAAGAGAAGCCAGTCCAAGACAACTCTCCAAGCATCAGACTAACAAAGGCATAAAATGAACAGTCTGAGCAGGCAGTAAGGAAACACAATTACCTCCTTACTACCCAAACCAGTTCATTACATACAAAAGCAAACTTTGAAAGCAGAACTCTGTTCTTAACATGACAAATGACAACAACAGTTGACACACTGAACCTGAAACCTACAAACATACTTTTTTTAACAATTCTGATACTCTACATTATAAGCCTGGTGCTTAGGAAAGCAGTTGTGTCACCAATGACATCAGCTGGAATTGTGTCAGTGACTTTGATAAAAGTACATTTGACCCTCTTAAGAGTTAAAGCATCCTTTCTTCATCCATTTTGGTTTTCATGCCCTTTTTGCTACTTGCTCACCATAGAAAAATTACCTCAATATGTTTTAATGTGTGCACAGGTGAGAATGTAGAAATAAAATCACATGAGATTATTTATTAAATACTTGTATACTTCTTGGGGTCACTTTTATTACCTAAAGGATTAGATTTCTGTGGAGGTAATCGAGGAGGTGGTGGTCTGGGTGGAACATGAGATGTAGATTTTGCTGGACTCTCTGATGTTGGGCATCTCTTGATTGTCCCTTGATTTTCATTCTCAGAAGAGTAAGTTTCTTGGGGGATAAAGATGGATTTAGGCTGAAAGAGACATAAAAATAATAAAAAAAACATAACGAAAAAGATTCAAAGCATGTGACTTCTCAATGAGTGAAAAAACCCACAGGCCGCATTTGGATCCTGAAATTTTCACAAGTAAAGAGCCATCAATATAATAATTTAAATATTCTGCATTTATTTGTTTATCTAAAGTGCCTTTTTCTTCTGGGCAACCAAATCCCCCTCACTTACCTTTGGTGGTAAAGGAGGTGGCACTTTAGGTTTCATAGTAGCACTATAAAGAGAAGAAACAAAACAGATTGCTACCCTCTTTGAACCTCATATTGCAGTATTAAAGAGGATACAGGGTTTTATAAGTATCATATAAATAAACACCATTAACTTCACAACAGCACTATTAAATCCAAATAATTGCATCACAAATACTTTCAAGCATTTTGTTATACCTCAGGTACTCTGTGAAAACAAAGACCATGGATATCCTCCCCTTAGAGAGCACAGAGTGTCATGCACGATTTATTGAAGATACACATACTGTGCAGAACAAAGTAGGGAGATACAGAGGAGTTCCAACAAAACAAATGAATACCATTCCTTGGAAAATTTATACCGACCACTTAGAACAGCCTTACACATGAAAGTAAAATCCATCTGCAGTGCACAGCTAGCCTCATGTTCAGATTGGGTGGTTGGTTTTTGGCTGGGTTTTTTTTCCAATGAGTTTCTCTTTTCACAGGAATCTTGGGAAGTAACTTTTTCACACAAGAACAATTCAACAGCTTGACTCAAAAGTACAAGATATCATCAGAAAACAAGATAGCTGAAGCATCAGGAGCATTCTTCCTCTCCTGGCTCTGTGGTTTAAAAAATATGCATCATTTAAAAAGAAAACACTAAACTCCTAAATTTTGCATGTTTTTAAAACCTCTTGCACTATCTGGTTTTCTAATCTTTTAGGAACAGAAAATTATTTTCACTAAATAAATTAGGAATGCAGCTGTGAAAACTTGACATTTTTGCACAGTATGTTTCAAAGTAGTAAGATATCTGTTTGTTTCCAGGTCAACAACTTGTCTGCTTAGCTTCATTCTTTTCAGGAGATTCTGTCCTGGCATCTTATCTGTTGCTTATATTTCAGAGGAGCTGGAAGAGAACTTCTGAGAACAGGTTCCCCTGTCATGCATTTCAGCTGCTGTGGTGGTAGTGGTACAAATTATCTTCTCTTAGAAATACGGGACCAAGTTTAAGTCCTCAGTCATGCGTGTTCAAGCTCCATTTCCATTTTCTTTTGTATTCTTCCTGCATTTCAGACAACCAGTGTTACCAGGCAGCCAAAGAAAGGAAAAAGCCAACAAATTGGTATATATGTGACAGATGTTTGTACAAAGGACCATGTGCCCTTGTTTCAACAACAGGGTTTAGGTGCAGTTTGTTACTGCTGATCATGTAGGGCAGTGCTCCAATAATTTCTGCTTTCCCAGCTTCCATAACCAGGAAATTCAAACATGAGCAGCCTTGCTGCACATGAGAGGAAAAGAAATATCAAAACAATCAAAATTATTAAACAAAGAGCAGTAACTTTATGTTGTTCTCTGAAGTTTGTGGATTCTCTGTTGTTACCAGTCACCCATTTTCATGCAGTGGCATCAGTTTGGACTGGAAGGTGCAGAGTGGCTTCACTGGTTTTGTTCTGGATCTGAAGGGAGAAGTGACTGATGTCACATGGGCTCTTCAACTGCAGCTCCATCTCACAGAGTACAAATCAAACTAAAAGCCTTGGATCTACAGTGGGCTCCACAGAAAGATATCCACATCCAAGCTGATGAACCAACAATTGCAGTAGAGCTTTGGGCTCAAGCAGATACCAAGAGAAAGACACAGATGCAGAATCTGTCTGATCCAAGTTTGAGGGAGTCAAGTTTTTACTCCTGTGCTTATACACTGCCAGGCCCTCTCTGTAGGACAAAAGTACTTAGGATGAAATATGGGAAGAAACATAAAAATACCAGAACTATTTTGGATTGGTGACTGTCCTTAGGATCAGATTAATTGGAACCTCTCCAGAAGCTATCAGGTTCCTTCTTGCTTAACCTAAGAAAGAAAATCTACAGAAACACAACAGCAACGTAAGCAGAAGACAGTGCTGTTTGAAAGTGCTGGTGGAGCTCGTGCAAAGAACAAGAATCTCAAAGCACTGGACAAAGTAATCAGTGCTTGCACTTCAAGACAGCAGGGATCAAGAGGTTCCAAGCTCTGGAACATTACTGAAGTTGATGATACTGACTGCAACCACAGAGCAAGAAGTGAGGAGGGAAAAAAGAAACATCAAACAAAACTGAACAGACAAAAAGCTGTACACAAAAAACCATCCAGACGTTAGTATGGATGGAGGGACCAAGTTGAGGTGGGGCTCACAACAGCAGTAAAACAACTCAAAAAAAAAAAAAAAGAGAGAGAGAGAGAGAGAGAGAGAGAGAGTAGTCTGGTTGTCTTTAAGAGAGACGCCAGCAACAGAAAACGTTTTTTAAAGGTTTCTTGTATGAAGCAACAGCTTTCCAAATTATCCATTAACAGAAAGCAAACAAAAATTCTGATATCAATGGAATCTTTGTCTTTACATCAGATTTATTTAGGGATGTAAATCTACACAAACTGGGTGTGCTTTTTAAATTGTTTCAGCTCTCATCTATCACTCAAATAGAGCCCAAGAAAACTTATACCAGTGGAATTTTATACGAGCATCATTAATTTAACAAATGCCTTTGTGGTCGCATAATCTTGCTTCGAGTAAAGCAAGACAGCTCTATTCCAAAAACCAAGCACCCATACAAAGCATCCTCCTAGTTGAGAACATAGACTGGACAAACTCAAACATCTAAAAAAGACTGTTATGTATATATTTTATATACTTCTCATGAGTATTATTTTAACATATCATTATTGGTTCTAAAGAAGGCACAAGGATTGGGGTCACACAAATTACTGGCTCAATGTAACGATGCCAAGATTTTGTTCCATAATAGAAAATAAAAGGAAAAATTTAACAAGCAAAGAATAAGATTTCTTCCCCCACTAATTTATAACAAGTTTATGAGCAGAATAAGACAACTTCTGGAGATGTAATCAAGGAACAACATTAAAATAACTATCTTTAAAAATGCTATAGCAAAAAGAATCCTGAATTATTACAGAATATGACTCAACCTTTTTTTAAATACTCATCTATTCTAGAATCTTATTTTAGTTATTTATTTTTACAAATAGGACTTACTGTTTAGAATCATCGTCTGCATCATCATCATCTTCTAAATGTGCCACATGTCCCCTAAGAAAATGAACAAGGTACTATTTGTATTAAGTTGTATTAAAATCACCTTGGCTGTTTTGAAAAACTGAGCTCAAAGGCTATGACCTCTTTTATAGAATTTTACTGTCTTTTTAAAAAAATCATTATTATTCTTTAAAGCACAGCTGCAATCTAGACAGCTGAGCCTCTCTCATAGCCTCTCAGCAAGCACAGGGACAAACAAGAACTAGCTGTGACAGACAAAAAAAAAAATCAACGCACAAATTACTTTTGAAACACACAGGAGAGGAAAAAGAAACAGAATTACCGCTGATGTAGTTCTTCTTCAACTGATTTTAAGAGACTCCTTCAGCATTAAATAAGAATAAGAACATAATTTAATTGTGGTACAGAAGCACAATTATCAAAAGCCAGAACAATAGCACCTATGATTCTATCAGTAAATTATCCAAAGCATGTTATTTCAGCTGGCTTTCAGAATATACACAAAGCATCCACATAAAAATGAACATAGCTGCAATTTTTTTTAAATAACACCCTTTCATGTGTATTTATTAATGTATTGCTATTTAGTGCAGTGGTTCTTTTTCCTTGTGCTGTAAAACAAGGACTGTGCTGGCCTGATCCAATTTAAAACAAATCCACATTATCCAAGAAAATCACAATCCTAAAAAAAATTAATCAGGCTGACACAGATGAAACTACTATTGGAATAAATTCATTCTTCCCTGGTTAATTTTTGCTAACATTCTGAATTTCATATTCACGTCTTTTTTTGAAGACATAGACAGCAAGGAATTACAGGACTAAGAAACAACAGGATTTCAGAAGATAGCAGTATTGATTTTTTTCCCAATTAATGACTATGCAAAAATCATTTTCTATGCTTAGGTTCTCTGCATATTTAATATGATTTGATTTAGCAAGTCAAAGCTAGGCATCCTAATTCTGGCATGCATAAATAAATTAAGTAATTGTGCAAAGTAAGTTGCAAAAGTAAGGGGAAAATTACATGAAAAATGATTTCATATAATTAATATATCCAGACTATTAAATGTATGAGCATGAAGTTAAAGGACTTGGTAAGAAAAGTTTTTATTTTTTAAAGCATGTTCCTAGTGCCCTACAAGATGAAGGAGGGCATAAAGCAATGTTGAAGAGCAGCACTGGTAGTTCCCAGGTTGGGTAAAATTGTGCTCTGTGGGACTTACCATGAAGAACATTTTGTAAACAAGCAGACCAAGATAACAGCTCTTAAAAGGAAGCTTACACCACCACAAAGACAAGACTGTCAACATAGCCTCAAATACCGAAAAGTGCTGCAATTCTGTATCATCAGAGTTACTATTATTTTAGAAATAACTAGTGATTTTGGAATTGTAACTGATGGAAACAAGCTTGACTTATTTTACTACATCTGTTTCAGCTAAAGTGTTTAACACACATTCGTGATTTTTATACTGAAATAGTTTTGAGTGAATTAAAGACAAAAAATGCAGATGTTTACTCACTTATTTGCACCCAAAAAGTAGCCACATTGAGGACCATGACCGTATTCTAGCTGTAGATCCTACAAATGTAAGAGAACAACTCCTTAAGATGAACAGGTGAGCATCAAACACATACCCTGTGCCATGCTGCTGTTGTGCCCTCTGCCACACCTGATGTACCACACAAGCTGATTTCTCTGGCCATCCTGACCCCTAACACCACTCTCAGGCCCACTGCACCCAAAAATCTCCTCTCTGCCAGTTTGTTGCATCTCTAAGTCCTTTTAAAACTCTGACCGTAGCCCCTTTCTTGCACACAGAGATCCTTTGCTCAAAGTCAGTTGCAGAAAAGGAAACAAAACAACAACCAAAATAACATAAAAATTAAAAAAAAAAAAAAAAGGATTAAGAACCTTGTAATCTACCAGAGTCCATGGAGAACCCAGCTACCTCTCACTGGCACATTTAGTAGGCATTTCAGACGGGGAGTATTTCTGGCAAGGAGCCCAAAATCCCTTTAGCACATGGACACATTTTAAAAATAAGCAGAGGGGACAATCAGTGTTTTGATAGCTCTGGTTATAACAATACATGGATACTTTAGGAAGACTGATTGTATTGAAAAGAAAAATACGGTATTAACAAAGTCAAACACTCCAGCGACCATGGAGCGCTGGCTACAGAGAAAAAGATGTGGCAATAGGCCTGCAACACTATCTTAAAATAAACACTATAATGGCATACAAATTTAATGTATTAATGGAATATAGGGACCCCACTGAAGCACAATCTAATCTGCATCTGCCAGGAGGATGCTGCTATAATTACAGTGCATTTTTTTTTTTCTTCAGGTGGATCACAACAGGACAGATCTGAGCATAAATTTGCTCCCAAAACACTGAATGTATTCACCAGGAGAAACAAAGTATTGATCACATAAATTAGAGATAAAGGGAGCTACCCTCCTCCTTCCCAGGAAACATTCTAAAGGTCTCCCAACATCTTCTGTTGAACAGGCCCCTTTCAGCCTGCAACCCATATCAAAAGCATGTCATCCTTCAGCAAGATGCCCAGATATCCAAGCTTTAGGAAGAGTAAGTTTAGATTAGATGGGGCTGATCTCTCAAAAGGGCATTTTAAAAAATAAGTGGAAAAGTCTCACACTAGATTTGCCAGTGTTCCAAGCTGATGAAGCAGAAACCACTGCAGCCCTCAGTTCCAGGCTGAATACAAAGCTTAATACAAAGCTACAAATATTGTTTTCTGCTTGGCAAGGAGTTTCACTGCACCCTCTAGTCTGCTATGTAAAGCTAAGTAGTAGTTTACACATGGGTGTGCCTATCACAGCTGTCAGTAGCATTTGGCTGGTTCAGTGACTTTATGTATTTTCCCAAACCAAGTGAGATATTGTGGAAAAAACACTACGTAACTGGTAATTACTTGATGTAAAAGAATGCATAGATCAGAGGGTTGAACAAAAATTGTAAAAGCAAGCCTGGTGCTAGCATTTCCTGAACCATAGAGAGACTGATTTTCAAACTCTGTATCAACTTTATTACACATCTTTGTTCTAGAATTAAATGATCCCCCAAACCCACCAAACTCTATCCACTTCTATTGATCTGACTCCTCACCACCAGCTGATGCACCAGAATCCACCACAAAGAAAGATTTAACTTTCTTTACTCTGAATACTTATATCACTTCTGTGCAACCTCGGAAACTTCCACCTGCAAGCACAGATATTTTTGAGGATTCAGGCTCTAGAGCAGAAAGTCACAAGACTGGAAACATAAGATGTCACCGGACTCACAAGCAAGTAGGTTAAACAGGTTGTGTGAGTCTCTGTAAGAGGATGCCAGAACAAAGACTGGGAAGCTGTTGAGAAAAACAACCCCAGATCAGTGTAATGAAATCTGAGATTGTCACCTTGAAGAGCCAAACCTTCAATGTTGCAAAATCACACTATTCAAGAGTGACAAAGGTGTTATGCTGGGCAGACCCAAAGTGTCTGTCCATTTTAATTTACACTCTGTGCAATGTATGGCCATGTATACACTGTACAGCAATGACAAGAAAATTAAGAGAAAATAAATAATATTACCTAAAACAGAAGGAGCCTTCCTCTGTCACGTTAAGTGTTACTGGAATTTTTTTTATCAAATATGCAATCTGCCAGAATTACTTATGTTTAAATGTTTTAAAGGCCAAAGACTTTGTTTTGATTCAGTTTACTGTTGTGTAACGTTTATTTGACTATGATTTTAATTGGGTATGTATAATTTTCCTAAGCCCTTTAAATATTGCTGGTTTTCACTCCAAAGGTAGGATTAAATACTCCATTAGTAGGGAAATTCCTTCTTTTGCACTCTTTACAGATAAATACTGAGAGGTAGAAAGCTTTTAAAAAATGAAATACATTTTTCTTCTACCTTCTATTTCAAATACATTTAAAATTTATAGTTTTATAAACCTTCTAGCTACGTATCTGCTATAAAAACACTGGTAAATACTGCATGTATCCTGCAAAGCCTCCAGAGAGCTCTTATACTTTATCAGAACACCCAATAAGTTGATTTTTTTAAAGTCCCACATAAAGGTATGAAATCTCATGAGTTATGGATTTCTACTGGGAAGAACAGGTTAGCATTAATTACTAAATTATGCAACATTACCCAACAAATTTATAATTTCATTTAACATACATAATTTCATTTTACATTAATAATTTAATGTATTAATAATTTCATTTAACATACATACAATGTCGATTAGTTAATTAAAATTCTTTTTAGATCAGACAACATTGACACAGAATAAATCTGAGTGACTAGACAGATATATTCCAATAGAATCTTGAGATCTACAGCCAGTAGCAATGAGAAGAGGTAAATTATCTCGGTGTTAAATCAAATACACAGCTCCAGATTATTCTGCATTCAGCCTCAGGTTACCAACAACTCATTCCTGAAACAACTCATCTGTGTACAAGACAAGAATGCTCTTTGCTGGCAGTGATTGCTTTGGAAAAAAGGTAATACAGGGAATAATCACCAGTTCTCAACATCTTAGGTAACATTAAAGGAAGCTGTCATGTAGAAATCCACATCATACCTTCAGATAAATCACATTTCCTCAAAGCAAAGATAAATTTGATGGCCATGCTATGAAACGAATTCCCCAGGAATGATCAAATCTACAATACCTTCTGCAGTTTAATTTTTTAAAAACTGCTATTTATTTTCTGCAGAATTTCACGGTAAGTTAACTGCTACTGTACCTTTAACAGTCTTATGATCCCAATTTGTTCTATAGGGCTGAGCTGTACTGGAAAACTATTTTTAGGTGTTCAGGCCTTCAAAAACAAAACAATGTAAACAGCAAGCCAGCAATTCACAGTTACTTCCTACATTTGCTGTTCTTGACATCTAACAAGACCATGTGAAGTGACAAAATTAAGACCTGAAATGTACAAAATACTGGGGCAGTAACTCTGAATTTCAAAGAATACAAATCACCTTTGGACTACTAATATATCAAGTAAGAAGGCACATACACATCTTTCTCAGAAAAATGATATAGCAATTCCTATCTCATTGCTTCATCAAAGAGGAAGTTAATTTTTAGAAGAGCTTAATACTACCTAAGGCATATTCTATATTTTTAATGTGTTTATTTGAATAAAAAGTAACTCTTTCATGCAACAGGCACTTGTACACTGCGTTTCTAAACTGCCTCCTAGCAGTAAAATTGAGCATTTCATTTTCTCAATTACTTTTTCCAAGACAGAAAACACACAAAACATACACGGAAGAAATACAAAAGAGCAAATAACCACTTTCTGGGTACTTTTCCCCCCCATTTCCACTTATTTTCTTCTGATCCTAAGCACCATGCACCACTTCACTACCTAAAACTGAATAAAGTATGAAGACTCTCCCAAATTCAACCTTGACAGCTGCAATATGTTTTCAGAGGTATGTTAGTTAAGTGGGATAGGAGTCTTCATGGCTTGTAGCAAAGAAAAAGCATATGTATGCATATGTAGTGAGGAGAAAAAGGACTTAAAATTAAAGAAAAATGCTCTTGGGCGAGGTTCTCTATGTCAATCTCTTTAATTCAATCTTTTCCTACCAATATTTTAGTTTTTCTGCCACAAATAAAGAACACAGAATAGCTACACTGAAACACTGCATTTCTGAAAGTGTTACCAAAAACTAGCACGTATTATTAAACCCAGAGCATATTTACAAGCCAAAAGAAAACAAAAACCAACCATGAGCAACTTATTTAAATAGGATCAAATGCATCTGGCAAGTACAACAACGCAGACTGATAGGAGCTGCAAATCTCCTACTGAATTCTTTGCTAAAGAAGTCCAGAATGAATGTTAAGTTTGCAACAGCTAAAAACAACTGCAGGCTGGAACCTGAGATATCAAATCCAAGTTTGTTCAACTCCTCCGTCATGTTCTAAAACACCAGAATTCAACGTTTTTCACGGTGTGTTATATCCTCCAGGTTAAAATACTCCACTACTTTAAGCAGAAGTAAGCTAGAGATCACAAGGGGTTCCTTCCCATCTCATCTTTTTTGGGGAATTCTCTGATAGTATTTCTAACTTAATGTGTGCAGCTCAGTTCACAGTGTATGAACCAGAATTATTATTCAGCTCACCACAAATGGCAAGAACTTTTGCCACAGTATTTCACTGTAGACCAGGATAACCTAAATAAAAATATTTTCTTTTGGTTCAATGTGACCTTTTGAGTCAGAACAACAGTGAGCTTTGCAAGTCAGGATCGATAGCATAACTCAAAAATTGTCCTAGAATAAAGGAGTACATATTTTTAAAGGTGACTTTGATTTAAACTGTCTCTTGAGCTCACTGCAAATGCAATGCTCAGCTCTGCAACTTATTTAAGTCTGTATCCAAACAACTGCTTTTAAAATACAAAGACAGTGAAAAGATCTATCTTATGTAAAGTCTAATGTGCATGTAAGACTAAGAAGACAAAATAGGAACATTAAGAACTCTGACAGGAAGTAGCATGTGCAAAAAAATCTCAAAGGAAGGTACCCAAGTAAGTTCTTGAGAAACTTGTCTAGTTACAGAAAAAGGAAAAAATATCTATCCTGAAAGACAGAAGACCCTGTACCTACAGAAAAACAGTCTGTTATTTATTTAGCTATGAATCAAAGGAGTATATTTGTAGAAGATCATGGATCTTATCCTTTCTGTTTGCAATTTGCATTAAGGGATACTGGGGTTTGGACAAGGAATTTTCCCTGCAAACAAGACTTGTACTGAATTTCTCCAGTCTTCTGGCAGATCCAGGTAGCAGTTTCAGAAGAGCACAGGGGGAAGGAGGGGAGAAGAAAAGGAGAGGAATGATTTCTAAGGGTAGCCACGGGTCTTACTGGAAGAACCACACAAATAGGTGAAGCATTATCGCCAACTCAGAATTCTCCACTTTGATTCAGAATGAGCACAGGAGGTTGTGAAGAAGCAGTGCAACACAAAGTGCTGTTCATTGATTTTTAAAAACTGTCTCACAATTTTGACAACAACAGTACTAAGTTTTATCATAGTTATAATTTTTGAAGAGTGTACTGGACAGCATGTGGTAAAAGAAGGATGGGAAAGGATGGTTCAGTTTTAAGACATGTTCTCATTCTGCTCTTAGGCCTACAGATACCAGGGTAGCAAGGTAAGTGACAACACTGAAAGTAACCTTAAAAAAAAAAAAAAAAAAAGAAGACAGATTTTTAAAAGTGTTAAACTGGAAAGAGGAAACCAAAAGCAAATCAAACTGAAAAGCCAAAACCACATTCTCAAAATCAGAGGAACAGCACAGGATGGAGGTGTTCCCACTAGACAGAGAAATCTAAGCTACTGATCTCAAAACAATTTGTGAAACATTCTTATAATGAAGCAATACAGAAATTTCCTTCCAAAAAAGGAGATGGTCTAAGTTTTCATGGTTTTTGGCAGACTCAAGTCACACCAAGCCAAAAGATGTCAGAACAAACAAACAAACAAAAAATCACATAAAACTCAAGACATTCTCAAACACACGCCAGTTTTTCACCTCCCTCTCAGTGCACTTATATTAAATGTCTCACAAATCTAAGAAAGTTAGCAGAGTAATGCTCTTCACTTAGTACAGAATGTTTCTTCCTCTTTTCCAACAGTGTATGAAGATGACCAAGACTTAAATGCATTACTCATCCAATTACACAAAGAGCAACGAAATAAGAAAACTCACTTCCTAGAGTAATTTCTACACTGTGATGCTAACAATCAAATCTTTTAGCAGTGCAGCAACAGAAAATTTGGAAAATGTATCAGACTTTAAACAATGTCAAATGCCATTTCAAATAGTTATGACCCCACTTCCTGTTATTTCTATTAAGCATATATTCATTCTTTAACATAATTACCATCTGGAGAATTCAGAGACTTACACTTATAATTTTACAGTATTTCGTGGGACCTTTTAAAGCAACTACCAGACAAAAATACAAAGACAATGTTTCTCCCATTTTCACCCTCCAAAAAATTAACAGTTATGCGAAGTATGGCAGTTAAAGAAATTAGCATGAATGCACAATACTGAGCCCCTTCTATAAACGTGATTCAACTAAACATGTATACAGGTTAAATACTGTCAACACTGCACATACTAAGAATTTCTTTCTACAGAGAGAGAGAGAAATACACATATAAACTCATCATTATATTGAATGGTTTTTACACAGATGAAAACACCACTACAACAACAGGACATGAGCTTTGAAAAAGGAAAACAAGGACAAAACTAACACTGACAAAGAAAGGCATAAGATGAAAAATACCAGGTTAGATCTTGCAGTGTAGTATATGTCTTCTGAATTGTCCAAAAAATCGCTACTGTCAGGCTGTTCATTAGATAGAGATCAAGAAAAGCAAATTATTTCTATTGTGACTTAAAGCCAGATGCACATAAAGATACATTTTCTTGCTAAAAAAAAAAAAAAAGAAGATATTGTTAGTTGAAGCTCAAAACCATGTTAAGGCAGTTCTTGGGATGGGGGTAAAACACAGCTGAGGGTATGGGCACATTACCAAACACTACTGAATCACACCAAATTAATGAATTATTGTTTATCACCTGAGCTGTGGTAACGTGAAACTGTCCCAGTAAGAGTTCAGTGCAACATCTCAGTGCAGCACTGACAGTAACTCCTCATGCTGCAGTGGTCCAGCCCTCTGTGCACTCATACCCATAAGTAACAACGTAAGTTTAAGCACGCTTAGTGAGACAGAAGCAAAAGCATCAGAACTGCTTTAAGGAAATGGACCCACACTATTATTGCCGGAGGAAGAGACAGGCATCTCTTGCTCCCACTTCCATTCCAAAGCCTTTCTCTCCCAGAGCGTGGAGATTGTTACAAATTTCTCCCGCAGATTGGTTTGTGCTGAGGCTCTTTGCTAAAGCATTTTGACCATTCTTTGAACAGGTCACTTGTTTGCAATTGCCATGTCAATTTAAATTGTTCATTGGTTCTATAGTTAATCTACACCTACATGTTTTTTATTTGGTCTCTGGGCCCAACATTATCTTCAAAATCACAGGTCTGTTTTATCTAGAAAGAACATAACAGGTCTGCATGCTTCATTCTGATATAAGCCATGGAGCAGTTCATTTCCGTCTTCAGAAAGATCCAAACAAACAGTTATAGACATTCCTTATAGACAGGAAGATGAGGCAAAATGTTTGGATAGGTTTTAAATATGCAACATCTGACCAGAACAGACAACACTAAGGTATTTTCTTATCAGCAGAATAATCAGGATCATTCAAGTCCCTTCTCGGAGCAGCAAGAGCTTCTGAGATTCCAAAGTGCAAAGGTCCTGCTTGCTAACACACAATGTAGGAAAATGCTCGATTCCTCCCTTCCAACATCACCTGTCAAAGAAGTGCTCTCAAAAGCTGTGCTTTAAGCCCCACAGAAAATCTCTCTCCACAATTTAGCAACTAAAGTTCCTAAGGTGCAATAAAGTACCACTGCCCCATGGAGTTATCTGCTAACTGGTTTGTAGAGTCAGTGAGGGACAAAAATAAAGAAATGGACGAAGTATTTTTAAAGCTTCAGCTTCTCCACTAACATATTTTTGATTCTGTGTGTCTATAAATAAACCTCTTAATAAGCAAAAGCATTATAATTTGGTCTATACAATGCTTCCATTCATCCATTCCATATTCCACTTACTTTCTTTACAATCCAGACTATGCAACAGGGAAGCAAAGACAGTGTAACTTGGAATCAGTTCAAAAATAATTTTGAGTTAACTGATGACTTTATGGTAGAAGCACTGGCTTCATTATCATATTTAATAAAAACTTACATAACCAGGGCTCCTAAATGATGCTGTTATGCAGTTATGCCAAGGTCTAAGTAATACATCTGAAATACTTGTCTAAATCCTGTGTGTGGCCTGGTAAGATATTCTCCTCCATCTCCAACAGGCACCAGAAACTGCAGGCTACCTGTCCAGCCAGTTCTGAGGAAGAGCAATATTAAAAACAACTTCATACACCCAGAGTCAGATGACCCACTACCAAAGGGCAAGGCACTTGGAAGGAGATTTTAGTACAGCTACAGAGCAGCACAAGGAAATCTGTGTCAGAAATCCGACTCACATGTGGTTTGTAGACTACACAAGTACATTCCTAAGTACACACCCTTCCCAAAACCAACTCAGAGCAAAGCCAATGTCTCCAATGTACTAAGGCAACTTTTTCACCTTAACACCTGCCTTAGAAAAACAAAGAGAACACACAAGTCTCCAGTGAGGAAGTAAAGGAGTGTCTTTTCATCCAGGAATGTGAAGAAACTGCCCAAGTGCACAAATGTGGAAAGCAACAGCTTCCACAGAAGAGAGGAAGCTACTGCAATTGTGTGTGAGACAGTACAGACACCTTTTCCCTCACAGCTTCAGTTCTCAAACCCCTTGTACAGATGGGTCCACAGGAAGGAAACACTGGAAGGAAAATACACCTTTACAGAACATGTCAGCTGCCAGACTCAGCATGGCTCAGCTGTGATGCAGGGCCACAGGAGGATTGTTCACATGGGAAATTCTTTTAAAATACATTGCGCCTCTTTGCCAAGCTCTCAATTTCATTATTTCCATTGTCAATACAAGAAGAGGGGACAGAAAGAGTTGAGCACACACAGTAAGTCTACATTTTAAAATATAACTCTATAAATAAAGGGAATTATATACTGGGCAGGACAAAGGACTGTACAAAGGGCACACACATCACACCTGGCAGAGCCCACAAATAAGGAGTTTGCTACATATAAAGGCACCAAAAAACCACCATGCTACAACTTGTCAGTAAAATACTAACAAGTTTAGTAGTACCAAGGAAGCATGCTACACATCTTGGATTTCTGCTCCTCCACACATTTGCAGGGAATAATGTGTAGAGCTTATTAATTCATGCTGCTTGTTACTCACAAATTCATGATGTGGCTCTGTCTCTTTCCTCAAGGGTGGATCAAACTTCACTTGACCAACTGAGGAGAAGAAAAGGAAAACAAGAAGTTGAACTGCGGTTAGACCAGATTTAGGATTTAGCTCCAAAGGCTAACAAAAAAATTCATTTTAATGAGTTTATCATATCCCCACTGACAGAAACTTCTGACACATGGACATACCAAACTTCTGCTTGCTAGAAACTAATGGGTACAGAAAGTACTCTTTTATTACAAAGGCAGCATAATCACCATTTGCCTCACCTACTCATTAGAAGGAACAGGAAAACCATGCAGCAAATGGGGCAGTGAAGTGTCCTCTTTAGAGGTGCAATACAGCTGTAATTTATAGATAAAACATATCCATGGTGTGAACTCACTACTGGATCTGTTCTTCTGGGAGACTCACTAGCACTAAAGAGTGTTGAATGAAGTTTGGAGCGAATTGATCATATTTTCTACGACAACTCTTTGCAGGACCTCTTTAACTCTCCTACCCTCAATTTTAGCTTAAGACAGGTAAAGCTCTAAGTATTGCTCTGATTTAATTCAAGCAAAATAATTACTACAATTTGAGGGATGAAGTCTGCTTATAATGGCCAGTGAACAATTTCCTCCCTTCCTGATCTCTATGTGACTGTTTCAATTCAAAAGCAAAACCAAGATACTAAACTAAGAAAGAAAAAAGTATTCCTTTGCCATTCCGTTATCCAGCTGAAGCTGGCATTGGTCTGAATAGCCTTGCTGGAGTAGCACATGAAAGGGTATCAATCAGTTCTCAGAGGAGCTCAGGTTGTGTTCTGTTCAATTAAGATGAAGCAATAATGAGCTTTGCTGAAGTGCTGACAAAGGGCGTATCCAAATATTTTACAGAACCTATATCCCTAAGTGAAACAGGTTAAGCTTTTATTTTCCTATACATCACTAAAAATGTATGTCAGATAGCCAAAATACCAGTTGAAATAATATCAGTGCTTATTTTAAGAATAGGTCATATTCTCATATTACACATGCTTACAGTTTATTTCAGAGCGTGTCTTTTCTTCTCTTCCATTTCTACTTGTTGAATGAATTCTGTGAGGCACAACAAGAGGCTAGAAGTGAAAAATAAAATATTTCAATACCAAAATAAACTCACTTGAAACCTAGTATTGTGTAACAGTTTTTAGCAGGCTTCTTTAGCATCATATCAAAAAATAAAGAAATCAAGTGAAAGCTAAATATAAAGATTGCATGCATTTTTTAATATATTAAAGATAGAATTATATGCAGACATTTTAACTGTTGAGTGTCTTCAAGACCAGGGTTTTTAAAACACTGAATTTGAGCAAATAAAGATAATGGTGGCCAGCATTTATCTTGGCTCATATAGCATCTCCTTTTGTTGCCATTCAGTTTAAGGGTATTGGTAGTTTTTAAAATAAGCAGTAAGACTAAATCTGACTCATGGGCAGCATTTCATTCCATTAGATACAATCATCTTCCAAACTTCTAATATAAACTGATACCTAAAAAGTCATCAGTAAGGTTATTTAAGTAGCTGAGAAGTCTGCCTGAGGTTTTCAAAGCTGAATAGAAAGGAGTATTCCTGGCACTCTTGTGCTATGTGGCAAGAGAAGGAGCATACTTTCTACAAATTCACCTTCACATTTATATTCCACTTCTATTTTTTCCCTGAATTTCCATTTACTTTGCTACAGGATGAAGTGTCCTGAGCTTTCTTTTTTTGCCACTGTTGGACTTTCTTCTTTCTACACCCACCACTGCAGGTTCTCTTAGAAATGTGGGAGCATTGCCCACCCTTGTTCATTGCCTCGGGCCCATGGTGAGCATCACCATGGGACTCACCCTTTTGTACACTTTTGTTACCAATATTGTTGTTGCTGTACTATCACAGAGTCAAGAACAGCTCAGAAACTCTCAAATATTCCCTGAAAGGTTTACCCCTCAAATATTGTCTAAAAATATGATTTTCCTTCTCCCCTTTTCATCACACACTACTTCCTTGCTTCCTGTTAGGATCCAACACATATGTGTGTGGTGTTTCACCTCCCATTTATATTCACTTTGCTCTTCTCTGATACTGAAGAGACTTACAGACTGTGGGTATGTATTTTGTCCCACACATCTCATGGGCTGCTTTTTGGTTTTGTATGTCAAACCTCCCCTTCCGCAATTTCATTTTGTCTACTGTGCACTCTCTGGGCTTCAAAAATGGTTTGCTACAGCTCAGAAAGCATTTCAAGGTTTGATCTGATACTAAGTGCTGAAAAGTTGCTCATTTATCATCTTTTATGGAGAGGCCCTACCCAGTTGTGTATGATGTGTGTGCCTCTGTAATGCCAGCATCAGGAGCCCAGCTGTAGTGAGGGCACGAGGTATTTTTGCTTTTGCAGCAATATTGTGTGAGTACTTGCACTCTGACACAGATGTCTGTGTGTTGCGCTACAGACAGAGCCTGTCCTCGTATCACCTTCTCCATGACCAGAGAATTACACTCAGGATCAAATCTTCATCTCTCAGTCATGAGGACAAAGTCCTCAAGTCACCTTGGAATACATGCACTGACAACACGCTGATACAACACCTGACACCTGAGCTGTGCAAGAGGACTAAGCAATGTAGGTTACTTTCCTGACACAAATGCCATTTGGGCACAATTTCCATCATGGCCTAGATCTCAAAAGCAATCTTATCCCCAAAATTTGCAGTGTGCTAAGCATAAAACATGATCATTTTCCTCTTTGCAAACTTTTCAGCTAATATCACATCCATCCTGAGAATCACTGCCACAGAAATGTGATGAACAGGCAGTTGTCAACATCTCCTAAGGCTTATTCTTAAGGGAGTGAAAGCAGAGTCACAACCAGAGTTCCTGTCTATCACTGTATGGGAAACTAAATGAAGCCCCCCATGAGCTGGGATAGCGAAAAATACTCAAAATGTCAGTTTCAGACATTGTTGCCAAATGAACAATAGCGGTATGAATACAAGAACCTTTTGGATTACACCCGAATGATGTCATACTTTTTGTTTTGTTTTCACGCAACCTTTGTGTTTAAACACTTCACCCTTGAGTTTAGAATGATTTGAAGATGTAGTATGGCACTCCTCAAAGAGGTGGATAATTCAGATCTACTTCCCCAACACAACTCTGCAGACTACCCAAGCAGTAACAGATTTATCCCCAGAAAAGGGGCACAGGCCAAGTGAAGACCTCACAGTGTGCAGCAGACTTGCCCTCAAACACCACCAACAGACAGAAAAGCTCTCAAAAAAGATTTCAAAAAAGATTTCAAAAAAGAAAAACAACCCACCAAAAAACCTCACAACACTAATACCACCACCTAGAAAATCCAAAACTCTAAACAAACCAGGGAGTAGGTCTGAGGCTCAAGACGCTCACCAGTGTTTCTGTTCTGTGTTTTGTTGTACCATGTTTTGTCACTTCTTTTGATTTTTGATGGATGCATTCAGGCAATTGCGACAAGTACAGGCCTGGTCAATCCTTAAATTCACATCTCCAGCTGCCTCTGTGAGCAGGCAAGTTTTGAAGCAAGTTCAATTGTGCATAAAAGGAGCACCTACACTTCTTAGTCCACTCATTTTATTACAGGAGAGACCATAATGCAAACAACTGCTTTGACTGTAGCGAGATTCTTCATCTGAAATACAAAACTTGCTCAGCTTCTCCCCAGACAAGGCACAGTTTTTGCTCCTGATACCACACTTCATTGTGGATAACTGATAAGTAATACGGCAGACAACAGAAGAGCCTTCTCAATGCTAAGTTACATGGAACATAAAGAGTGAACATTATTTTGTAAGCTACCAGTAACTATCAATAAAATGCAGACTGAAGGGACACCATACAAGAAGACAAAAATTGTCCACCTGAGCAGCCCAAAATGAAGGTCAAGAGCCTTACTGAAAAGATACACCAGTGACACAGGGGAATGGTACATGGCTTCAGGAAAGCAGGGAAGACTCACAGATTTGAGCAGCTCACTCACAAGAAGCACACTGCCTTTCCTCTTAGAGCGGCCCAAGAAAGCTTTGGTTTTCTGTTTTCCACAGAAATACCACTTTAACAGGTCTCAGAGCTCTCGCTCATCACTGAACAGAGAACTACAGGACACAAGATCCTTAGAGCTTATGGTGAGAAGATAGAAGTTACTCAGTGCTGATGCCACCAGGAATCAGACATCTTTCTCTTAAGTGACCTGAAAGCTATTAAGGGATTTCTTGTGTGTTTGACTTTTTAAAATATTTTTTATCAGAAAAATTTTATTAAATGTGCTCCACTATGTGCATTGACATTTAAAAGTACTGACTGTTATTCCATCCTTATGCCTTCATGTCTTTCCCTCTCATTTAGAAAGTATGTACGCACTGCACTCCACAACACAAAAAACTATCTGTTTCACATTGGCTTCTTTCCACATTTTTTGTTTCAGCTTTTAAGATAGACTTGGTGCAAGACAACTTGTCTTTGCTGTTCCAGAAAGTAATAGCTCATTTAACTTCTGAAATCTGAAAATTAGTCTCTTAAAGTAGTTGCTTCTTTTAAGCTTCTGTTCCACTGAAGGCATTTTTAGACTAGTTTACCCATTAAAAAACAAAAAACTGTAATTAATGAATTAATGGCATTTGTGTTAAAAGGATTACATTTTTTCTTCAAAAAAAAAAAAGGCCATCAGTTAGGGAACTGTAAACACTTGGGAAGTACTCACTAACATGCAGTAAAGTATGAAGACAGGACGAAGTAACAGAGTATCTGTTTTCTCTTATTTACTAAACACTTCAGTCCTATGCTGTTTATCGTCTTACATAATCAGGCTACTTTTTTCCAGATGTTAAAGCAGAAAACCAGAAACTCTGCCTTTGACAAAAGTGTAAGTGAAATCAAGTTTCAGAGTATTCTGAGATGCAAAAAATACAATCTGCAAAAAACACACATCAAACCATTTGACAAAAACAACTACAGGATCATTCTCTCGTACACAGGTACAAACTCTTATGAATGCTTTCTTTGCAGATGAATGGAAACTTAACTCCACAAAGAAACAGACAGCAGAATGCATGACAGAAGTCAGGACTGGAGAAGCAGACCACATTTACTGTTGCAAATTTGTTGAAGAACAACAATAAACACAATTTTAAATTACTTAAATCTCTTTCTCTTTGAGCTTCCTTTCCCCAAATATAATGATTTTTGGTAAGTGCCTGTATGTGTAGCACAGCAGCACAACCAAAAGTAACAGCAAACCTTGAGACTATTCCCAGATCACAAAACATCCTGGGACTCAATAAATCAAAATCATTTAGTGTTGCTGGCAAACAAAAACTTCATCTGATTCTATGATTAAAACATATTCCTACCTCAGGATCATCATCATCAAAATCATGGTAAGTGGAATGATCAGGATTATTCATTTTATCCAAAAGTTCAATGGCAAGACTTCGATTTAATGGCTGGGTAACAAAGGGATGCTGAAAAACAGAAGGAAACACACAGATTAATATTCCAGCCACTCAGATTAAGCATATTTTAATGTTATAACTTTAAAAAAATTCCCATACATAAATTTATACCTGTAGCAACTTTTCAGCTGTAGGTCTTTTTTTAGGATTTTTTGTAAGTGCCATTTTCACAAAATGATGGAAACTATTGGACCTGTAAAACGAAGTGCTAAATATTAAAATCAATTTCCCAGTAAAGTACATTCATTACCTACTGAAACAAAAAGTACTTACCACTTCATTTTGTCCTTTAATTTAGGAGGCTGGAAGTTGCTTTTTGTCATTAGAAAAAGTGCTCTGAAAAGAAGAGCAACAGCATTTCTGTGGTTACATTACAATACATAAATGAAATAAACTATAAAACACTTTACTGAATTGGCAGGAAGAAGCCCCATCAGTTTAAGAGACTCAACCAGGACATTATACACTTATGCACCAGAAGCAGTTGTTACCATTCCTATCCTGTTCATTCAGAACACTTACAGCTCAATACCCTAGCAGTGCACCCAAAAACCACAAGCACACACAGACACCTCTTCAAACAGATTATGTAATTAGCTGTATTTACCCACCAAGCTCTAACCCCTTACTAACCTCATTGGATGCAGGTCAAACATTGGAGGTTGAAGTTCAGCAAGCTCTATAGCAGTTATTCCAACTGCCCACAGATCACAGAGTTGGTTATAGCCACCTTTTCTTTCTACTGCAGCAACTTCTGGTGCCATCCTAAATGGTAAAAGACATTTTTAGGTAAAACTCACCATAAATCAAACATTCTTCTGTTCACAGCAGTTTAACACTCTCTTCCTTAATGCTCTCAATCTGTAAGCATATACGTGTGTGTATATATATACACATATACACACACATAAGTGTGTGTGTGTGTGTAAGAAATTATGTAATGTATACCTGAAATTTTCCTCAGTCATCTTCTAGTAACTAATAGGCAGTTTCTAAAATGGTCATTTAGGAGTAAGTGGATGAAATCAACCTCAGATTTTTTTTAGCAGACACACAACAAACTACTCAACAACCAAACAGCCTAAAGTATAATTATTCAACTATAATAAAATACAAATAATATCCAGATTTACACACTGCCCCAGAAAGTGATCAACTGACTTTGGAGAGAAGAATTCTAACAAGAGTGAAAGTAATAAAATGTCAGCTTTCTTATATCCTGAAAGCATGAGATCTGGAGACTCATTGTCACCTCTGTATAGAGCACTCCTTGTTTGTAAAGTCTGTCTCACTCGTGTCAGGTGACCTCATTAAAGTTAACAAAGTGGTTTCACGTTCTCAGCAGGCAAAAATGAACAAACACAACTGGCACACAAATAGGAGTACCTAAAGGAAATGATTCACTCGGCATTGTCACATGTGTTGAATGGCCAAAGTGAATTACAGATTTCACTGTCCCAGGTAGCCCTAACAGGTGGCTAACATGTTTTAGCTTTGAACTTCATCAATCCAGATCACCTGGAAAGTAGCAATGAATCTCAATAACTCAGTACATGTCAGACAGATGAATGTTGCTTAGTAAGTGCTCCAGTAAATCAGCAAGCAGCATCTCAACTGATGCATTACTGAAACACAGGTATCCTGTGGTCACAGCACCAAGCCAGCCAGAGCTCAAGAAGCGTTTGGACAATGCTGTCAGGCACATGGTGTGACACTAGGGAATGATGTTCTGTGCAGGAACTGGACGCTATGATCCTTGTGGGTCCCTTCCAACTCAGTATATTCTGTGACCCTTATCTGTAGATCTGAAAACATCAGCAGGTTTGGTGGTAGAACTTATTTCAAGTTTGCATAGCTAAACTGTATTTAGATAAATTTCTTCCAGAGTTCATTAAAAATCCCAATCACTCTAAATCAAAAAAGGAGGGAGTTACAAAGGTAGAGGGGGAACATGGGTTAAACACGTTAAATAGGAAGGTTTCTAGCGCTAAAGATGCTGCAGTTAACCTACCCCTGAGACACATCTAGATCTAATGACCACTAAAACCCTCACACTATCCGTTTCAACTAAATCATCTTCTCTCCATCTCAAAAATGTTGCTTCCTTGCTTCTGCTCTCAAATCTCTGAGAGGCTTTGCAAAGAACAACTGATGCTTTTCATCAGCGTTTAACCTAAGCAATGCTTTCAAAGTTATTATTTATTTGAGAAGCCTGGAACAATTTGAAAGTTACAGGCAAGGACTGAGGTCACTCAGACATTTTGAGAAAGAGACACAAACCAATCACACAACCATGACTGATAGCTGTTGTGTTACTCTGAAAGGGAAGTGAAGCCTTGGTGTGACTTACACTGCAGAGGAATGCTAAAAATACTGTGCCTGACTATTTCAAGTCAATACTTGAACGTAGGGGTTTTTTCATTACATACATTTTTATCTTGCACCTACTGTGCTATCAGACTACAGAATTTTTAATATCTGACTGTGAAACACACAACAAAAGTGCTATTTTACAGTGAAGAATGTGTCTCATTTACTTCAAGGTGAAAGGGAACAACCACTTCCAGTATGAAGAGGATAAAAGAAAAGGCAGAACTTCAGATAAGAAAAATTATACAAACTAGTTTAATGAAGGAAGAATAAAGATGCAGTACAGATAGAAATGTATAACAGAATTCAATCAGTTTAGCAAATAATGGAAAAAATGGCTTAGAGGAACAGTTCACAAGTGGCAAAAGAATCTGTGAAGACAAACAAATGAAACACATCAACTGAAAAGCTGCAGAAAAGCTGTATCTAGGCTGGAGGGGAAGAAACATAAAACAAAATGGAAAATCAGGGAAGAAAAAATATTTAAGAACAAAGTTAAAAACAAGCAAAATTGCTGACTGTTTTTAAGTTTTACTAAATTAAGATAAATTAGTCAACAATGATGGCCCTACACAGCCTTTCAATTTTTCAGAGCATTGAAGTATTTTCTCCAATATTCAGCTAATTCAGGATTTGGAATAAGTAACACAGATATGATCACCAGAAAGTCCGACACAGGCTTTAGGGGTTAGTCTACCCAGGAAGTGACAGAGCATGCTCTTATCTCCATTTTTCAACAGTATTATATTTGTTACCATTATATTAATGGTCAAGTAAAACACAGTTACCAATATGGGGTGCCAATGAATGATTTCCTTTTGGCAATTGTAGCAGTTATCTGTGCAGATACTCCAAAATCAGCTATTAAAAAGAAGGCAAAAACAAAAAGACAGTTAACAACTGATTTGATGCAATTAATTGCTAATGAACAGAGGTTTGGTTTCCCCACTGTAAGACGTTTTTAAATATACTGGAAATATTTAACAAAAAATAAATAACAAAAGCAAATAATAGAAACTTGGTGTGTCTCAGATAGCATTGGCCAGCTCCCCTCAGTTGTTTGCCAAACATGCACACAAACACGTCCCTCATCCACATTGGGAAGAACAGCCTAGCACAGAAGACCTTACATGCAGTGTTTTAATATGATAAAATACGTAATTTTGTGATATTAAAGAGATTATTTCAGATAAACTTTCAAGATACATTTCACACTTTGGGACTCTGGATGGTATACTTCATTAAAAAATTATTAAACCCTGTGATTTGACTTCTACTTCTGCTTTACAACATCAGCAGGTCTTTCATCTCACTGTTCCAAAACTACTCCAACTAATCCTCAGATACTAACTGGATGGTTTAGTTGATATTACCAGCAAGATAAAAAGAATTCTGATATTCACTAATTCTTTACATGAACCATCACTTCACTAAATAGAGCATGCTGCTTCTTAGAGCACATAAAAATATTAATAGCGCTAAGTTGTATTAACTCACCTAATTTTACATGTCCATTATCCGTTAAAAGAATGTTTGCTCCCTTCAAAAAAGAAAAGTTCACTTGAATTAAAACATGCTGATACCTCCAATACCACATTAAAAAAAATTATGTGAGATGTTACAGCAAATTAGGGGCAAAGACAAAGCAAGGATTGTGTTCAATAAATCTGCAGCCTTACCAAGGAAAAGTCTGTGAAATTAGCAAGCTGCCATTCTGTTATTTAAAAAAACCCTTGGCTATACAGTGTTTTCATTAATTTTTAGTTTAGCCTATAGTACCACAGAATTTGCATTACACACAAAACCTCTCAAAAAACAGAGTATTAGCTTATGCTGATTAATTCTTACTTTTTTCTATTTACAATGACTCAAAGGAAACAGGAACTCAAAAGGTCAAAGTGGAAACAATTTCATTTTCTTTTCATAAGTAGGAGCTGGTTTTGTCTTGTTTTAGAGCCCCTGCTTATTATAATTATAGCCTTAAGGATCTGCCTCCATAATCAAGCATTTAGCAAAGCTACTTCCGTCCTTATGCAACAGAGATGCTGTTAGTGCTGGATTTGAAGAGCTCATTTTTGTGTGGCTGTGTGTACCACTCACTTCAGTTCAATAATCAAAATTGACCCTAAGCAGACATTGGTATCATAAAATTACAAGATAAAAGGACCGAGAACAAACCCGATTTGAAGATTGAAACCAGGTACGGGTTGAGTTGAATGGAGGTTAGAGCGGGCTAAACACAACTCCAAACATCAGTACTGCTCAAACTCGATGGAAAGGCAGCAGAGATCACCCTCCAAAAATGTGTGTTTTTACAGATTATGGCTTTTCACAGAGCAGGAAAAGTCAGGCCTGCAGTGAAACACAGCCACCTCGGCCCATGTGGCACCATCGCAGTTCACGAGCTTGGTAAACACTGTAACAGCCCCGCTTACACGCTCTTGACCTTGTTCACCTTTCAAGGCTAACAGGACAGGTACTCTAAACACGTAACTTAGCTACTGAGGGAAGCAAACACAATTCAACAGTCAGCTGATCCGCAAATGAAGACAGTACTTTTCCATGCTTATGAGAACAGCTTTAAAAAAGTAATTCTCAATGTAAGCACTGTAAGCATTTGTTATCAGCACAGTTCTGCTTCGAAGAAGTATCTGAGCACTGTAACCTTGCAAGCATCCTTTTGTATTCTATAAGGTATAATGGAAAATATTTAATTTGGGTGTCAGAAGCAATCTTTCATTCAGAAATTACTTTTGTGATTGCTCAAAACCCAAATATTCTTCTGTAGCCAATGAGAACAACTTGGAACCAGGCTGCATGAAGGCAAGTTGAAGTTGAAGCTGATGGGAAAAAAAGAAACCAAAACCAGCCAAACCAACAGCATGCAACAACACAAAAGTATATGATAATTTACTGCCAGACTTCCAGGAGGAAGCTTGCCAGGTTTAGAAGGGCTTTGGAAAGACCAAGCAGTAAAACTTCTGGAACAAAACATCAACAGGAAGCACCAGAAGGAAACTATAACAGAAAGTATGAGAGCCACTTTTGATATAGCTTTACTGAGATGGAGATTTAAATAAGTCAGTACTAATAGCCTGATCTGCAGCACCCTCTCTATTTTTAGCATGCGAGGGAGGGGACAGAAGTAGTCTCCAAGAACCACAGAACAGCAGCCACTGCCCTGCAATCTGCTCACCAAGCAGCAAGAAGCCAAAGCAACGGCTCTGCTCACTAGCTGGTTCAAAAAGAAGGGTATATTGAGCTTCTTGGAAAAGCTATGGGAAAGAGCAAACCTCTCTTCTGCACAGAGCACACACCCTTACAGCCATCTGAACACATACTACTCTGGACACCAGCTGATGTCTAAATTTTACAGCACTGGTCTATATAAACAGTATGTGTGGCTCCAAGGAAAAGGACAAACTATTTCCATGCATGTATTTTAAAGAAAGATTTTTTCCTTCCCTTGGGCAGAAACTTTTATCTTACTCTAATAGATTAAAAACCCCTACGTATTCAGAAATATACTGAAAATTGATATGTAACAGCAAAGACCACAGGAGGTGATGGAGCCTATTTTAAAAGCAACAAAATACTGTCAGTTTTTACTTACCTTTATATCTCTGTGCATTTTTCCTTTACTGTGAAGGTAATATAGTCCCTGCATAAAATATTTAAATAATCATTTAATCTCACATTTTTCATGTTACATGTTTCTTACTTAATTACCACATATATTTAGGATCCAATTCAATCATCTAAATGACTCACTGACTGAAGAACATTTTTGTATTTCAGTGTATCCTGCTGCAAATTTGCAGATTCAATATATGTAGCAGCATATCTAAGTATCTTTATATAAAGATACTTTATATTTATCTAACATCTAAAACACAGGACAGATGGAAATATTAGCAGTCACCAGATCTATTGGGAGAAGAGTATTCCCCAAACAAGTTTTTCTCTGGACATGGTAACTGTCACCTTTTTAAACTGAGCTAATTACCGGTAAATTGCCTAAGAGTCTTCTATTAGCAGTCAGATCACTGGGCAACTGGTCAATCAGTAAATCAGGCAACTACATCATTCCACATTTCAATCAAGCCTAAAAACAGGCAGTGCTTTGGGTCTAACACCAGAGTTTATCTCATGGATTTCTGCAGAAGCATTTGGCTTTGTGGGTCTCGATGACAGCACCAAAACATTTTAAGACTCAACACAAGTCAGAAACTAATTTTAAATTCTGAAAGAATTCTACAGGAGCAAGTCCTTGCAGAAGCATCTTCCTTGCTCTGTGACCAAGAACCTCCACAAGGCTGTAAGTTCATGGGAGATATCCATGTCAAGACCGATATTTTTTTTCCAGATGAAATATATCACAGAATTGATTGCAAAAATTAAAGTGTAATTAATCAAAGCATCTACCAGGCCACTGCAACAACTGGCTTTAGCTCAAAGAGTCCCATGTACATTCCTTAAATCACTGGATGCTACTGGCACACAAATTCCATCAACTCACACACTTTTACCACTGCCCTGGAAGAATCTGAGGTCACCATTTTCAAAACTGAATGCCTGGAGACAGGTACTTCAAAGGTCATACTTAAAGGACCCATATTTTCAGAATCAGTCTCACTGATTCCAACCAAAAAGAGTAACGAGCGCTTTTCGAAAATGGATGCTTCAATAGGCTTCTAAATATGGAGACTGAATGACAGCTTCAGGTATCCAAGTGAGACTCCAGATTCATGGACACTGGTGGCAAAATTAATGTTGGACAAATTACTCTTACGGGTAGACAATGGCCTATATTCTCAGACTTCTTACTAGGGAAAAGGATGTTGCACTACAAGCTGCAACAAGATATCAGAAACTATATATGCATTGTATTTGGTCAGAGTATTATAAATATGTATTTACAAACAATTTAAAATACAGAAAAATGGGTCGATGCATAACATTTAGAAAACACATACAAAATAGCATGTTTCTTTCTCACACACAATTCGTACATGTTAAGCAAGGTATCTTTCCACACAAATAAATTATTTCATAGATTCTGTTCCAGACTACTCAAACACTCCTCTGTATCTCAAAAGGTTTGATTGATGGACTATCTGGTGGATAACGAATTGCCTAGATGATTGTATCCTGAGAATAATGGTCAACAAGCTTGATGTCCAGAGTGACAAGTGGTGTCCCTCAGGGATCCATATTAGACTGTTCAGTATCTTCGTCAATGATACAGACAGTGGGATTCAGTGCATCCTCAGCAAATTTGCAGGGGTCTCGTAAGAAAGATGGGGACAAACTTTTTAGCAGGGCCTGTTGTGACAGCACAAGGTGTAACAGTTTTCAAGTAAAGCAGGGTAGATTTAGATTAGATATAAGGAAGAATTCTTTTATAATGAGGGTGGTGAACAACTGGAACAGGTTGCTCGAACTGGTAAATGCCCCATCCCTGGAAGCATTCAAGGTGAGGTTGGATGGGGCTCTGAGTAACCTCATCTAGTTGAAGATGTTCCTGCTCATTGCAGGGGGGTCTTTAAAGGCCCCTTCTAACCCAACCATTCTACAACTCTCTAAGAACAAAAGGGTTTAAAGATTCAAACCTTGACACTCCCTGATGTCACCTAAGTCTGCACTGCAAGGGAAAAAAGCCCCCATGTCCTGTAAATTAGAAGTCAGCAATCTCTGGCACAGCATAGGGAGATGGTAAGTGGCAGCCAAGGGAGATGGCTTGGAACAGGGCTATCTTGACAGTGAGAGGCGGCAGGTCTCAACTGATGGAATTCAACAGTTTTGCATTCACTTGAAGTCAAGACCTGTTCTCTCACACAGAAGCAAGACATCCATCAAAAGACCAGTTTCTGATTAAGTTTTACTGGTGTACTGAACCTGTGATTTAGGAAAGAAAAATGAAAGCTGGCATATCCATATGGAGAGGCTAGTGACCTTACCTTGAACATCAAGTATATAGGCAATTTTTTTCTTATTGGCACAGATCAACTATTAGATATGCAAAACTGAGTGTTTAAATTTTCCTTCAAACCTGCAGTAACTAATTTATACTGCAAATAAGGATTAAAAAAACATCCTCCCTTTTTAAAACAAATATAAAAGTAACAGCCAGAAGATAACAAGCGCTTTCTTCAAATGATCCAGGGTAATTTGAGATTATACAATTATACAAATTTCTAGGCTGTAACGTGGGAACTTCTCAAAAGTCTGAGAGAAATGCTATGTCATCCAATTACAGCACTTACATGACATCATATGCTATTTGTATCTTCTACTTTTAGGTTTTAGTACTTTTACATTAAAAGTCAACCACAAGAACCTGAGAACACATTACCTGTAGTGTTTCTCTGCTAACATAGGCAATCTGCTGTTCTGACAGTGGTCCAGTCACTGAAATGGAGGAGAAAAAGAAAAAAAAAAATCTCAAAATCAGGTAAGATACTGCCAATTCCAAATTCATACCTCAATTACTTCTATTCACACTGATAGGATCTTACACTACAAGTCTTTAAGTAAATGTGCTTAATTTTTACCCCAGATTGAACATCCTTAAAACCATCAAACATTTTGAAAATCAAAAATATCCAGTCCCATTGGAATGAAAACTACTAATTCCTCCCATATTTAAATCTCATAGTAATTAAGAGGAAAAAGAAACAGAAGCAACAATTTAAGCCTAACTCTTTCCCCTGCACAAACCCACTGTAACCTTCTACAGAGGGCTGGACTTTCAACTCAGTGACTCAGAGCTGCAGCAAAGTCGCCATGGAGCGACTTTCGTAGTTCTTTGTACTGTCTGTGACCTGCTCTCTCCTTCCATCCTTCCCAATGCCACCCAACCTGCTCTCTCCAGCTTCTCAACCTTTTTCTGAAATGAGCTGTCAGCACTGCTGCTCCTGGGCCTGCCACACCAAGCACCTTCTCCAACTCTGCCTGTAACCAGGCTCAGCAGTTTCCCAAGAAAAGGAGAAGTCTTCCATTCCCGCGAGGGTCCAACTTCACTCATGACTCTTAGAGGAAAACAATTAAATTCTGAACAAATACACAGCCAAACAGTGAACAGAATGGTCTGAGACTCGTCCCAAATCAGTGGACTTTGATCCTGAAATTAAAGGGGTTTAAGACCAGGAAATTATGTCCTGACTGTAAGCTTTCCAGGTTTTGCAGAGAAAGAAAGAGAAGCTGGATGGAGTTTCTCAAAGAGCACTGAAGGAGTAGGGAGCTAAGAATAAATCTAGATAAAAGAATTTAACTGCTGAGCTTCTACAAATCTGTAATATTAGTATCATGCAATACATATCTTCAAAACAAGTCTAACTCTAACTCCCTTGTTCTAAAAGAAAAGCTCCCCACACACATAAAACTAGATATACTGGCAACCACAGTATGCCTATCTAAGTATCTGTTTGAGAAATTTAATTGTGATTCACTTAAATTACATAAAATTACAGAGGCCTACAGTTCAACTGGAAAAAGACTCTTCAGAACACACTAAGGATCAGAAAAGAACCTTCCATTTTACCACCTGCAGAGAAGCCAAAAATTAGCTGAAACGGGAAACCACTCCTGTATGACATCTGCTCAGGCATTTATGTGGCATGAGCTCATTTCCTACTCTACAGGTGTTCCACAAAACAAAGCCTATTAAACATGATGCTTTTCTCAAAACTAGCAAAGAGGTAAAGGATCAACAAGGCCACACTCAAATGACTATGGCATGAGCACGGTGTGAACTTGTGAATTGGTGCTTCTTTTAATTGCACCCAAGGTAAATGTAAAAGGCTGTTGACACACAACAGAAGACCCTCACACGTAAAATCTTCACAATTTAGAATATAAATGGATTTCCGCTATGGACAGCATCACCAGAGAACCACAAAGCCATTACTAACAGTATACTCCTTTCCTAAGCAAGTCTTAATTCCAGGGCAATAAAATCCTTCAAAACTAATGTTGTCTCTTGAAAACTATCAAGCAATTGCCTGATCCCCTCTTTAGCCAATAGATTGACACACAGCCCTCATTTCTTTGACTGCTCACTGAAACCAAGCCTAAAGCAAATACAGAGACCACCTTTGCTTTTCACGTCACACATCCAGCAAAAAAAATTTAAAAAATAAAAAAGACCCTCATGGAACTGCTGCTATCCAAATATGCAAACAATTACTGTTTACAAAGGACAAGAGCATCCATGCTAATCAATAGACTTACCTAGTTTTCTGTAGGCAGTGGTGTAGATTATACTAAAACAAAGTTCAAAAGCTCAGAAGCAAAATGGCCATGAAGACAGCACATCAAGACATCAATTTTTTATTTTTACAATGTAATATTGTCTAATTTTACAGCCTTTGAAGAGTAGTGATGGGTAGATGAGCTACCGAAGGATGGAAATAACTTCTGCTGCTAAAAAAACCCCCACTATAGCTGATTTTGTTTACAAAACCAAAACCAATTAAGTAAAAACATAAGCTCAAATTGACCTTCAATGAATTATTACGGATACTAAATTTAGGATTCCTCTTCTCTAACTGCAAACAACTAATCATTTCAATTTTTGAAAATAAGCTTTACTTAGACTTTAAGGAATTAAAGTCTTGACATACCATGATAAATATCCTGTAGAGAGCCACCTCCACAAAACTCCATGCAAATCCATAGCTTGTCTCGTCTAAAGAGTGAACAAAACCATTCATTAGCTGTCAGATTTGAGAACAGCACTTGTAAAAGATAAGTCAGAGAACTCAAGTACTATAAAACACAACATAATATGCTCTGTATTATGAAAAGTACAAGTCAAATAATGAGTAAAATTCAATCTTTATGTGACACTTCACTGTCCAAATAGTAACTAATGAAATAGTAAAAAATATTCTACTTTAATGAAGTAATAAAAACAGTATTAGTGAAACATTCACACTGATTTTTGTTGAAATACGTTTTTCTGAGAGTAGAGACAAAACAGATGTGGGTTCTTATTTCTTCCTGATTTTCACTTCTCCTGCACTTTTTTCAGAGCACAGGACTTAACACGAAACAAGAAACAAACACAAAACAAAAAGCCCTAGGAATCTCTCTTAAATTTCTTTCACAGCAAGTTAAATGAAACTAGTGCTTGAGTCAAAGCTAGGCAGAGGGGAAGTACCATTCTGTGGGTAAAAGCCTGTTCAGATGAAGCCTTTACCTTCAAAAATACCTACGGATACCTACACTTTTGGTGTCTAGGAGGGAAGCTATTTAGCTCTTCTTCCCTTACTAAGGGAATCAATTCAGTTTGATTCACTGTATCTCCACAAAAGGTGCTTTCCAAGAACAGACAATGAGCTGAAGGATTCAAAGGTATCTTCTATTATGGCCATTAATTCTATTTTCAGTTAGTAATTTTCATTGGTAAGATGTGTGGCCACAAAAAGGCATTTTGAAGAGCAGAAAATCTGGGATTTACCTGGTCATTCCTGGCCATCAAAACATTCAGGGGAAAAAAAAACCTCCCATACAACCACCTTAGAGAAGACTGTAACTAAGGACAACCAAAGAAAAGACTCATGGTTGTTTTACAGCTTCCTGATGACCTGGTCTTGGATGTCTTGCATTCATAAGGCTCTGTTAGAACAGCTGAGACACATTTGTGAAAGTGTTTTTGCAAGACAATGGTCTAAGTGCTCGGGTTATCTCCTGAGCTGCGAATTGCAAGTACTCACACCAGCAGGTAACAGCTAAAATAGCTGCTTTCCCAAAGAAAAACTGTCTTTCTTGGATGTCCTCCCCTTTTATGTCCATAGTTCACATGGCCCTCAAAGCTACATCTCAGCTGCTTCCTCTACAGGTGGGAAAGGTATTGTTCAATCATTTCAGGAGTTTTAAGCAACGGAGTTACCTGGCTGTTAACTCCATACATTTCCAGGGGTCAATTAAAGCTTTGCTTGAAACAATATTAAGACTTTTCACTGAAATAACTGACCAAAATCAGACACAGAAGCAGTGTGACAACCTATGCAAGGAAAGAAAATTCGCAGTGGTGACAGGGCAGCAGGAGTAAGAAAGAAGCACTGAAGAGACAAACATCTTCAAGTCCCTTCTTTGTTCCCCACAATGATGCAGGACTCAGACAGGGACACTTTTAGGGGCAGTGGGCTCATGGGCCCATGCGGCTGCATTCTGTTTGATACCAACAGTAGTAGCAGTCTGGCAGTGGGAAGAAGCCAGAACACTCCCAGAAGCCTTGGGGCAGCAGCAAAGCACCCACAAGATAAGACATGAAGCACGTAAGTGTAGTAAATTCTCACTTTTGCTTACTGGGCATTAACTTCCCAGTGTGCAAAAGCCCTACAGAAAAGAAAGAAGAATGTACAAGGATCAGAAGAGATGACTACATTTCTAATTTGCTATCTAGTCTTTTATCACTGTGCCTAAGCCCTTTGAGGCAGGTGAAGATCCCTGTAACATCCAACAGCAACAGCATCCACAGTCATCTGTTTCTGCAGAGTGTATGGCCAGAGCAGCAAGCAAAACAGAGATAGGATCAACACCACCATTTAGTGTCTGCAACTTAACACCTAGGCTAACAGGAGGGCAGAACTGTTGACTGTCTGAAAAATCCCTACATAAACAGAAGAAATCCATGGGGAACAATATGCTGGTAAGTAGCAAATATAGGATGATGGTATTCTTCTTGTTGTTCTTAGCATTTGAAATCTGCTTGGAAAACAAAAGGTCAGACAACAAAAGGCCTCAAGGACAGTGGTTCGATTGCCCAGACAAAGAGAAGCACCAAAGAAAGAGGAAGCAACCAATTAAAAACATAAGAGGGTGACAAAATATATAGTGTTATATGCCAAATTTTATTCTGGGTCTTCAAAGGTATACTGTGACACTCAGACAAGGGAGAAACCTTTTAAAGAAAAAGCACCTCCAGCCTGAGTACAGGAGAAGAGGCACCGCTTCAGTCAAAATATTAAAGAAAGTTGAATGCAACAATAATAGTTGTGCACAATCTATTTTCACATGAAAATTTAGAAAATCATCAGAAACAGCTTTTTATTAGTTATACTAAGTTCCCACCATGACTAGTTATAAGAAGCAACTGGTAAGACAGCTGAATACATTTGTCAATGTTTCTACAATGCAATTAACATCACCTCCAGAAACAAACACAAAACCTTCACATTCTGGTCAGAATTTCACATTTCTGACGTTCTACTGAAACAGATTTAAAAGATACTATATACAGACTCTTCATACTTGCCATACTTCTACCTAATTTTCCACTTCTATATTAAAATCAAAGCTTTTACGTGTCAACTCATTTGCAAGGAAACATGACTATGAACAATTTTGCTAGGAGAAAAATTATTTAGAGAGAGACATTGTAGAATAGATTTTAATGTAAATGAAAAAAATAATACACAAGTGGATAATACTTACTTGGTAAATTACATTTTACCTAAGTCACCTTATAGATCTGTCCTTTACAAAGAGACAGGGACACATTTTTAAGTGAGCAAAAGAAACAAACTGTACCTGAGATAGCTGCCAAAATAAGCAACAATGTTCGGATGTTTACAGTCTTTCATCATAATGATTTCCTGCTGCACAACAGCAAAATCTTCTCCTGAAATGCAGAAGAACAAGTATTTTCACTGGCTTGGGCTATAGTCACATCTTAACTTTCAGCATATGTTTATAAAATAAACATTCTTAGTAATTAAGACTAATTATCTGCAAGTTTCACAGACATAATTCACCTGTAAATCAAAATTCACAAGAGCTTAGCAATAACTAACTATATTCTGAAGTTTCATTCTGGGACAGATGGACCTCTTATCTGCTGATAGCTCATATAATACTGGCCCAGCTCTTTCTAAAGTCCTTATTTTCCCTGAGACCCCACTGTGTCCATCTGCATATGCCCTGCCAATAGCCTGGAGTCAAAAACACAACAAAACCAGCTATTTTTGGCCATGTGCCCAATATCCAATTAGCCCATCTTCCTAAGCAAAAAAACCCTGTCACTATAGGCTGCTGCAAAGTTGCAGCAGAGTCTGCAAGAATGTAAATTTATGGACTGTGAGTAACTTACATCCAGAAAACACTGACACAGGTGTGGCATTTACCCGAGTCTCACCATTTGGTACCATGGTTGTCCCAGTCTTTCTATGAAAGGCTTTTACCAGATGTGTACACGGAGAAAATCATACATGAAACTGAAAACACAACTGAGATGTTTTTATTTTGGGAGTGTTGTTTAGTAGGTAAGTTAAAGAGGGAAGGTAAGAAAGACATCAAAAGTAAGAGAATGACAGTAACAGATATTTGACAGCTTTTTCAATTTTTATTTTTAAAATAAATACATGTCAAGTGCTCTTTGTAGTTTCGTCTCTTACACTGGGACTCCCCTGAAATTTCTTAAGCCATAAGGGCAAATCAGAGCTAGGCTGGTATGTTATTTCCAAATGAGTTCTTCTGAAGTTTCTTTAGTTAATAGACATAGTGCACAAAAACCAACTCATATTTACTAACCTCAAGGCCCTCATTGGTGAAACAAGCCTGATGGCCTCAAATAACCATTTAACTTCATGAATAACTTAAAAGAGTCTTTAAAAAAGTTGAAAAAACAGAAAAATTCAAAGTCCGTCAGAATTCTCCTTTTAGCCCACTGCTGTAGCACACTTGAGCATAACCTAATCCAGCACCCAAAGCGATTGTCTAAAAAGCTGAATACAGACACTAAGTTCCAATGTATCATCACAATCCAAAAATCAATTCTCAAATATGACTGTTAATAAATTTCAAAAAGAAAACAAAAAATTCCAACAGAACTGGTCACACTATTACCTAAGAAAATATGTTTTAAGCTTCTTCCAGTACATTAACATACTGATGACCTACCCATTCAGTTATTTATAACTGGAAATACGATATTCCCATGTATTTTATTTAATTGATAGCAAATCATAGATGTTAACGTGCAGCTTAGCTGCAGTGTATTGCTGATGGCTTCCTGTCTCCTGGCTAGACTTTTAAACATGCAGACACTAAGGAACAGAGAAATTATTTTCACATACAGACCTCCCTCCATGCAAGGACACAACTCCTCCAGTATTTGACCATTTTCACTGCATTCAAAATAAAAGTAGCATAAAGCCTTAGAGTAACTGCCAGAACATTATCAACCCTGAGTCTTCACACTCTCCCCCAGTCTGTAAAACTTTCAAAGCAAGACAGTGCCATGGTTATAGAATTTTCAAAACAGGGCAGCTGAAGTGCTCTCTGTGCACCACTCAGATGTCCAAAGGCTGCCAAAAATATTTGAGTGCAAGATGCCAGTTGTTCACCCCATTAGCACAGCACGAGGGCAAGTTACCCCAGCTGCAGTGCCTCCCCAGGCTCTGCCCACAGCCCAGGGAATGCACACAGCACAATTCTCATGCTCAGCTTAGCTGGACTGATAACCCACGTCACACACAGCCAAGGACTCCAGCAGTGGGAACTGACATAAAAAACAAAGAAGCAGAATTAGACAAGAGCGTCTGAGATCACACTTTCAGTGTGAATAAAAGAAGTGTAATGAACATACACTTTTTGAGCTACTTAGTAACATACTGTCCTGTCTTGAATTTGTAAATGTGCATGCATTGTGAAAACACAGTATTTCTAATCACTTCCAGAATTTTAAGTAAAAAAATGAAAAAAAACTAATACCTTCTTTCCCTTCTTGCCCACATAGACCTTAAGGATCAAACCAGGTAGTTAAAATATTACACACACACCCCAACATTAAATCTGGAAATGGAACACCAACAGTTAGAAGTTAAACAAAAAGTCTGGACATTTTACTTCCCAGATTATTTATATTCAACAAGCATAGTCTAATTAATAGAACAGCACTTGCAGGCTGAGAACTGATCTCTAGGGCACATATACTCTCTGAAATCACAACAGAAGCACAGTTCAAGCACAAATCTAGCAGACAGTGAAGTCCTAAATCAGAGCCTCCAAGAGAATTTCAGGAACTGTACTCAACTCCCGGATACTAATGTTCAGCTATTATTTCATCCTTCTTTTATTTCTTCCTCTACTCTTTTTCCAGGTGAGTTTTCTTCTGCCTTGCAGTCTTCCTAACTTCTTTTGTTCTAGAGATTTTTATATCACTTGGATTGAACACAGTACATAAAAAAACCCACAACTCTCACTGAAATTTTAATCAGCTTTCACTGAAGTGTTCTCCAATTACATTTTTCCTCTTACATCTTGCTTGTCATGACTGCTATTTTTTAGAACAGTGTATTTTTTCCTACCCTAGAAGTCAACAATTATCCCTTCTTTCAATAAGTGGACTTGATTGATTTTGTACAATTGTTACCTTAAGCACAAAAATATTTAGTTTCTGTGGCCTACTTCAGTTAAGAAACACTTACCTGGTTCTAGTTTTATTACTTTAATTGCTGCTAGCTCACCCGTGTTGACATTTCGAGCCTATGAAAATAAAAAACAAAAGGAGCATTTAGAGAGCAGAACGCAGCAAGCACCTCTGCATCCTTGACTTGATGTTCTCTGACAACACGTAGTCAAAGAGCAACTCAGATACATAAGGGTTTAACACAATGAAACCACTTACTGGGGAACACAAGACAGCTGATTTGTACTGAGAGCTGAAGCTCTAAGTCTGCTCAGGAAACTACAGTGATGCAAGTCCTCAACCATGCTGTGCTTAAAAAAATCTGTATTAAAATCTGTATTAAAAATCCGTAAACAAACCAACCACTAAGAGATTGACTGAAAAGCAGGTGTAACACACATGGGTCTCACAGCAGACAAGGGACCCAGGGGGCGTCAAAGGCCATACCCTGCAGTGTGTGTGACCACTTGCAAGACTCTCACAAGAGCAATGCAACACTTCCTGCTGATTTCATTATGAGAAAGGCCCCTTGAACCTTACTCTCCATCAGCAACAGCATCCTCCCCTTGCTGCAAAGGGTTCAAAAAAGCAAGCCAGCGTCAAAGGAGTTAGGGAGCATTCCCCTCAAAACACTCCCCTCAGAGACACAGCAGCTCTCAGGCCAACTGCAGCAGCAATGACTCAGGAGCTTCACTGCATTTTCATACGTGGAATATTCTGAGTTGGAAGGAATCCACAAGGATCATCACATCCAACTCCTAAGTGAATGGCCCACACAGGGATCAAACCTGCAACCTTCATGCCATTAGCACCACGCTCCAACCAACAGAGCTCTGTCCTGCTAAGTCCTCAGTTCTACTGAGCAACCAAGAAAGCTACGTTATTAAAAAGCTATTAAGAAGCAACACAGATTATTATCAAAATTATTTCTCTTCTACAATAGTTGCATTTGACTTCTACTTGAAAACTGAGAAGCCACTTGCCCCATGTTTTCAGGGTATTTCTGTGGCCCTGCCCCCACCCATGGGGAGAAGGCAGCAAAGCTGCTTCCCAGCGCTCAAGCAGCAGCTCCTGAAGGACGCCCAGCTACTGACTCTTCTCTCCCCACGGGAGGCTCGGTACCCGCAGCTGCACTGCACTGGACCACCACCGCACAGAACGCCACTCGACCCCCTACACAGGCTCAGAGGGTGACACCACGCCTGCTTTTGCAAAGGCCAGAAATACAGAACTTACAGATGTACCCAAGAGCCCACCTTTTAAGCTGCTAAGAGTCTCATTTACGTCACTGTAGGAAGTCAGGAACTCATACCTTTTACTCACTAACCAAATACCGGTAAGGTTCATTACATGGCAGCTTGAGACCTTGCTGTAGAACCAAAAGTGGAGGGAAAAATACTCCCAAGACTATAAAAAGTAACCAGCAATAAAGTCTGGAAATGAATGCAGAGGGTATTTCTGTGTTTAGAGATATACCCAGCTCACTCCTTGTACAGCTGATCTCAAACATCCCACTGTTCTTTGGTGAGGCAACACTCTACTGCAATGCTGGGAGCAGTGGCATTTGCAAATAATTTGCAGGCAGAGGGTTAGGGATAGATTCTGAGACCAGTGGGAATCCTATAAAGTCAAGGAGTAGTTCAAATCTGATTGACTGTGGAAAAAACAGTTAAAAAATAAACTTTCTGTGGCAGCCTTCCCCGTAAGTCAGTCATTATTTATCCACCCCACCGATGGCAGCAATGTCTCCATCCATCACAGGTGGAAAAAAGATGTAAAGACATTAAGAACAGCAAAAACATGAGTTCCTTTTACCTGTACCAGAGAATAAAGGCAACATATGAGAAAGTGGCACCACTGAAGTATGAGCTAGAATTTTTACTCCTTATTTATTTTCCCAAGACATTCTCTTCATAGCAAGAAGCAAACACAGAGGCAAAATGTCCATGAATTGAACATCAGCATTTTTTAACCTCCAGGATAAACAAGGAAAATTACTGAAGCTTTAATGAAGACCTGTGATCATCAGAGAGTCTTGTTAGCACTTAAAGACTTGCTTCAGGGCAATTTGTACTAATAAGATAATCGATGAGATATAAGTCAGAAGATCCTGAAGTTACACGTCCTGTGCAAGCCAAGATGGAAACATTCTACAGGCCTCAGAAACACTGCTCGTAATTTTTTGTTTTATTTATTTTTAACAATACTGTGTCCAGCTGTCAGGAATTTATGTCACTGACTACGGCTCCAGAGGCTGCTACACACTTCAGAGTGGCAATGAAAGAAAGATAACAGGTGGGTATGAGCTAGTGACAATTACAAAACAAATTTGATCAGAATATACAAGGATACCCGTCACAAAGTCTTACGTGGTGGTGATGCCAAAAAAACCCCATGAACCTATCACTAGTAGACAGACAAATCTACAGATACATCACAAGCAGGACACGTAAGATGCCAACCAAAGAAACACAGTCCAGGCAGCCAGCAGCTTTCCCAAACCTGCACTCTTAACACCTTGAGGCTGATTCAGCCCCTTCCCACTGCTAAGGGATTTCATCTTCGATGTCATGTTTTCAAAGGAACTGTTTGAGTTGTAGACAGCAAAGCAAAAAACACTGTGTCTTTTCACCTTCAGCTCAGGCATTTCTTCCTTTCTTCAGCAGTAGTGGGACTCTTTGGTCAGTGGGTCATTCTCTGGACCAGCGTCTTCCTGTGCTTATGAAAGCCAGAAAGGAGGAATAAAGCCTGATTTATTGCAGGTCACCAACACCTTCAGCAACAGCAGTCTACCCTGTGCTTAAGGGCATAGATTAAAAAAACATGACTCCAAGGTCAGAATCTGAATAAGCTGTAACTTTGCATGTTGTTCCATTTGGGTTACCAGCACTGAAGGTGTTGTCAAAAGTAGGAATGTGAATTGTCTTTGTTAACCTGAGTATATTAAGAGATTATGCTGATTGTAGTGACACAAGGGTTCCTTGCAAAGGCTAGGGATGAGAATGAGGTACCCGTGACAGGTTTTACTAGATCTCAAACACCTTTGAAATCATCAGTTGTGAAGCAATTCCTCCTCTAAGCTCACTCGAGTGAGAGACTGAGAATGACTGAAGTGCCGTACGGTTTTCGACACCTGTTGGAGCTGGCTCTGACTCTGAATTTGGGGGTGCTTGCATATGTACCACACAGCATACCAGGATGTAGAGGACACTGTCTTGGGATTTTATTTAGGAAAATCACACCGATGTTGCCAATTGCTTTTGGGTTTTGAGACTGGAGAATCAATTGGTGTAGGTGGGTGAAGAACAATCTCAAACAAGTACTTTCGAGCTGACAAAACACAACTAAAATTACGAAGAGGCTCATGTAAGAAAACCCGTATGTATTTTTTGTTACCACTTACACTCAAGTGCTGTAATTCCTAGTCTTGGTAATGCTGAGGTTTACAGCATCCACCCGTTTCCATGAGCAGGATCCTTCAACCCCCTCCTTCAAATGCATATTTCACTATGTCAGTGGAAATGCATTATATACAGGTTTTCTAGAGGCAAAGATTAGCCTACAATGCCTTCATCTACATGCAGATACTTTACTAAATGTCTACAGCATTTATACAATGTCTGCTCTTGAAAACGATACAAGGATGCTAATTCCACCAGCAGCTGAACGAACAATACTCTTCCAGAGGTCTAGATTGCCATCTGAGAAGAAGTTTCAAAAATTCCAACTGCTAGGTCAAGCTGAAGAAGCACTACCTAATTAAACAGGAAATAATTATTAGTGTCTCTAACAACAACAGTATATCAGATAAAAACCTTATATTAAAAAACTGCCACCAACTAGAAATAAAAGCTTTTAAACGTCAGGCTTTATTGTTACTCTATTATACCAAAAATCATTAACTAAAATACTTCAGAATTGGAAAGACCTTATTACTCAAAGAGAGAAGCTAAGAGCAAAGGAGTGAGGCAGTACTCTGATGGGATCTAGTTGGAAAACTTCAGCCAAGCAGATGTGCATTGTGTCTGAGAAGGAGGGGAAATAAGGAGGAGGAAGGATACTATCTAGCACTGCCCCTAATATGTGCGACAACAGTAGATTCATAAGGAGGAGAGGTCTGTGCAGCTGAACCAGCACAGATTTAAAATCCAAAGAGATAATCCTCCTGATTTATATTTGTCCTTCAAATGGAAATTGGTAATATAAAGCATATAACGAAAGCCAAAAAAGTAAAGTCTAAGACAGAGGTTTGATCTGGTTTTGATCACTTCCTATGTGAATTACTGAACAAAATTATTTCTAAGTTACTACTTCACGGGATAACTAGTCTCAGGGTACAAAAAGGCTTCCTGAGCCTGATAAGCTCTGCTCTCCAGAAAAATGCACCCAAACAACTCCCCAGTCTTCTTGCTTCCAGCCCTTAGAGTCCTTCTCTTCAGCCTCTCTCAAACACTCTCAACTGCCCAAGCTATAAAGAATCAGCTTACACATTCTGGTAGAAAGTGTGATACCACAACCTGACAGAGCGACAATTTTAGAAAGCAATGCTTTGATAAAGCTGATATTAAACAGAAAGACCTGAAACTAAGACAAACAAAAACCTCTGTGAAAGGCACAGATTACTGGTTAAGGAAACCACAGTCCCAGTAACTAAGCCCTGTAGTACTTAGTGCAGTAAAAACAGGATGGCAAAACATCCATCCCCCCTTTCTGCCTACCTGACAAGCTTCAAAAACCAATTAAAGATGAATAGAGAGCCTTCAAAACATAGACACTTACTCCTAACAAAGTCAAAAGAAGCTTCAAAAGCTGTCATGTCAATCAGGAAGAAAGGAAGATTAAAATGCCTATCAAAAAGTACACAACTAAAAGGCACAGTTTCAACATTTCAGAAGCAGCAAACTGTAGAAGAATAAAAGCCCTATTGGATCACGGCAGGAAAGAGGAGCCAGGGCACACACATGCAGAGAAGAGATATGTGTGTAGGACACTGCAAAATTGAAGTTCATCAAAATTCAGGATCATGTGGCCTGGACATGTTCTCTTCCAGCAACACACTGAAGCTTTATCAGCAACCAGACACTCCAAAACATGGAAGGCAGCAGAAAGCAGTCATAGTCACCAGGTGGTCCTCAGAGATACCCAGAGAACTTAAGTTTTCAGCATGAAGCAGTTACGCTGGTGGAAACATGACTTCCCTCACCAAAACCAACTTCCCTGCCAAAGGGCTGGGGAACAAAAATCAGGCTTTTCTTTTTCAAAAATAAGACCTCAGGCAAAGCGCACCCCACAGAGTTCTGTGTCTTCATTTGTTATCTGGCTGAAGCCATAAATGCCAAAAAGAACTGTAATAAAGCAGACACGGTATAAGAGATAATCTCCGAAGGAACAATAATCTCACTAAGTACCACAACTGTTTGAATTTCAGTAAAGTGGAAAGTAAAAGAAGGACCTCTCTTTTAGTAAGGTGCTGAAAATCTGTGGAAGGGTCCACCTGCATTAGACTAATGACTTGTGAGATGACTAATGAAATTCAACCTTTATTAAACTAAAGCACTGATTTTTGGTTTCAAGATATGCTGTGACATAAATTAATCACGTGAACAAAGATAATGAAGCTACGATCACTTCAGAATATACTTCCAAACTCGGTGCAATGAGTACCAAAACCAAAGGTACAAGGATGGGGACAAACAGGAAACGTAATAATATGGGCTCTGTCAGAAAACCCTGTGAAGCACTTGTAACCTAAACCTTACGTGAATGGCACAATTTACAGAGTATCTGGGACTAGGGATGATTAGAATGGCATTTTCATACTTAGAGACAGAAAAGTCTTCCTAAGTTAGAGAAGGATAAATGCAGAGCAAACAAAATTAAGCAACTACCTTATTTAACTGTAGGAATATTTCCTGAAACTGAGCAGGATACTGGACAGTATCTCTGTTTCACAACGAATAAACCTTAACTCTTCTTTTACACTTGGATGACCACTCTATACAATTATTTGCAACAGTGAAATACAGAAACACAAAAGACAGAAATGACCTGCACAACAACTAACAGCATACATGAAGAACTAAGCAATTAAGGTAACAATACTTCATCCATTACAACAAATTTGCACTGGTGCTAGTCAGAATATGCACATTATTGTTGACTGTGACCATTTCATGGAGAGCTAATGGCATGAACAAGTTACCCATTACCTTTCTTGTGATGAATCCATTATCATTTGCTTCAAGGCCTCTGAAAGCTGAACTTTGGTGGGAGTGCAGATAACTGTAAAATACTGGCTTGAGCCAAAAATCCGTACTGGCAGTGCACTGACATGTGCATTTGCAGATATCTGCCTAGACAGCAGGACTCAGGGCAGCAATATTGTATCCATCTGACCAACATCCTCCTTCCCTTCCAATCTCCATAGTTCAGTCCACGCCACCAGACCTTAGGCCAAATTCAGTATGCTTCAGAAAAGAGACTCTGCCTCTCTTTTATATATATATTTTTTTAAAACAAAACAGTTAAACCATGCTCTGTTATAGCTCCAACTAAAACAGAGTAGGGGAAGTAGATGCCAGTCTGCTCTGCATTCAGTTCCTCAATGCTTTGCCAGGAAAGCAGGTTACAGAAGTCAGCATTTAGCAAGACTAACCATAACAAGACTGTCAGCCTATTAAGACAATAATCCCTACCTGCTAACAGCAGAAACACTTTCCTACATGGCTCTCTCTGCTAAGGGGGCAAAACCACAAATTACAGCTTGAAGCTGCCCGAGTATCTCCAGTGCTTGAAACAACTCTGCTGAAATCTCACCACTGATGAGCACCATTGTCACACAGCTGATTTCAACTTCACACAACTATTTCATCAACCTCAAAGTTCACCAACAGGTGAAGGCAAAAGAAAGGGACTTTATGAAACCACTCACAAACATAACATAAAGTCTTAGTAAGCCCACATGTGAACGACACTTCAGACTATATTACTACTTCTTTGTCACATTAAAGTAACTGCTTTCATTGTTATTTTTTGGGCTACTTTCATGTTCCATTTTGAAGACACCTTGGGCAAGACCTTGCCTCACAACAAAACAGGCAATAACCCACACAGGAGAAAAGCATCTCTCATTTTCCCTACAATGTCCACAATCTAATCAGAAAACATCTCTCACCTAGAAGAAATAATTATAATACCAGCCTAGTGTATCACGGTCCTCAAATATCACCTTCTATCTCAGCTGTTATAGGCAGACTGTAAGCATCAACAAATCCACTCTGTGCCTCAAACTAAAAAAATGTCACAAACAGTGCAAAACACTGGCCACTCACAGAGCACCAAAAGGAAGTTTACTGCAATTGAAGTATGATAAACACCAAGAAAATCTCCATAAATCCAATTAAATTTAACAGATTTCAGATGCACAGTGGTACTGCATACATAAATATTCCCAACTCTGTGGTTGGATGTACCGTCCTTAAAATGAAACCATAAAGACAGGCAACTTGGTTAATTCATATCCATCAAAATCACACACAGAGCACTGAAAAAAATCTGATTCACAAGGTATCACAGTCGATGTGCCAGATAAAAACTGCAGTAGAAAGAGACACGCACATCAAAAACAGTTTGCAGAAAAACAAAAACCCAGAGCATAAGGCAAGTAGACTTGGACAAGTAAAACATCAGCCTAGCACACAAATACTCAAAGAAAGTTGACAAGGTGGGGCAAAAAACACAAAACCCCCTTTCAATTAAACAATTAATAAAGCAGGGAGTTAGCACACTAAGAGCACAGTAACAAGAGGATTTAGGTCCTGAAACTTCCGTAACACTTAAGCGAGATGAGATTAAACCAAAATCGGCCCAACCCAAACAAGATTTCATTCTAGGCACATTCACTTAGCATGAAAGGCAGCACTAGCACAAGTTCTGTGCGCCTCAAATTGTATCATAACTCTATGTGTTTCCATACAATTCTGCCCACCAATCCAAGTTTCCTTAAACACACACACGTACCCTGTGATGACAAAAACAGGCCAAAAGATGCTTGGAAAAGCACAAGGTTCAAATAATGCTTCCACCAGGCTGCACATGACAAATTCAGTTCTCCCCTCTGCTCCAGGACCAAACAAGAGCAGGTAACAACCAGTGTCATCCTGTCCCAGGGAGCAGCTGCCACATCCCCACAAGCAAGGACTCCACTGGATACAAAAATAGCAACATACTCTGCAAAGCAGAGAAAAATGTCAAAGTACACTGTAAAGCTCCTCTAAAAAAAAACCCCAAATTATGTTCAGCTGCTGTTGCTTTAGGTTTGATTTTCCTACCTTTGCTGAAGTTAGGTCGGAATCCCGAAAGATTCTGATCCCAACGACACCAGCTTGCCCTGCTCACGTTTCACACCGACACAAACACAGTATACCGGTATTCCCACACAAGACAGCGACGGGAGCACGAACTGGGACGAACACGATGACATTTGGGCTGGAACCGAGCGAGCAAGGTTCCCACACCCGTACAGCCCCCGGTTCGCTCTGGAGGAGACCCGACCCCAAGCTCCGTCAGTGACACAACCACCCGAGCCGGCACGTAGCGCCAGCGGCCAGAGCCGACCGCCGGGGCGGCTCCACCGCCGCCGGAAGCCGGGACGGAGCCGGTGCCGC
>WBMZ01013593.1:0-26505 GCA_013400975.1 Atrichornis clamosus
GCTGCCCGCCCCGGGCCCCGCCGTGCCGTGCAGCGCCAAGAGGCCACGCGGGCCCGCGGTGCGTCCCGGGCGGCAGCCGGGACCCGGGCCACAGCCGGGTCCGTGCGCGTCACGGCGGAATCGCCGCCGCCCCGCGCCCCGGAAGAACAAGCGAGGTCTGGGAAGATGGCGGCGGCGGCGGCGGGAGCCGTGGCGGCGGCTCCGATGTGTGTGCTGGTGCTGGGCATGGCCGGCTCCGGGAAAACCACCTTTGTGCAGGTGAGGGGCGCCGGGGCCTCCGGGGGCCGCGGGGAGCCTGCGGCTGTCCCCGGCGCTACCCCCGTGCTCAGCGGGGCCTGACGCCTCCCCGTGTCCCCGCAGCGCCTGGCCGCCCACCTGCACGGGCAGCGCTGCCCTCCGTACTTGATCAACCTGGACCCTGCTGTGCACAACCTGCCTTTCCCCGCTAACATCGGTGAGTGCTGAGCCCTGCGGGGCGGGGGCGGGTGGGCCAGAGCCGGAGGAGCAGCCTGGAGTCCGCCAGGGAGACCAAGTACAGAGGGCCATAAATAGAGGCAGAACCAGTTCGGCTGCAGTGGTTCTCGTACGGTCCGCGGAAGTGGGGGCGGATACGTCAAGTATTCAGCTGGGTTTCTTGAATTCCCTTAAGAGATTCCAAGCTCTACTACAAGAAGGACTTTAAGATTTTTTTTTTTTAATTGTAACTCCTTTCTCCAAACACTTGTTAACATGGGAACTTCTAGAACCAAAGCCATTCTTCCATTGCGTTTATACATTTTTTCATATAATCTAGTGTAATCTGAGGTGTTTGGGTTCTAGAGGCGCTTTTTTTTGGTCAGTGATGAAAGTATTAGCAGATTTGATCTGGTTCCTTACATCCACATGCACTACCAACAAACAGCTTTAAAGCACTTTGAAAGGCGTGAATTTTAGAGAAAATATCATAGCAATAGAATAGCTCTTATGTTTAGCTATTCCAAAGAGCATACCAATCCCTAGTTTTGTGACAGTTCTGACCCTTACACTTCGTGAGTATGTCAGCCTGCCTCTCCAGAGGATAAGAAAGACAGTGTGGATACACAGGTTGTTTCACTGATGCCAGAGGAATAATGGGAGCATCTGTTCCAGTGCTGGATCCCTAGTAATGCAGGTAGATAGGTATCCTTTGTTAGCTGGTGGTGACCAGTTGTGGTTTGGAAAACTGCTTACATGTCTTTCTCCCCTAGATATCAGGGACACTGTGAAGTACAAAGAAGTCATGAAACAGTATCCTTTTTTTGTCTAAATAATGATATTTGAAATTCCAGGTTTTTGAAAATATTCTGTCACATGCACACTGCCATGAAGAGGCAGGAGGTGGGGGGATTGCAGTAATGCAGAGTGTTTCGTGAAGATCAAAAGGTTTTGACTGTGTATTTCTTGCATGTGACATTAGGAATGTGTGTTCTACAAAATTTGATACTCCTTAGGTCATTTTCTCCCATGCTAAAAATGATTCTGCCTAACAGTGAACTTTTACAAATAATAGAGATTCTACCCACGTATATTTTTTTCTTTTTTTTTCTCGTTCTTTCAAAGAACTCGTGTATCTTCTTCTTTTTTTTTTCTGTGGAAGCCAGCAGCCTTTTTCCCATATTTTAACAACTCTGATTTTATTTGTCATAAACAAATATGGAAATTCTTGCTTGCCTGTAGTGTTTGCTCTTGCTCACAGAGTGTCAATGACTGTAGTGCAGTAACATTACACTAAAGTGGCTGCACTTCTGGAGGACTGTGGAGGTCTTTGGTCTCCTATGTAATAGTTTGTGCAGATGGAGACAATACACAGTCTTTGGATTTGACTTGCAAGTATGACTCTTTAAAATTAATATTTTAGACAAGAAAAATGTTGGTGGGAGATAGGATTCTTGATTTTGGCTGTTTGATTTTGGGTTGCCACCAAAACATCCTAAATGTAAGTTTCAAAATAATATGTAAGTGCATTATTTGCTTCACTGTATCTGTTAGCCATTACAGGAGTTTCAGTGTCTTGTTAAGTAGGGCCTAAGGAGGATGTCTGGCCTCACGTTTGGATATTGAGAGTAGTGATTGAGAAGACAGTATGTTATGAATCAGTGCTGGTTCTTGTGCAGTTAAAAAAAAATGGCAAGGGGAAGCCACGTAGCCCCATTTCCTTCTGTGAATCACACCTGTTTGGGTAAGAGAGAGACACTTGTTGTGCTGCTGCATGACTTAGAAGACTTAATTGTGTCTTAGGGGTATTGTCTCTTGCTTCAAGGTATCCAGTGTGCATCTGTTGTCAGAGTTGACAAAGAAGACCTCTGGGGTCTGCATGACCATCTGCTTTCCTAAATGAAGTGTCAGATATGGGCTGGGCCCAAATGGTGGTATAGTGACCTCTCTCAATCTCTTTGCTACAAGATTTGACCAGGTACAAGGTAGTTTCTATGTGCTGTTACTATAATGCTGTGCTGGGAGACTGGGGGGTTTTGTGTATCTGGAGTCTCAGAGAGAGCTGTGTTTTGGTTAGCCTTCTAATATTTCTGGCTGTTCTCCGTACAGAACCCTGTATTTTACAATGCAGTCAGAGCTCATTAGCTTTCATTTGAGAGATTTCAGTTTTTCAGCTTTTTTTAAAGTAAAATTTGGAAGCCACATGTATGGGACGTTCTTCAGTCTTTGTATGGGACTGTTATTGCACTATGTTTACTACAAAATCTTTCATCTGAATGCTCTGGTTTAGAAGTAGGGAAGCTAACTTCTGGAAACGGGTTAAATTTTCCTGGGGTTATGTGATAATTGATAGTCCTCCTAAATCATAACACTAAATCAGCTCTGTGATGGGGACTGCTGTCAGATATAGACACAATCACTTAGTGGAAAGGCAGGGAAGAACTGCAGTTGTTACATCATTTCTTTAGCCAGGTGGTAGAGAACACACACAAAATCAAGGCTGTCTTTGCAGAGTCTGAGCATTTTTCACCCTTCCTTAGTAGGGCATTTTCACACTCTGAAAAGCTTAAAGACTTTAACCTTTTGATATACACCTTCAGCTGTGCAAATTAATGTAGTTTCTGCTATGAAATGAAGATTACAGTTTCCTGTTGTGAGCCTAAATACAAAATATACTCCTGCTTTTTCAATTAGGTGATGAAGTTTATTGAAAAAAGACAAAATGCGTCCAAGTGAGTACTTTCTACCAAGTTCTGCTTTTCTGTGATCATTGTGGGAAAATTGTGAAATTCTAAAAAGCTTCTCTGCATGTTTTCTAGTTGGTTTCTTCAGCCTTAGTATAAATTTTATGTGGAAAAGGGCATAGAATTAGAACAGATAAACTTGACTTTCTTTGGATACATCAAAGAAATACATCTGCTGATTACAGTTCTGCTTTTCTTATCTTTCATTAAACTGTCATTTTCTCTCACACACTGTTCAAATAGGCAGCAATTAATTCTTCTGAAGCGTTTGCAATACTGTCTGTCAAATTGATGCCTTCAACTCAAGAGTGTACACACTTCTTAGTTACAAAATTCACACAGGAAATTTTGAGGAATGCCCATGAATCTCATCACTGTTTGGGAGAAGCTTTTCTCATCTGTTGCAGAATAGTCATGTCATTTGCCATTCTATGCTGATGATAATCTGGTCAGAAAAGGACCTTGTGCTTAACTAATTTTCCCTTATTGTTGTTTGGGGGTGACTTCTTACCAGGTATGTTATTATTGACACACCAGGGCAAATTGAGGTATTTACTTGGTCAGCGTCAGGAACCATCATAACTGAGGCCTTGGTAAGTGTTTTTGACATTACTGGACAGTGAAGCTGTGTGAATGACCTGGCTGTTGAGCAGTGTACTTCCAATTAAACTGCCTTTTACTTTGTGTTCCCAGGCTTCCTCTTTTCCTTTGGTTGTTGTCTATGTGATGGACACCTCTCGTAGTACTAATCCTATCACTTTTATGTCCAACATGCTGTATGCTTGCAGGTAAGAAAAGTTGGAAATGCAGTCCATCTGCTCTGATTGCTGTGTCTCTTTGATAGTTATTTTGTAGGGGAATTGTGGAATGGTTTGGGTTGAAAAGGACCTTTCAAGGCCAGTTAGTCCACGCTCTCTTCTGTGGGCAGGGACACCTTCCACTGGACCAGGTTGCTCCAAGCCCCATCCAGCCTGGCCTTGAACACTTCTAGGGATGGGGCAGCCACAGCTTCCCTGTGCACTGTGCTCCAATATCTCTCCACTGTCATCGTGAAAAATTTTGCTAGTGTGTCCCTTTAGTTTAAAACCATTATCCCTTGTTCTGTCACTACAAGTCTTGGTAAAAAGTCTCCCTCCATTTTTCTTGTAAACCCCTTTATATGCTGAATAACTGCAATAAAGCTTTCCTGAAGCCTTCTCCAGACTGAACCCCAACTCTCTGGCCTTTCTCCATAGGAGAGTCCTTCCAGTCCTCTGATGGTTTTCATGGTCTCCTCTGGGTAACTCTTACAGGTCCATGTCTTTCTTGTACGGTGGTTCCCAGAGCTGGACACAGTGCTCCATGTGGGATAACATGAGAGCAGAGTAAAAAGGGAGAATCATCTTCCTTGCTCTTCTGCCCATGCTGCTTTTGATACAGTCAAGAGTGTGGTTGGTTTTGCACTTGGACGCCTCATATCCACTTAATCTGCTGGCTTGGTTATTCTCTTAGTGGTTTTCTCATTGAAAAAGCAGAATAATTTAGGTGCTAATGGACGTTTGGAAGTCATTGGGTCAAAATTCCCATTGAAAGCATTAAATAATCCATGAGACCTTAGTGTGATGAATGCTGGTTGCGTGAGATCTAACACTGCCTATTGCTTATAAACCCATTTATCTAAGATGTATCAAGATAGCCTAGTTTAAGCTCCTTCTTGTAAACACATAGTTTTTTATTATATTTTTTTATGTTACTGATACTTGAAGAGATTCTTCAAGATTTGTTTGGAGTTCAGCATAACGTGGAGTTCTTGATTTATTGTATTCTTCCTCATGCATGAATTTATCTGTTTTCTTTCATGTTAAATCAGGGACTAAATACCTGTGGAATGATCAACATAACTAGAGCTGTCGTAATTCATGGCAAATGTTGGTAAAAGGTTTTCAAAAAACCTCTCAATCATTGTACCAAGGTCAGGAGCTGTATCACTGTAATAACGTGCAAAACATGTCTTATTGCATGCTGCATTTTCTGGCATTAGTTTGAGCAAAAGATGATAGCACATACACAGTGAAATGAATGCTTGAGCTCTTGTGTCAAGGTAGTTTTGCTTTATAGGTGTTCTGTGTTACTTGAATTCATTGCTCAGTTCACAAATAATCTCTCAGAACCCAAGGTCTGAGTCTAATGCAAAATGCAAACAGAGTTAAAAACTGGGATCTGAGAGTCATAGAAAATGGTGACCAAAATCAACTGGATATGTCAGAGATTTTATATTTTACAGATGTGCACGTATATCTTTGGGGGGGCGTATTTTGTTCAACGATTGTGAGCAGGACCTGGGTGAAATTACATTCTAATTGATGCAGAGGAAAATAATTATCTTTTGATGACAAATCTTTTTGGTTTTGCACAAGCTTTGTCTGCCTTATGCTTAATTTGCTTTTTATTCCAGTGAGTATTAAGTTAATTTTAAACTTTTATTTTGTGTTTTCCCCCCTGCCCAGTATCCTGTACAAGACAAAGCTACCTTTCATCGTAGTCATGAACAAAGTAAGTTAAAGCTCTGGTTTCCATGTCGTAGCGGGACATTGTTCTGTTTAACTTCTTTGCTGTGGCATCTTTGTCTTACCACAATAATAGATTTTTCTAGAAAAGAGAGATTGGGAGGGAGCTGCAGGCTGACAACTGAATCTAAAAGGGGTCTTTACTCTGGTATCCAAATGCACAAGAATAATCAGGGATGGGCAGTTGCACCCAAACTCTCAAGTCAGAAAGGATACTAACAATTTGAAACATATTTTGGACCTTAAGCCTGGGCTATAGGGAAACTTAACTCTGTAACGTAAGGGAGAGGTAATTACGGATTCTGCTCTTACAACCCTGTTTCCCCAGAACATTTGTCTTCATTTTTAATTATTGCTACTCAGCACCAGGCTAATAACTCACAGTGGGAATGATGTAACATCTGCCTGTTTTGAGGAAGTAGTTCCACCTGTTGTAGCAGGCAAGACTTAGCAAAAGGTGTTTGGTCCAGTATTTGCCAGCAGGCACATACTAGTCTAAGGATACACATCCACTGTCACGTAAGACACTTGCAGCCTTAAAGGAATGCTTTTGAGCTTAACAGCTGTCTCTTTAAACATAATAATTTCAGATACGAAAAGAATTCCATTAGATTTTTGGTGTGAGTGTGCTCCCCACAGACATCCTTTGTGTTTGTATCCCCAACACAGCAAGCTCTGTGCACAAACATACATTTCCCATAGGCCATGCCTTGACTGTGACATTTTCCCGTACAGCAGCCAAGTAGGATTAGAATCTGCCATGCCCCACCTCCACCCATCTGCCCAGTGACCCAAACCATGCATATCTTCAATACCTGCTTGCTTACTGAGCAAGCTTTTGTACACAGTTTTCTTTCTAACTCTACACAGTGATTTTAGAATAAGCTTTTAACATAGAAAAAGGCATGAGGAAGGAAAATCATTCTCTCTTACAAAAATAAACCTTTTGAAAGACTAAAAGAAGTGGGACTCCATCAGTGTAGGTAGGGAAAGGTAGGCCTGAGGCTTAGGATTCATAATTGTAAACCTCATTTTGATCTAATGTTTAGCCTTTGCTAAAAAGTAAAGCCAACAGCATTTAAAGAATTTTTAACAAGATTTAACTAAATGTAATTTTAAAAAATTGACTCTTGATAAGAATGGAAGAATCCTAGGGAACTGATACAGATGCAGTTATAAACACAGATTTAAAGAATTTTAAGATTTGCAGAGGGGAAAATTAATTTGTAGAGGTGATTTATTTATAGAATTCTAAGTACCCGGGCTTTGGCCCTTGGTGGATTCAGTTCTGTCTCAAATCTCTTGAGTAATGCTAGGCAATAGTTTAGCTTTCTTCCTCCCACTGGTGCAGGGATACGAAATACATCAGAATTTTAGGCACCTCATATTGTGCCAAGAGTGGATAAGCATGTGGTGAGATGTTTATGAAACTGCTTAATAGACTGTTTGCATATGAAAAACTCCATGTAAAATTGTGGAGTCATCTCACCTGTTTGTATCCATTGTCTTGCACTGAGTTTAGGTTATGACTTCTTTGGGTCAGAACGCAACTTACTTTTATAGAGAGCTTGTGGGCTGTTACCCCGTGTGGAAGCGGCACTTGTTTCCCCTAGCCCTCAAGCAATCAGGAAGGCTTGGGAGCTTCAGTGAGGGCTGTTCTTGTCTGGCCTCAATCATATGATTTAGTATTTACACCTTAAACTTTATTTTACAGTATGCAATTTTTGGATGCTCCTTTCCAGTAAACCACAGAAGGCTTTTGACTTGCAACTGTTTCCTGAATAGCTGTTGCCTTCTTAAACCTGGGTTGTGGTTGTTTGTCTTCTCTTCAGGTATTCATGTATTTGGTTTGATAAAAATAGAACTTGCAAAACTTCGGACCAGGGCTGAGTATTTTGAAAAGATGGACATTTTGAAAATAGGTTTAACATGGAATTTTTTTTTTTCACTTAACAGTCTAAGGCTAAGATTATGACTTCTGAATATTTTCCCTTCTTCCAGACAGACATAATTGACCACAGTTTTGCAGTGGAATGGATGCAGGACTTTGAGACTTTTCAGGATGCCCTGAATCAAGAGACCTCCTATGTCAGCAACCTGACTCGTTCTATGAGTTTAGTGTTGGATGAATTTTACAGTTCACTGAAGGTAAGAATCTTCTTTTTTTTCATTACCGCTCATAAAAGCCTGGAGAAGAGAAAGCTCAAGAAGAATATTTTTGATGTAGGGTGGGAGTGTAAGGAAGGCAAAAGGCAGGCTCTGTTCACTGGTGCCCAGGGAAAGGAAGAGAGGCAGTAGACACAAAGTGAAATGCAGGAAACTATGCCTAAACAGAGGGGGGAATAAAATTAATTTTACTGCCTGAGCACTGGAGCAGATAGTCCAGAGAAATTGTGGAGTCTTCATCCTTGGAGATGCTCAGAACACGCTCGGACAAACTCGTGAGCAACCTGTTCTAGTTAGTCCTGCTTTTTGAGCAGGAGAAGTTGGACTAGATGATCTCCAGAGGTATCATCCAACCCTAAGCCATCCTGTCCTTCTGTAAAGGGTCTTTGCACTGTCCTTTTGAACTGTAGTCTGTTCATGAGCCATGTTGAGGATTTGATCATTTGAACATAGAGTAACTTCAGTAGCTTGTCATGCTGAGTGGAAGCCTGACTAATTTAATACTGAGATGCGATTAATCATGAGAAGAAAGCTACGAAACCCTGGTAAGAGGCAGCATTCTTTGTTCCATCTCCCATCTAAGGTTCTTTTCCTTGTTCAGAAAGTGTCAAGTACAGTTGGGCAATTTAGTGTGTAAGGAAGAAGGGAAAGAATCTCAAAACCAAACAAACTCCTCCCCCTCAATATATTTGCTTGGGCAAGAAAAAATTGGTGGGTTTTTTCACACTTAACAAAGTTTTGAGAGGACAAAGTAATCCAGTTTCTCAGGAAGCCCTATGCATTGGAGGCTGTTAATGATACCAGAGTCTGTGCTAAAGGTTCCAGCTAATGGTGTTTGTCATCAGCTTTTACTGAAGAAAAAGCAAGCCTTCTTGCCTTTATGGATATTACAAGAAAGGCAGTGAAAATAAGTAATTCCATTCACATAGATAATGATAATGTAGCCAAAACAAAACCACTGCAAGTGTTCTATGTGGAACAATATGCAGAATTTCAGAAGGGACTGTAGTGGTGCCATATACAGAACTAAAGTACTTCCTGTTCCTTATTTGTTAATTAGGTCATATTTCTCTGTGTGTCAGAGCTATTAGAGCACTGGACTGGAGAGCAGGTCATACAAAGAAGATTATAGCATAGAAGGCAGCTTGTACTCAAGTGCAGGGAAAGCATAAATATTAATATATGTCAGCAAAGTGCCTAGACTTAATGCTCAAAATCCTTTAGAGAGCTGTCTCATGTTTATTGTATTAATGATCAGATGCAAGGCTGTATTGGAAAAAGTCTTCCATTTGAAAGTGAGTAGCTGAGACTTGTCTTGCTTATGAAAAAGAGGGAGAATTTTCATTAGAGGATGTTTGATTCCGGCTGGTAATAGTCTTAATGAAATGTATTTTTAGGTAATTGATTTAATACAGGGAGAACAAATGGCCAGAAGTGTAATGACAGACAAGTTCAAATTAGGAAGCTGTGCATTTTGAATGTATTGCCATAGTAACTGATAAAATTCTCTTTAACTTGCTGTTCTGGGGTTGGACTGGGGATTTTTTAAAATGTGTTCTGTCTAGATACAAAGTATTAGACATGGTTTCAGAGGCAAAAGGTCAGTTCTTGTCTATTTTGCTCTCTAATACCAGTACACTTACTACTTATGACCCTAGGTGCAGAATGAAAACTTGGATTATTAACAGTAAACAAGTAAACAGCAGAAAGACTTGACTTTCTCTTGAATTGGCCAGTCTCGTTAAAAAATTACCAAACCAACCCCCTTCCTCAAAGAAACACCCCCATCAAATACCCCAACAACTCACCAAACAGAAAACCACCAACAGCCAAAAACCAGAGGTAACGAACATGAACAGCAAGTGGAGAAGGAGTTTGAAAGCAGGAGGGATAGAAGCAGAAGTATTACTGCATACTCTTATGCCACTGTGCTGATTAAATGGGTATCATTAGATTCAGATTAGTAGTTATTTATTGTTTTTTTTGTTTGAAACCTGGTTCAGTTACTCTGCAGTTCTGGTGTGTGGTTTCTTTTTTACAGGTGGTTGGTGTTTCTGCGGTGCTCGGCACAGGACTGGATGAGTTTTTCGTCCAGCTTTCTAAAGCTGTAGATGAGTATGAGAGGTAAGGGCATAACTTAAGGGGTTAACTCAGTGAACACTTCCCAAAGGTATTGATTCATGACTCCTTTCATTTGAAGGACTGTACACTTTCCATAGCCAAGGTAGTTTAGGGTTTCTAATAAACTTTAAGCATCGGCATAAAAAGCAGCAGTAAAAAGGAACTATTCAGGGGTGAATTTTTGTGCTAGCTGTTCAATGAAAAAGTAAAAACTATTTGTGCCATCAGCACAAATAGTTTTTCTTCTAATTCCATACAGTGATTAAGGTTTGAACTGTTGCCGTTTTAATGAAGTATGTTCACTTATTTTGCATCTATTGGTTTCAGAATCCAAATCTGGGTAAAAAGCACTGTTAGTCCTTCTGAAATGTGTTTCAAACATGAACGGCTAGAGAAAACTTTTTTTGGGCTAGAAGAAAGCCTCGGAGATGATCCTCACTTAATATAAATCATGCGTTGGTTCAGAGAATGCACTCTCTATTTATCTTTTCAGAGAGTATCGTCCAGAATACGAGCGCCTGAGAAAAACACTGGTAAGTGTTTTTAGCTATTGTACACCCGGACAATGTATCTTGAGGTCACTTTTATGCACACAATTGCCTTTATGTTGAGAGGGTCTAACATTTCATTTTCTAGTCATATTTAGTGTGGAAAAACTCCTGTCCTGAAGGAGTCTGCCATCTGCCTTTTTTTCCTAGATAAGGTGGAACATACCTTTACAAAAAGAAAGATGTTTTGTAAAACAGATACTGTTCCCTGTTTTAGTGCTGATATTTGAGCTAATGGTGAGAAAATGAGTGGGAAATAATTTTGTGTCTTCCATTCAGAAGGAGAGAGAATTCTTGAAAATAAATTCTGGAGTGATTTGTTGAGACTACCCCTGTATCTTCCTGTACCAGTGAAGTGTACTGGTTTGACTTAGTAACAAAGACCTAATTGCAGTGCCAAAACCAGTACCTCTGCTCACCTTGAGTCCTGGCTGTCCAAAGGACAGTTCTCTGCAGGCACAGCTGCACTGAGTTTGGCTTCCTTATGCTGCTGAAAATGTTCTAGAAGTCCACCACACTGGAGGTTGCTGTCCATACTTGGTCAAAAGCTCTGTGTAACCTTAGTTGTAATGTAAGACCTGCTTAGTGACTTCTGCTCTCTGTTTGGGGGGCAGACTGCTGGGCTTGGGTGAGGTTACTTTTCTACTGATGTTTTAAATGTTCTCAGAATCCACATGTAACTCTTCTACCTACAGGAGGAAGCTCAAGAGAAACAAAAAAGAGAGCAGCTGGAACACTTGTGGAAGGACATGGGCAGCGTGTGTGTGCAGGGCAGCACACCGGCAGGTATCTCACCAGCAAGGGTAAGAGAAGTCATGCAGTGCTTCTCTGTCCTCAGAGCAAAAAAGTGAAAGCAGCTCCATGTTAGAGGAGTGGGGCTTTAGTTCGTGTGGGACTGGCCACACTTAGCTCTTCCCGTGTCAGTCACAGATGTGGAAGAAACCTGGCTGTGTAGCTAAAGCAGTGGACATACTAAAAATAATGAAATACTGTACAAAAGGTGAAACAGATTAGAATATGAGAAAACTGTGCTATTGGCTGCACTGTTCCTTATGTGAGGTATATGCTGATGAAGTCTGTCCAGTGTCTTTGGGATCCACAAGCAGCTTTCTGTCCTTTTAGAGCAGGTGTTAATTGCTGTGTACAGATAGAAGCTCTGTTAATTATGTGCAGATAGAAGCGGTCAGTGTTCATGAAACCTTACGTTTAGCAAACTGGTTTGAGTACAGCCATTTCTGTTCCCTTCAAGGACCTGATGATGCTTCTGCAATGGGTCCCTCTGATCTGATCCTAACACGAGGAACTCTCGATGAAGAGGAAGAAGAGAGGGAGAGCGATACTGATGACATTGACCATGAAGGTAAGGGAATTAGGTCTGAAAGCTGCCCATCTAGTCAGGAAATGCCCTCTATATTTCATTACCTGGTTTGACTGTAAAGAAAGCCTAGAAAACAAGCAAACACTCAGTTACCTAAATAGATGTGTCAGAATCCATAGCAGGAGCCCAGCTGCAATGTTTAGTCCAGGGATATCACTCTCCAACCTTTGTGAAAGTTCAATTTTAAATTTTATATTTAAGTAATAAATAGAAGTATAACACATATAAACCAGAGAACTTGTTAATGCTTGGGGCAAGCAGTGACCTCTGAACCTTATTGATGCACAGCTGTTTCATCACATTTTTTGCCTTACATCTTCTGCCCCTCTCTCTCTTCCCTTTTGCTGTGACTCTGGTCTTGGAGCAATCTTCTAAGTTCTTACAGTGTGTTTTTTCTTTTATATAGCTCACAGACTTAATCTTCATTTTTTTCCTGTTCCATTGATGTTTAAGATCACTTATTTCCTTTGCCCCGTAATGTAGTTGAAGATCAACCAGACTTTCTATGCTGTCCTGACTATTCTGACTCTAGTTTTTGTCAGTAACACAAGTAGAACAAGGGCTGAAATAGTGCTGAACTGTCATTTCTTCCCGCAGTGACTGAGGAGAGTCATGAAGAACCAGCCTTCAGAAACTTCATGCAAGACATGCAGATGAAATGCCAGAGAAAAAGCAACCTGAATGAATGAGACCATCAGAAACAGAAGGTTTGGAATCACTTTTAATGGAGTGAAAACTGAAGGAACAGCATAAAGAAACTTGCATGGAACCATGCATGAAGGCTTTTATTTATGAACAGCTTCCTCAGATAGATTTTCATTTTTCTTTTTGCAGTAACTGTTGGTCACGTGAGTTAGAAGATCTTGTAGCCAACTGACTGCATGTTTGGCCATCTGCCATTGTGACTTCCTGCAGCTGAAGGAACCAGCAGTTTCTTTTCCTCCAGATTTTTCAGATCTATCTGTTGAGAGCTTAGATCTTGAGCTTTGAGAGCATTAGTATCTGGGGCACTCACTGGTCACCAGAAACACGTTCCATTTGTGTGTGCAGTCAGGTATCTGCTGCAGCCAGGGCACAAGTGACCCTTCATCAAGCTACTGTTTGATGGTTTGGTTTTCATTAAATGTATTTTATGTACTAACAAATGCATGATGTTAATAGGAGATTTTATTTTATGTACCATTCTAAGGTGAGACTCTTTCCCCCGTGCTTGCAGCCCATCTGTATGGCTGCACAGCAAATGCATCTTAATTACGTTATACAGAGATAGTACAGATGCCTCCCAGGAAAATCACGAGTAAAGAAAGTTCCCAAGAGGGAAAGTCATAAAAAGACTGTAGCTTGATTTGGTTGAGCATGGAAGTACACGTGGTTATGTACTGGCTGCATATATCTGTAGGTAACTTAAAGCAAAGGCATTTCCATAGGTGAGTACATAATACAGACAGGCGCTTGGAAATTGGCTAATACCTATTTTCCTGGTAGGCACCATGGGCACAGATGTTCTCTTGCAGTTTACCAGTCTGGACTCTGAAATCTTTGGGTTTTTTCCCTCCACACAAGGCAGTGGCCTCACTGGAGAGGTCTCTGAGTGGAAATCTGGCATAGGGTCTGCTAGCACCACTCCCAAATCCCTAGTGTGGAATACCACTCTGCTTTAATTTGTAAACCACCACTTCTCTTAGTGGATACACCCTTAAACTTCTCTTCAAATTCACCAAGTTCCAAACTGTGGCCACCAAGACTTTACTGCACCGTGTCCATGGTGGAATCCAGGAAAACATGAAGGGTATGTTCCCCTGGGAATGTTCACAAGGAACCACACTGATCTAATCTGTGACTACAGCCCAGAGGGAGATCTCTTCCCAACACCTCCGGCTGTGGTCAGTGTGTCCTGATGGCTCCCACGCTGACACACAACAGGTTCCTCTGCTGGCTGTGTTGGGGACTATCCCTAAGGATCCACAAAGAAAGGAGTCTCTTATGGACACACAGTCTTGGGATTTAGGAGAAAAAAAAGCAGTTTTCAGTCTTTAGCACCTCCCACTTCATCAGCATTGATAGCAAACGTGGCTTCAGCCTTGGGAGGGCAGAGAGAGTCATAGATTTTATAGATCCTGGTCTCACCTTGGCCTTTCAGCAGACAGGGAGAGGGAAGAAAACAGGTCAGGATGGACAGCCTACGTCCAGGAAATCATCATAATCCATAAAGCATTAAGTAGAGCTGTAAGAACTTCCCAAAATGTTCAGTTGCCTGCAGACTGAGGGCTCAGAGAGGCACTAAGTTGAACCACAGGCTGGACCTGCCGTGGCCAGACTATGTAAACCCAAGAAGTAAAAGCTACTCAGACAATTCCATAAAACATTCCAAAATCAGGCTCCTGGGATATGATCATCTCTTCTCTCACCTGGTGGTGGAAGCATGAGCAATGATCTTCCCTCTGATGGGTTTTTTGGGATCTGCAGCGAACATGACTACCTGTGCTATCACCTGGTTCGTGATGATGATGGCCATGCTGAACTGCAGGGGGAAACAACCAAAACCCAGTTATTTCCCACAATCAGAACAGAAAAGCTTGGGGTAAAGGACACAGATGCACTCCTGGTGCCCATAACTGCAGGATCAAGCCCCTCCAAACCAACTGAAGCAGAGACTGAGCAATGAAGCCCTTGGTACTAAATTGCTGGGGTTTATAAGGAAATGGATGAGTTTTATTTCGGCAGTAAAGCCGAACTGGTGCTCACCTTATCAGCCGGGTGCAGCAGCATCCACAGGAACATGGCCGGGGCGTCAGCCTGGTGGACAGCTCCCCCCTTCCTGTGGAATCTGTGCAGTACAGGGCTGTGGCACTGGCCATGACTGGCAGCACGCGACTGGGAAAGGGCAGTCAGGGGCCTGGGAGTATTCCCAGGCTTGGCTAACGGGAGTGTGGCAGTGCCCGCTCCAGGTGTGCTGGCAGCTCCTCCCCATCTGTCAGTCAGCACCACCAGAACTTTTAATGCCTGTCTCAACGTGTAGCGTTCACATTACTTACCACACAAGAAAACCCAGCAAACCCGAAGAAATTCCTGCATGATTAAAAGATCAGATTTATTGTGGTATTACAAACTTCCTGTTTGGACAGCACAGGTACCTGTGCACAGGTTCCTACACACATTGTGCCGTCACCACCACCTTCTTCCCTCCAACAGGGTGTAAGTCTTCGTTCCAATCCCGAGCTGGCTGCACAGGCCCCTTTGAGCTTGGAAATAATCAGCGCTATTTCTAAAACCAGTTCTAAACTGAGCTTCAAAGTTCTCCTCAGGCTGGTACTGAGAAACAATTCCCAGTGTTGCCACAGCGACTTCAGCTGGAGCCAGTCGCTGTGACCCAGAATTCCACCAGCAAGACATGTTGCTGACAACTGCCCACAGAGCAAGCTGGTTCCCTGGGGAAGCCAAAAGCTAATCCCATTTGGGAACAAAATCCATCTAATCACTGGTATTACCCTGACTCAGCCATCATGGCCAAGGCCTGAACCAGCAGGGTCCGGTGGTCGGTGTTAAAGCCCCAGGCAGAGGCCACGTTGTCCAGGTTGTCACTGCCAGACAGGCCATATCTGCAAAATCAAGGAATATAAAGGGATAAACTTTGGAGCTCCAACTTCATCCATAGGAGTTAGCCAGGAGCTTTGTCGAAAGCCTGGAATAAAAACACATCCCTGTGAGAGATCAAAACAGACAGAAAAAATGCAACACATGGTGATGAAAAGAGAACAGAATGGTTGGAACCAGTTTAAATGGGTAAGAGAAAATGGCCTCACGTGATACCAGGGGAAGTTTAGGTTGGATATTGGGAAATTTCTTAATGGAAAGGCTGTCTAGCCCTGGCACACGCTGCCCAGGGCAACGGTGGAGTCCCCAACTCTAGAGGGATTTAAAGCTGTGTGGATGTGGCACCTGGGGACATGGGATAGTGATGGCCTTGTCAGTGCCGCAGGAATGGTTGGGCACCATGATCTCAGAAGGCTTTTCCAACCTGAAAAATTCCATGATTCCAAGAATACTCTGTACACGGCCAGCACAGACACACCTGGGCCCGCTGCAAACATCATCTCAGTTCATCTCTCCTTTGGTTTGTTGCCAAATATTCTGCGGTGACAGGGAAAATGGGAGCACTCCTTCCTGCAGAAAAAGCCAGCAGGATGAGATCAAATTCTCTTCAGAAAGAGCAAACGGGATCCAGCTAGTACTATCACCAGCTGCTTGGGAAGCTCCCATTCCCTTCCATTAGCAAATGACATGAAAGCTGTGGAGAGAGAGCAGCAGAGATGGAAGAGGAGCAGCAACACCAGAGGTTTCCAAAGTGAACACCTGTCAAAACAACCTCCAGGACCTGTGAAGAATGTCTTCCTACTCAGCTGTGAGTAAATATATTCCTTTCTTCCACTCACAGACCTTTCAGCCACAGCCAGGAGCCACTCTGGACGGAAGGTCCCCTTCCATGTCTGTGTACGTGACTTTTCCCTTGCCTCCCCCACAGTCAGTGGGCAGCTAGAGAAGGAAACGAGTATCCATAAATACAGCAGATACTGCCACATGCCCTCACTGATTTCACACAACAAATAATATCCCAAGTTACTGTGATAAAAGTCCCATTTAGCTGGGAAAAGCGAGAGAAAATATTCCTGGTTTCCATCTCTTGACACCTTCCTTTTATAGTACCTGCCACCCAGGAAAAGGGGGAATGGCTTCATGTTGCAGGGGGGTCCGGTGCAACAGGCACCAGCACGCTGCAACCTTCCCGGATAGAGAGCATCCCGCAGAGAACAGCTCTTCTAGGGGGTGCTGGCAGATCTCCCTGGGTGACAGGTGATTCCAGCAAGTGTAGCAGCTTCTCTGCTACAAGTGATTTCAGCTCTTTGTGATTTCAGCTCCTTGTGAAATTGCCCAAGGCAAACACGGGGACAGAGAGACAGGAGCCTCGCATGGAAGTTCCGCACAGGCAGCCTTTATTAGCCGAGCACCCTGGGAAGGGGAGGCCAGAGGTGACGCTCCCTGCTTTCAGGGGCAGAAGCCGGGCTTTTTATGGGAAAGGTAGCGGGGGGGATAGAAACCAGGTGGCCAACAGGGTACAGGCTATTACCATGAAGAAACAAGGCATGTTGGGCGCTCACCCTGACCCAGAGGAAGGTAGCTTATCTCTGGCTACTCCAGGGGAGTGCAACAGGCTCCTGCTTAGAGGGCTCCCAGCCCTCCACAGCTTCACACTGACAGAGAGCAGGGATAGATGGGATATTGGGAAGAAATTCTTCCCTGGGAGGGTGCTGAGGCCCTGGCACAGGTTGCCCAGAGAAGCTGTGGCTGCCCCATCCCTGGAAATGTCCAAGGCCAGGTTGGACGGGGCTTGGAACAACCTGGGCTAGTGGACGGTGTCCCTGCCCATAGCAGCGAGGTGGACTGGGATGAGATTTTAAGGTTCCTCCCAACCCAAACCATTCTGGGATTCCATTCTAGGAAAAAAACCCAGCAGGTCTCTGGAGAACTTACTCCAGAGGTAACTCTTCACCTCCCTCCAACCCTGGTATGAGCTGTGGCCCCAAGCTCTCGTCCTCCTCTGCCAACGGCCTCGAGCTGCATCTGTGTGGCTGTTGCAGTGAGGGTCCAGGACTCCCAGAAGGGAACCAAACAACTCAGTATCCCATTTTAGCAGGAAGTTATGTGATCACATTAATCAGAATAATGGAATTATTGCAGCTAGAAAAGTCCTGTGAACTGGTTCCTGATGTTGAGGCTGGGCTGTGTCCCAGAGCCTGCCCTCAGGACAGCCACAAACACCTTGGAAAGGGCTGGAAGACCCTGCAGAGGATCTGTACCACCTTGGGAATTCTGAACAGGACGGGAGGCACGAGCAGGTATGGGAAACTAAAGGAAGTAAGGAAATTCACACACTTTGGATATTCACACAATTTGGATATTAGAGTGACAGGACAAGGAAGAATGGATTCAAACGGACGGGGGAAATTAACACCTGATATTGGGATGAAATTCTTCCCAGTCTGGGTGCTGAGGCCCTGACACAGGATGCTCAGAGAAGCTGTGGCTGCCCCATCCCTGTCAGTGCTCAAGGCCAGGTTGGACAGGGTTTGGAGCAACCTGGGCTAGTGTAAGGTGTTCCTGCCCATGGAACTGGATGGTCCCTTCCAACCCAAATCATTCCAGGATTTCACGATTCCACACAAGGGGACAGATACTCAACCTCGAGCTGGGAAGTTTAGGGAGTCCAGTAAATGATCAAATTAAGTCCAAAGCCTCTAATATTTTATGGAATAGCAACCTCCAGAAAGTAATAAACACTTAGAAAGTCAAGAAATCACCCAAATTAGCAAATACCCAAAGGCTGTGGTATCTGAATATGGGATTGCAATGAGGTGAATCACGCACCTGACAGGTTACTGCCGAGGCGTGACACAGCTGTGTCTTCCCAGTGTGGAATTCCCTGAATTACTGTTAGGGACCCTGTTAATATTCTTCCTGAAGGGAAAATAACAATAATGATGAATAATAAAAATTAAAAGGTCACAGAATCACAGAACTAACTAGCTTGGAAAAGACCCTTGAGATCATCAAGTCCAACCTATGACCTAGCACCACCTTATCAACTAAGACATGGCACTGAGTGCCACATCCATTCTTTTTTTTAAATACCTCCAGGGATGGTGACTCCCCCACCTCCCTGGGCAGCCCATTCCAATGTCCAGTCACTCTTTCAGTGAAGAATTTTTTCCTAATGTCTAGCCTAAATTTCCCCTGGCACAGCTTAAGAATGTGTCCTCTCATCGTGTCACTCGTTGCCTGGGAGAAGAGACCAATCCCCACTTGACTACAACCACCTTTCAGGTACTTGTAGATACGAGTGATAAGGTCTCCTCTGAGCCTTCTCTTCAGGCTAAACAACCTCAGCTCCCTCAGCTGCTCTTCATAGGGCTTGCGTTCCAGACCCTTCACCAGCCTTTTCACCCTTCTCTGGACATGTTCGAGCCTCCCAATGTCTTTCCTGAATTGAGGGTCCCAGAACTGGACACAGCACTTGAGGTGCAACCTAACCAGGGCCGAGTACAGGGGAAGAATCACTGCCCTGGTCCTGCTGGCCACACTGTTCCTGATACAGGCCAGGAGGCCACTGGCCTTCTCAGCCACGCAGGCACACTGCTGGCTCATGTTCAGTCAGCTGTCAACCAGTACCCCCAGGTCTCTTTCTGCCTGGTCGCTGTCCAGCCACTCTGTCCCCAGCCTGTAGCACTGCAGGGGGTTGTTGTGGCTGAAGTGCAGGACCTGGCACTTGGACTTGTTAAAACTCATATTGCTGGATTTGGCCCATGGATCCAGTCTGTCCAGGTCTCTCTGTAGGGCCCTCCTACCCTCCAACAGATCGGCACTGGCTCCCAGCTTGGTGTCATCTGCAAATTGGCTGATGGTGGATTCAATCCCCTCATCCAGATCATCAGTGAAGACATTAAACAGGATTGGGCCCAACACTGATCCCTGGGGGACACCACTGGTGACTGGTCGCCAGCTGGAAGTAGCACCTCTCATCACCACTCTCTGGGCCCAGCCAGTTCATAACCCAGTAAAGGGTGTCCCTGTCCAAGCCGTGGGCTGCCAGCTTTTCCAGGAGGATGCTGTGGGGGACAATGCCAAAGGCTTTCCTGAAGTCCAGGTAGACAACATCCACAGCCTTTCCCACATCCACCAGGCAGGTCATCTGGTCATAAAAGGAGATCAGGTTGGTACATGCTACAAAGAGGCCACATATAAAATATTACATTTAGAGAGACTCAGTTAAACACTTCATTTGGCTGAAAGTTTCAAAACAAACTAGGAAAACTGGTTGTCATCCTGAGGTTTGCTCATGTGGATAAGAAGGTCAAGTGTGTTTTTGAAGATGCTGAAGAACTGAAATTACTTGTTTTCATTTTTGGATGAAAATGAAAACAGAGGAATGGGGAGATGGTGATACCTGGTTCTGTTTCCCCTAAACACGTCATGGACTATAATAAACCAGAAACATCCAAAAATGGACAGCTCTGCGTCTTGCATTGTGACTGAAAGGGTTAAAAACTATTTCTGCAGCTTTGAAAATAAAAACGATTATACAAGAGCAGTTCCAGAGCTCTTTCATCCTACCAGGACTTGTCTTACATGGCTTTGTGTAAGGGTCATGTCCCTGGGAAAAACCTACCCCAGTGACTGAGGTTAGGCAGGAAAGAGAAATGATAAAATGATGACCATTAGGCAGTTTATCCAGCTCAGTGGAGCCAGTGGGGATCTGCATGATCTCCAACCTTTGCCGGTGCAATTCTGTGGCCGTGGTGAATCCCATGGGAACCAGCCTGGCTGCCTCAGCCTGAGGGAAAACCCAACTGAGCAGTGCCACGAGAGTTCATGCTGTTCATTAACCCTCCAGCACTTAATATTTCCTGTACGCAGAAGCTCCTGTACCATTCCATGCACCTTTTACTTTATAGACCTTGCACTCGTTGGTGCCTCTGGAGAGAACTGAAATTCTGCTGCGAGAAAAAGCTCCAGCATCCCTTTTGTGTGTTTTATGGACATATGTTCCCCTTGAACTCGTTTCTTCTTTCCCCTGCGCTTCAGGGACTTGCTGGCCCTGAGGCTTCATCAGGAGAAGCGCTGGGCGGGTGGGATACCCAGCCCGAGTCACTCCTGGAAAGGCACATCTGACTCCCCGAGTACCAACAGCCTGGAGATGCTCTGGAGTGCACTTCACAGTCTCAGTCAATCCCACTTGGGAACAAGTGGTCCTTCCTCCTCTGAGAGAGGGAAGCACATGACAGCCAGGGCTGTCCCAGCCGACCCGGCCCTCGGGGGCAGCTGCGTCACTGAACAGGATCATCCGTCAGGTCTCCCTCTGCTACTGGAAAACACTGCAAGCCCTGCAGGTCTGGGCTTTAAAAGCTACTTCCAGGTCAGCAAAAAGCTCTTTGGCTGGGACAATTCACTGAACTCACTGCTAGATACTGAAATCTGTTTCCAAGTGCATAAAAACCCCGGGGAGAAGGCGCTGAGCACACAGGAGTTAAAGGTGCTTCAGGCACAGGTTCCCTGAACTGCAGGGAAAGGGTGCCTGAGCCTGGCTTTGGGCCGCTGCCCCCTGCACGCTGCGCTCTCCAGACCAGCCACCCACCTTGGGAAGGCCAGGGAGAAGGGAAGGGGTGTTGGAGCCCCTCTGGGAACCCCCAGTGCCACTGCCAGCGAGCAGTGACACTGTCAGTGCCCGCAGCCTTTACCCCAATTCATGTCACTCAGCGGGTGGGTCCTGATGTGGCACCTGGGAACATGGGGCTGGGGTGGCCTCAGCACTGCTGGGGCAGCAGTTGGACCCGACGGTCTCAAAGGGCTTTTCCAACTCCAGGGATTCCGTGGGACACCCAGGGACTGACCCAGCTGCACAGACAAGCATGGGAAGCTGCTACACACATAATCTTATCACAATCCAGAGCACTACAGAGCATCCTCGAGAGAGTGCAGAGAGCAGGAGAAAGACACAGTTACACCACTGATCCTGCTCCGTGCTTCCCCAGTGGGGCATGAACACCATTTCATCCTGATCCTGACAGCTCCAAGGATAACTATTAAGGTGGCACTGAAGATGCCACTTTTCTGGCACTCCTGGCCCAGAACCACAGCCCAGCAGGTTTCTGTGGGAATCTGAATTATTTGTGTAGTTCAGAAGCTGTACATCCCTAAAGCAATCCCTTGGGAACACGAAGCTTCCCACGGGCATTTTGTACTTCAGTGTGTACTTTCAGCACGTTTTGAGACTATGTAAATCGGAATGAGATGACTTGGTGACAGCACAGCATTAGATCAGGCACCTCAGGACACTCACCAGACAACATTCACTATGGATTCTCCATTCCCTTTGATGCATCTGTATCAACCTCATTTGTCAGAGATACTCAGTTCTGTTTCAAGGACTCCCATCAGGAAATGGATCACTGTTCCCAGAAGCAAATCCCCAAGGTGATTTTTACTTTGTGGAAACAACCAATGATAGCTGCTGTCATAGGGAAAAAAAAGGGCATTGTGATGATCAGACACTTTTACCTGTGAGGGCTTCAGTTCCTACCCGCCATCCCTGAGCAGCTCTGCCTTGGTACCACCCACCTGCTCCAAAACGCCTCCGCGGGGTTTAACTGCAGTTCTCTGGATCTGCCCAGCCCCGCCACCCTGAGAGGCAGCACCGACAGCACAGCAAGTGAACACCTGAACAGGTACAGGCAGCAGCACACCAAGGCCCCCAGGTTTTTCAGCACAGCTTATTATTGTGCTTCAGGGCTTCAGTTTTTTGGTACAGATTCACTGCAATTTCACATAATCAAAAGCACCTGGCAAGACTTAATAATAAGGCAGAAGATCCAGTGCATCACCTGTGTGTTACTTCAGTCAGATCAGCTGGGTTTTTTGGGAGTAAAACTGTGTGTTTGAACATTTATGCAACCCTGTCCCATAGAATTAAGGACAGCAAACCAGATATATTTATATAAATTACAGAAATAATTTATTTGAATTGATAAAAAGAACTAAAAGACCTTAATTATTCGCTACCCAGCACAAGAGTTGTAAGTGCTGGTGAAGAGCACAATGTCTGAAGAAATATTGCAGCAATGACATTAAAGGAAGGAAAAAAAAAACCCCAGGTAAAAACTGTTACTCCCCCAGAACAACGACCATGAGCAAATCTCTTCCTCTCTGCCTGAGGAGTGACCCTGCAGGGTTTCTGCCAGCAGAGTGGTTCTACAGAATGTTCACCACTATAGTGACAGGCATTTGACTGAATGAAAGATGTTTTTAATAGGTTTTTAATGTTATTTTCTCGACCATTTGTGTTTTCATGTGTTTTCCCTGCTGGCTTCTTATATACAGCCACTCCTGCCACTGCAGCTCCTGCTGTTTCCAGGGGAAAACCCAACCGTACGCAGCCCCCACACCATGTCCGTGGTTTGGCGGGCTGGAGCAGGCTGTGCAGGGAGCTGGAGGGAGCACAGGGAGGCAGCAGAGGGGATGAGGAGCCCCCTCAGATCCCGGCCTGGAGCCTGTGGGCACAGTCCCACATCCGCCCTGTGGATTTTTTAAATTAAGAAGATAACACTACACTCAACTGAAGAAGAAAAAAAGAGATCTGCTAAATTTTCCTAAGCCAGGCAAAAAACCCAAACACCCAAAAAACCAAACAAAAAAGATCATGAAGAAAGAAACCATTTCCATTTGGGTCAAAAAGAACCTTTCATTCTATTTTTTTACCANTTTTCACCATTTTCAACAATCTACCATATTCATTTTGTCTCTCTTCAAACAGAAAGCCAATTCAACATTGAAATCCATATATTCTGGTGTTCCAAGCTAACACATAAATGCATTTCTCTTCCTCCACCTCTTCCAAATACATCTTAGAATAGAAACATTCAAACTCACTTATCCTGGGAACCTGCAGAATTCTGTGTCAGCAGCTCAATGTTGCCTGATAAAAACCCCACAGATTTCCACTGGGTTCTGCCTGCTCTGATTTTCCATTCCCCTTTCTCCAGCTCCTCCCTGCTCCAGCATCTGGGGCAGTTGTTTCCACTGGGCAGGACAGGAGGGTTTCACACCTAATCTTTCCCAAGAGCTGCCGTTGGAGCCATTGGGTCCTGCTCTGTCAGCCCCCACAGGCCTTGAAAAGCAGCATTTTCTCCCACCCTTAAAAGAGCTGCCTCACAGCACCCCAAAAAGGTCACTAACCAAACCCCTACAGCTTCGGTTTGCTTGCTTGTTCCCAACCCCAAGATATTTCACTGAAATAAGGGGTGAAAATCTTCCTCAGAAAGGGCAGCAAAACGGGCCCTTCCAAACATAAACTCCCCGGCCATCACCACTCCTGTTCCACCACTGAACACACATCGGCCTCGTTATTAGACAAGCCTCTACTAAAAGTCCGGTTTTTCTCTCCTGCAGGAATTTCGAGGCTCAGGGAATGGCCATGCCCAGGAGATTTGCCAAAATCTGCGACAACTTCACCGTGTGAAACGCCAACGAGCTCTTGGTGCTGAAGGATGAAATCTGGGAGATAAGGAGCACACTCGGGAAAAGGTGTCCTCCTCCTCTTCCCAGGGGCAGGAGAGATCTCCAGATCTCAGCAAGCACCAGCTCCATTTTCCCTGAGGAATTATTTTCTCTGAAAAACACCTTTTCCATAACCCTCCTCTTACTGCAGTGCTGTTGACAGCTGGAGAATATAGGACATGAACTTGGGCTAACACTGATCTGTGAGCTGAGGAAAAGGTTTCTGTGCAAAATGTAGCTTTTTCCTTAGCTGTTTATTTTAATGCCAGAAGACAACAGAAACTCAGTCACTGGAAAAAAACAATATGGAGAAACAGGGAAGTTAAGTAAGAACTGTGAGTTCTTCAGCACCCAGAGATGGTCTTCTGTTCATTCTTAGGGTAGGTTCTGATGCTGTCCAGGGAAGGTTTCAGTCCTGGATTGCATCTGAGAACAGCAGATCTAGTTGGAGCTCCTGTCATGTCAGCAAAGCACAGGAGCCAAGAGAGCAGCCCTGGAGCTTGTGACTCACCTCCCGGGCTCTCGGGCAGCCCAGGACGAGCAGGGCAATAAGTGATCACCCCATCCCTCCTGCCTCCAGCTTCACCTTCCTCCTCCTCCTCCTCCTCCTCCTCCTAAGCAAAGAGTTTCTTTTCCCTTCTGAAACACTTAAGTGTGTCTAAGCAACCACTGTGGTCAATCCCTTTCTCTCGCTTCCTTTGCTCATCTGGCCACACACGCAGCATCCCGCCTGGCCTCTTCCTTGGTGTGGTTCCACTAAGTGCCTGCCAAACATGAGATACACATCACTCCCTCACCATGCACGTGCTAGAAGGAGACACAGAGCAGGAAAGAGACCAGGGGCCATGCTCACCTCACTCTTATCCCATCCTGTTCACCCACTGTGGACTCCTGGAAACAGGAGCCCTTCTGGGATGACAGAAAGCCCCGTAATACAAGGATACGTATCTGTTCTTAACACCAAGTTATTCTCCACAGTCTTCAGGAGTTTCATGGGAAAAGTGATACTAGATGATGTGTTGAGGGAGTTTTCATGGAATCACATGATGGCCTGAGTTGGAAGGGTCCCTGAAGCTCATCCTGTCACGAGTGTGTTGCTCACTCCCGGTTTGTGCTTCCTGCTGCTTCTGTTCAGCTGTGGATCAAAACTTGGAGCTCTGAGGACTGGGAGCAGCAAATTACTAGAAGTAGCAGAGAAGACTGAAAAAAACTCAATTGCAGATTCAGAACTGTCCCTCCACATCAGGCAACAGCCAAGGGGTAATGGGAGGAAAATAAATGGCAACACAGGGGCACAGAAAAATGGGAACCTGATTCTCCAAAGCACACAGTCCATCCCTCTTGACCTCTGCTGCCTCACGTGGGCTGGGATTTTCCCCTCTTGCTGTTAAGTCAGCAGGGCAGTTGCCTCATTTCAACAGCCCGGAGGGAACTAAATAACTCAAACCCAGAAAGACGAGACACAACACCAGACATCAGGGAACAGGACCCTGTCCCTTGTCACCATCTGACGGCACCATTGGGAGCAAAGACACTGTCAGATCAGGTTTAGAACCATGAGCAAACCCTGAGCAGAAGCTGGTGGGTGTTTTGGGGTTTTATGTCCTTTGAATGAGGCATAACGGACAGGGTAGGTTAGAAACACGAGAAACAAGATCGGTCCCAATGTAAATTTGTACATAAAACAGGTGGCCATGAGGTTCTCTCATCAGTCGCACTGCAAGACACTATAAAGCAGCCTTTTAGAACCCTGGGCTGCGATTTTGTGGTCCCTCCTCTCCATCATCCCAGAGAAGAACTGCAGAAATCCCAGTTTCTCCCAAAGAGACATCATGGTTTCAGAAGCTGAAGGGGGAGTCTTGGCTGGAGGGGAAAGGGGAGATCCCCCACTCTGCTCCCGCACCCTCCAGCCTCCAAAACCCCACCAGTCTCTCTGTACACATTTGTTCCTGATGGAATTCTGAAGGTCAAAATGGGGAATGGCAGCTTGTATGAGCAGTGTCAGATAGCTCATCTAACAGGTATTTTAAGAAATACAATTGAAAAAAAAATAAACAAAAACTAATGCAACCAAAATCCACAACACAAATAAAACACACCTAAAAATTCTGATGTCTTTTCAGCAAAAAAAGCCCCAAATCCATGCGGCAGATCCCCCTGTTTCCACTAATTAATCTGCTTTTTACTGATATCTCTTTGAAACTAGCTTGACTCTTACAGCATTAATTATATACTGTAATTTAACTACAGCTTGAAGTTCAAACTTCCTGTTTTGTTTCCATTCCAGAAAAGCAAGTGGGAGACAGAGCTCCAAGAAATTGTGAAGCATCACCAGGAAAGGATTGATTCCACTCCTTAAAATTTTTCTGCTTTATTTCAGCTCTTAGTCCTAAGTAGAGCAGAAAAAAAGGAAATGATAGGAATGATCCCCGGCCCAGGCCGGA
>WBMZ01013594.1:0-11996 GCA_013400975.1 Atrichornis clamosus
TTTACTACATCCCCACAACCCCGGACAGTTATCCAGAGAAGCAGTGGGTTCACCATTATTGGAAATATCCAAGGCCGGTTTGAATGGGCTTTGAGTAACATAATCTAGTGAAAGACATCCCTGCCCTTGGCAGGGTGTTTGGATTAGACGCTATTTAAATGTCTCTTCTAATCCAAACCATGCTATGGTTCTGTGGTTCTGTGTGGGTCTTTTCAGACAGCATATGTCTTTAATAGTATTCCAGCATTGTGTCAATGTTTACCACAAAACAGTGGTAGCACTCTGTGGTCAACCAGCCAACTACAACAGAAATATTTTCTGCATTTTTCTTAAGCTTAATATTTAATAGATATTATATCAAGCAGATGCATGAATACAAATAATGAAGTTAGCCAAAGTAATGTTTGTAAATAAGATTTTTTCTGTCATCCTGAATTTCCTACAGTGCTAAATGTACAGATTATAAAAGCATCATTATATTATTTTCTGTACAATTTAGTGGTAGTTCAACAGAGATAAGACAGAAAACACAAACAAATGAAGGATAATAATTAAAATCTATGTATGTATTGCATATATACACACATGCACACTTCTGCATGTGTGAGGTGTATTATATGGATATTTACACACCCATAAACATACTTTAACTGTAACACTTTCTAAGAAAAAGAGATCATTATGTGCCTCAATTTTCATGAGAAGCTGGTTCTTTTTACCTTTGAAAATTCCAGTCGTGTCTGCCACTAAGATATTCACTTTTCCTGGCATGTTTCTCAGATGGGCAGGGAAGACCTGGGACCCTGCTGCGTTCCCACAGCTGCTGACGCTCCCACAGCAGATCTCTTCAGTGGAATTGAATATGTCTGCTGGAACTGAAGGTGAGTGGAAGCAACAAATTAAGCTGAACAGTTGTTACTGCTTTTGCTACCTCCACAAAATCTGGTATTTTCTTTTGCACAAGCATTTTTCAAGAGAGGCTTCACATGCCATTGCTTGTTTACTTAGAGTGGAATCATAGTTTACTTGCAGGCTTATGTGAGGAAGAAGTGAAACATTAAACTAATTACATTAGCCATATATTGAAATAATATTTGAACACATTGCTCAGTGATGCTGGAGGGATAAGGAAGAAGGAAAGAGAACTTTTGTAGAGCCAAGAAAGACAGGAACTTGCTTCCAGTAAGAAGTTCTTGTAGCTCTGTTCCTCTACCTTCTCCTTGATCACACCAGGAACCTGCTTCCCAAACTCACCTTTTTCCTTGGACACTTGGGTTTTAGAAACTCCAGCTTAACACATATTTGAAAATATTTTGCTCCAAAACTCCAGGGGAGAGGACACTTTTCCTTTCATATAAGAAAGTGTTGACATAACATCAAGGATGTTTGGGAAGCTCTGACTCACACTGGAGAGGATAATGGGTGGGACTCGGATTGAGATCAGAATTCTTTCACTGGGGAGGGTTTTCATTCAGTTTGCAGTGTGGGACACCCTTGTGAAAAGTGGTCAATATCTCACTGGCTTCTAAAAGCCAGTTTGCCTCTGGATGAACAGCATGCTATCATTTTCCAGCACGTTCTCTGTGTTCTCAGATGAGATCAAATCTAGTTTTGTCATAAGAGATTATTTACTTCAAAATAATTTTTTTATATTTATATGTTTAGATCACTGCTCTTCTTGAAAGTAATGTTGTATTTCTAAGCTCTCTTCAATAGGATTTTCCATTCATTGCAGAGTTCTTCCCTCCTCTTCCTCCACAGAAAGCACTTCCTGATGTAAGTTTTCTTGTTGGTCATGTCCCTTCCTCATTTGCATTGACCTGGGGAAACCTGCACCATTTCAGTGGTTTCATTCAGTGTGAGTCAACGTGCCTGGCAATTTGAATAATCTCCCTGCACAGAGAACAGTCAGGGATACCTGCGTGCCATTTAAAGTTTTTTTAATTAAAAAATTGAGCCTAAACTGCTCCGAGCAGAAGTAATGGAGCAGATCCTATCTTTCTCTCTCTCTCTGTGGTCCATCACCACAGTACCTACGTTGCTGGAACCACTCAGAGTCAAGAGGTCTGACCGAAATGAGCTTCACCTGCTGTCAGTGCAGCAGCCAATTGCCGCGGCGTAATCAGCTGTTGCTGGGTGCAAAACAACCAGCTCCAACCTGTTCCAGAAAGATCCTCCCCCACTTTACTGCTGCCATGTTGTTCTCACTCCTTCCTCTCTCTCAAAAATGGTTGTCTTTTCCCCTTGAGTTTCCTCTAGTGCTTTTAGAAGATCCTAGGCTTTCCACATTTTGCAGAAAACACGTATTCTACAAAATAAGTAGCCTGACATCTGACAACGCAGTTTTATCTTCACACTGGTGGTGCAAGTTGTAGGTAAATTCAACATAGGGATGCTGACAAGTGTTGCACTGATGAATGCTTGTAAAAGGAGAAACAATACATACTGGGAGTTATATACCTTGCAGAAATTATTTTAAATCAATGAACAGCCCCACCTAACCAAAGAGAAGAATAAAACTGTTAGGAAAATACTTTGTCTGCTAAAATGACTTTGAGACTACCACGAGCAACATATTCCAGGTAGGAGAAACTTGGTTGGATGGTACAGGAAAGAAGGGAAATACATTGCATTTTGAATCCCTTAACAAAAAAAAAAGAGTAATTTCAAGTGTTTTTAGACACTTAGTAAGGAAGGCTGAGAAAAGAGAATTTTTAAAATGAAAATGAGATGTGATTCCAACCTCCAGAGCAAAACTGAAAGAGGTTTTGGTTGTAGTCTTTGGAAATCAGGGGAGGACGGAAGATTCTTTCAGGTGAAACAACAAATCTTTTGTGAATAAGGACTGAAAACTGAAACTGTGATAAATAAAAGTAGTGCATGATAGGGAAGGGAAAATGTGGACAATGGAGGAATAAAAAAACAATTGAGAAGATATGGGAAAGACATATAACAAAATCTTAATATTTATTTCATTAACACTCAATATTTATTCATTACTTTCTCACCTGACAAGTTGCAACAATTTTCCATTAAATGGAAAGCAAGAAGTTAAACAAAAATGTAAAACAATCTATGCAGACTGTTTTTTCACATACAGAAACTCTGAAAACCTGTCATGACATGGACATCTGGATTTCTTTTTTCTATTTTGTACCATGGACATCTGGATTTCTTTTGCCTATTTTGTACCATTATCTCCTTGTTGCCATGAACTAGTGAAAGCTAAAAATAGTATACTGCATAAAAATCAACAGGATCACCAAAATCACACCTAAGTTGCTGCAATTACTTTGGCTGACAAACAGGGTTCTTATTCAAATAGAAAAAGTATGATAGTTCCTTCTATTTAAAAATTAATTAGAAGTGTGCTTGGACAATCACAGCCTGTTGAGCTAGCATGCTGAAAGAAATCACAGTCCTTGATCTGTGTTACCACCTCCGAGATGAAACAGAGTAAATTGATTATTTATCTCTTCTGTTGATGTTGCCATATGAAATAAATTTCCTCATACTGCGACATCAGTAATGTTTCAAACATAAGCTTTTGTCATTGTGTCTGCAAAAGAATTTTGGAGAATATTTCCCTAGAAAAAGAGACAATTGGGAAGGAAAAACAAACAAATCAAGTCTGACACATTATGCAATGCAGATTCCCTTGGGTGTCAATAAACATGGTAAAGTCAGGGAGGGTTTTATGGATCAGAAGTCTAAAGAACAAAGCACAACATTGCACCTTGACAAAAAGTGTCTCATAACGAAGAAACTAAATTAAATGTTTCCTCCAACGAGCCCCAGTAACCAAAGCAAACAAGAGAATAATAATGAGCCTTGGAAATATTTCCCGTGAAAGAGGATCATGTAGTTTCTTTGATGAAAAGTGAAAATCACCCCAAATCAAACAAGCCTCTGCACATCGTCACGCTGAGTTCTCACATTTTTGGCTGCAGGCACATTTCATGTGTAACCTGGTTTGACAAGTTGCACTGGAAGAATGCCAGCACTAGAAAATCCACCTCTTTCAAACTACACCACTACAATAAATATTAACTTTTTGCACTGATTTATTAACTTTTTCTCTTTTGATACACTGAATGTTGAGGTCCTTTCACGGACCATGTCTGGACACCATTCTCCAAAGCTCTTTGTTCCAGAAGAGAACGGGGAATGATGTATGTTAAAATGTGAAAAGAAAACTTGACCTGGGCTCCAAACTCCAAAACTTGCTTTGAAGGCTGTGTTTGAGTTGAGGGCTGTCAGAATAAATTCTGCCTCTGCCACACTTTGTGCAGTCAGGTGAATTCGACAGAATTGCACAGGATGTATACAACAGAGTTTGGTCCATTAGCTTCTACCATTATCTAACCTCCTTCAGTTTTGGGTGTAATCAGTTTAGGGTAGATTAAATCCTGTGCCAGCAAATCCACAGAATCACTGAATCCCTCAGGACAGCTTTTATTCCAGGCTACAGACAAACTTTCTGCAGCCAGGGATAACCTTCTAATTTCCTAGCAGAGGTTTTCCAAGAAGTTCTAGCTCATGGAACATTTTGATTATTTGAATAATGATAATTATATAAAAAGTAATACTGTGAAATAGTGATGAGTGACGGACAGAGCAATAGAGGCTTTTAAAATACACTTAGTTTGCTTTAATTGCCACCTCTGTTTAAGTAGGAGGACCATTTTGCTAAGGCTTGGCATATAGCTAGTGCTTTTCCTTATTTTACTCTCTGGGCACTGCTGAGGCCACACCTCGAACCCTGGGGGCAGCTCCGGGCCCCTCAGGACAAGGAGGACCTGGAGGGGCTGGAGCGTGTCCAGGGAAGGGAACGGAGCTGGGGAAGGGGCTGGAGCAGCAGGAGGGGCTGAGGGAGCTGGGAAGGGGCTCAGCCTGGAGCAAAGGAGGCTCAGGGGGGCCCTTCTGGCTCTGCACAAACCCCTGACAGGAAGGGGCAGCCAGGGGGGATTTGGGATCTGCTCCCAGGGAACAGGGACAAGAGGAGAGGGAACAGCCTCAGGCTGTGCTAGAGTAGGTGTAGATTGGATGTTTATAAAAATTTCCTCACTGAAAGGGTGGTCAAGTATTGGAAGAGGCTGCTCAGGGAAGTAGAACATTCACCATGCCTGGAGGGATTTAAAAGATGTAGATATGGCATGTGGCACCTGGGGCCATGGTTTAGTGTTGGTCTTGGCAGTGCTGGGTTAGTCATTGGACTCAATGGTCTTAAGGGTCTTATCCAACTTAATTTTATGACTCTATTAGTTGATAATTATTACAGTTTGAGGGGGAGCAAGGAGACATATGCTAGAAGGGAAGAGACTGTACCGAACTTGATTTTTCAGTAGGTGCAGGTGAGTTCTGCAGAGATGAGAGGTAAAACTGAGGCCCCCCTGGGTAAAACACTGATGACTGAGAATGGTGAGATCTCAGATAGATACCTAGTTTCCATGGTTCATCTCAGCTTTCATTCGTTGCCCATGACTGTGTCTCCTTTTTTTAATATCTTGGACTCCCTCTGAAGCCATTATCTCTTCCCAAACAGTTTTTAGGAAGACTGGAAACCTCACAAAGTCTTCCGTATTCTGTACTCCTGTCATGAAGGTAACAAAGCTCCAAAGTTTAGGATCACTAAACCTTTTAGCTGAAAATTTTTTAACTTTGTTTTCCAGTTGTGAGACTGGAGAGCAGAGTTATGTATTGATATTGTGCACCAGGCACTGTGTCTGGTAGCCATAACCGTGTGAAAAATGCTGTTGTGCTGCACACTGCACTTGAGGAAATGAGTGAGAAAATTATATTTGACTTACACGTGCAGAGGAAGCACTTCAGAGGTCTAGGACTCAAGACAAATCATAGGTAATTTCACCAAAACATCTCAAATTTCTTCAGTTCTTGCAGGATATCTTCTCAGTGAGTGTGAAATATTTAAGTAGATTCTGCTTCCATGATCTAGTACCTGAAACACTGAGGAAAAGAGGTTTTTTCTGCTGGACCAGACTAAGCAAGCAAAACAGCCCAGAAATATTTGGGAAAATGAAGTACTTGGAAAAAAATATTTTGAAAGGGAGCACAGAGAAAAAGAGACTGGAAATCATTCTGCAATGTCAACTTGAGGACTTTTCTGTGCATTCTGCTTAACAAGGTTCACTTTGTAAAACGGTAGAGTGTAGGATGTGAAAAATGGGTTTCTTTGGAGAAATAGACAACAGTACCTGAATTGCTACCAAAAATGAAAGGGAAAACAGGGAAGGAAGGAAAGAAAACAGATTCTTTTGGGGCCTGAGATTTGTGTAACGTACATTTTTGTAAAGTTGGCAAGACTTGTGGGTGCCTGATTGTAATTGCAAAGGGCCCTACAGGCACAAGCTCAAGCCAGGACTTACTCTGTTAATGACAGAAGATGTAAGAGGCCAAACGTGGTACACAATGAAGGGGGGCTATTGCAGAAGAGGAAATAGGTCACACCATAGGAAGGTGTTCCTTTGCCCTCCCTACCTCTTGGCAAGGCATGACATCACAGCAGGCAATTGTGAAAGATGCTCTAGAAAGGTTGCATCAAGTAAGCCAGCACACACACACAGCTGGGTTTAAAAAAAAAAAAAAAAAAAAAAAAGAAAAAAAAAAAAAAAAAAAAAAAAANGATGCAAGAAGCAAAAAATCCCATGTCAGAATGAATATTAATCACAAGACTGATAGTATTCAAGCAATTTGGGGAGATTCAAACTAGAGATTCAGCTTGTAGGAACAGAGCTGGCAGATTTCTCTGAAGGTTGGAGTATTTATAAAACCTTGTAAATCATAGGGGAAATGTAGGAAATCTGTCAGAACAAGGCCCAGGGAATAAGTGGCTAAAAAAAGATTTCTCCTGGAATTTCATGATTAGATTTTCAAAATTAGCTTTTCAACTCATTACTTTGTTTTCAAAGAAAGACTGAATTTAGAGCATCAAGAGTTGTAACTCCAACCAACCAACCATATCATCTTTAAATTTAGGGACTGAACCGAGAGTTTTCCTTAGAAAGAAGAAATGGATCAAGCACCTACCCTTAAAGCTGTAATGATCCCATCTCTGCATCAGGCAGCTAGAATCTGCTTCCAGTAAACTCAGCAATGGAAGCCAAAATATCTAAAGCAAAAGGAAAGCAACTACAAATGAACAATAGTATTCTTAAAGGTAGTGTGGGATGAAATGTTTTTATTTTTCTGGTCAAAAGGCTCTTATACAGACTCAGAAATGAGCACCACTTAGCTTGAATCTCAATCAGGAAGCTATCAGAGGTGCCCTGAAGTTATTTGAACCAAAGTCTCACTCTAGTGGCTTAGATGCCATTAGGAGATGGATGAGCCCTCTACAAAGGTGTCCAGACTTGTGAAGGCATTAAAACTGGGGATGTCAGTCCTCACAACAGCTAAGTTTGTGAGCCTGCACTGTCAAATGCGTACCCAAAACTTCACCTTAAGTCTTCTACACAGGTTGATTTGGTCTAGAGCTAAACATTGTTAGTCAGCCTAAGCCTCAGGTTTGGTACACAAATTATATGTAAAAATACAGTGATAAGAAAGACCTCAAGGAGAGGGAAATCCTGAAAAGTTGCATTCAGGCATCCAAAATCCAAGCCACTGCACCTTTTCCATCAAGTCACCTCTGAAGAAAAGCTCAAATGGCTAAGAAGGATGCAGCACTGGGAATTGCTTAGAACCAGATTCTACATGCAAGTTTGCATATAGACAAGGAATGTTGCTGAAGTTTAGACTTCAGTATAAGTTCTTAAACTACAGTGAAAGAACTCTGGATTTGTGTAATAAGCCAGTTGTTTTCACAGAGGACATCTGTTGTAATTTCATATTTGGCATCCTCAGTCTGTCTTTACACACACAGCTTCAATGTTTATCATAACTCACTCCACAACTTTTTTCTTTCCCTGGTAAAAGGAGAGAAGACTTCTCAACTCACTGTTGAGAAACAAAGAGTTGGAGCTCTAGGTGTAATAATGCAATCAGTATGTAATAGTGGGAGAAAATCCAACATTCACATGTTCTTATTTTACAGTTCTGAAGCACCATGATCAAATTTTTAAGACATCAGTTTGAATGGGGTTTTTTCCAGAAAAAAAAAAATCAGCAATCAGTTCAAGAACTAATTACACTTCTATTGAGGAAATACGTCATGCTCTGCAGGGTTATTCTGGTTAACTTGAAGAGGAAGTGTTTACACAGGCTTTAAGAAGAAAAGTGTAATGAAGGAAGATGATTCATGGGTCAAGCTTTCTCTTAGAAGGCAAGCTGGAATAAATTCATAGTGAAGAGAATTTGGCAGTGGGGAAAGCAAGAAAACAAGGCAGCTGCAAAGAGAAACTTTAATCTCTACAGGCCCTGGATCAAAATTAGCTGTCCCAATATATTTAGGGGTGGACGACATCATAGTGAGTCAATTCCAAGGTGTAGAAATTGTCTATAAGATACAATATATTGCTAAAAGGATGGAAATATGAAGTAAGGAGAAGGTGACTCGGAAAGGGCAGGTCCCAATACTAAATAAATCATGCAAAAGTACTTGCAAAACTCGGATTAGCAGCAAGCCAGCTGGAATTTTCTCCATTTGAGAGGAGGATGAGCTATTTAGATAGTGTTATCCCCAAAGAGGTGTCAAGGTTTAAAAAATCTCTCTGCAAAGGCAGAACATCATAAATTGAGTTTATTTAGATGTCTTGGAGCAGGATGTGTTTTCCTATGCCTGTTAGCACAATACAGAGGATTAACTCAATTACAGCTTCTCTCACCTTTTTGCCCAGAGGCAAGGGCAATGAGAGAACATAAAAAAGATTGCTTAATATGCAAAAACTCAAAGTGTCTTCTTTTTCAGTTCCAGCTGGGTCCATAACGTCTGTATCAAATTTATATCTGGAAGGTGGTGTCTTAAGCCTTATCTCTGCAAATTATTCACATATAAACCACATACAAATCACATACAAACTTGTAATATTCTAGTCCTACTTTTGCTCCATGGTGACCCCAGACTGGGTTAGCTGGAAGACTAATGCAAGAGAGAAGCAAATACCTCCTACAAGCTTCTCATGAGATTTATAACCAGAGAAAACTCTCTTGACTAGATATAGAGATACAGTTCAGACTAATAGTTGGGATTATGACACCAGTCAAGGCAGAAATGCAGACAAAAAAATACATGGCAAACAGAGAAAATAGGAAGGATATATAAATAAGCAATTCAGGTGGTTCTGCATCTTGGACAGAGGCAGGAAAGATTTCATTAAACAGAATGAGGCATCTGCCCGTCTGCACATGGATTAAATGGTCTAAAAAGGGAGAATCCAGATCCGCTATTCAATTGCTGAGGGAAATTGCTGGCCACTACTCCCTTTATGATGGGAAAAGTTTCTGTTAGGACTTAGAATCTTCACCATTGTGTCTCCTCTCTCTATAGCGATATTGCCAGTAGCTTGCTAAGAACTAAGCTTTGGCAGAGTGCAGGGTTTGCTTTGAGGTATGACTGGGAGAGAAAGTGAAAGGGTTCCTTATGGCAAGTTCCACTAATGTCACATGAGTTTTATTCCTTTGTGTCCCCTGGGTTTTAGGGAAGAGAAAGTGAGAATGAACACAATAAAATCAATTTGAACTCTGCCTATAAAAAGAAGATTACAGATTAATGTTGACAAATTCTTCCTTTGAGTAATTTCAGAAGAGTTACCACAGGTCAGACCCGTAAAATGCTGCTTATCACACGTTATCTTATCAGGGATTAATACACTTTCAGAGAAAAGTTCTCAGAAGCCTCCTTTCATTCTGAGATTTGCTTCCTAACCAGCTCTAATCAGATGAACTTTCATAACGAGTGCCTTTACTGGTTATATATTTTCCCAAATAACATTGAGACATTTGGCCTATTGCAGTGTTTCCCTTGGTGCATGAAAAAAGGAAGCTTGCCACCGTAAAACCAAAATTTTACTTTTGAATTCAGAGGGCAGTTTGGTTCTGTGAAAGTACGACCAAGGTTTAGGTAGCACCAGAAAAAAAATGTCCCATTTTTAAGATAAAAGTCATTTGGTGCTTTCAGGATAGAGTAGATTTTGAAGATTATTTGTGGCTCAGCTACGTCTTAAGAAATGAACTGTAGATGTATAAGCGATCCCACAGCATAAACGCCAAACACCAACAGGAGTCTTCACTTGAGCATTCAGCCCAGGGTACCAGTGAGCCACAGGCATGATTAAGGGCATGATTAAGGGACAAACACGAACAGGGACTCGGTGTAACCCATTAGAGGCTGCCTTCAGCAGCCTTGTGTCTGAGCAGTACCTGAGCAGGACAAAAAGGCACCTGGAGCAGGCAGAGCCTCTCCTGGATTCTGTGCCCAAGATGCAGCTACAAGGGTATTGCTCTGGAAATTACGGCTATGGGCAACGGGCCTGGGAGACAGACAGGAGGGGCAACAGACACCAGCTTTATGTGAATCCAGCGAAGGCAATTGTTTGTAAACACAATTGAAAGAAGCAAGATGGCTATTCCAGGTGGTGGAAGGACTGCTGGCTCTGGAGAACGTGCAGTGCCCAGGCAAATGCCTCTGTATCAACAGATGTGTGTGTTAGCAACACTGTTGGGTTAAACACCTTTTTATTTGCTGCATAACAGACATGGTGTTAGGGAGAGTGGCAGGCAACTTCATGCCTCAGGGAGAGTCATTTCATTTCTTTCCATCTCTGACATGCTCCTTAGTGCTGCTCTCATCTAATTTCACAGGAAGTGGTTCAAGAGAGGATGTGTCATTCCAGATGCGTTTGCACATGAGTAACTGAATCTTGTGACCCTATTTAGAAATACTACTAATAAATAAGCCCATATGTGTTACAAGAATGCAGATCTTACCTAAGCAAACACATTTTTGGAGAAGTATGGGCTTTTCAGTATCAACTCCTACTATCAACTCTGCAGCCTATTGCATGGACAGCAGCCAGAGCAGGGAAAATATGCACTGCGTTGTTACCAAAGGACAAAATAACTTCCCTGTGCTTTAAAGTCTTTTGTAAACTATTATCAGCACAAGGTGAGACACAGTGACTGCAGCATCTGACCAACTTAAGTGTTCCCAGCATGCCCTTTGTCTCATTCCACTTAACTCCTCTGATTCACTGCAATTTAGATTCTATAGCACAAAAAGAAAAAAAAAAAAAGGTGCAGACTGTGAGTCAGCCTGCCTGAACACAACTGTTTCCTCATTGCCGCTTCCCAAGAACCAGGAGGTTTTGCTTCTGGAACAAAACCCTAACCCAGTGCCCAGGAAGAGAGTTATCTTCACACCCATCTTCCCAGCGTGCTACAAAAACCAGGTTTTTAAACATATGTGTGTGTACACAGCATACATCCAGATCCACAAATGTTTTCACAGATCAGAAATTAATATGACATTAAAGTCAAAAGTAATAGTTTAAATGTATGAGTGAAAGTATATATGTTGCAAAAGTGGGTTCTAAACCTTTGCAAATATCATAACGATCAGGTCAGTGAAGTTAAACTGTTAGCCTTTGACTCATATGACAGGATCCCTAGCCTTTAATTTACACTATTCCATTAAAAACTTAATTAGACTACTGTGGGGAGGAGTTGAAATTCATCACAACCTGAATCAATTGAGTCTGAAGTAGATAAATGGAGCTGTATCTTCTCTGGGGAGAATGCATTTGGCACTGGATTGATTCACAGCTTCTTCTGGAAACTCTTCCCAGCCCACATCTCTACAAATTCTTAAAGCAAGAATGTATCTATACCTCTGGAGAGTTTCACACAGTTGGATTTGTCATCTTGTGTTCACAGTGGACAGCACCATAAACCCCCTTGACGTTGCAAATAACCATGGTCATCTGCCATGGTTTAGCGGTGCTGGGTTAATGGCTGCACTCAGTGATCTTAGAGGTCTTTTCTTACCTTAATTGTTCCCTTCCTTCCTTCCTTCCTTCCTTCCTTCCTTCCTTCCTTCCTTC
>WBMZ01013595.1:0-82392 GCA_013400975.1 Atrichornis clamosus
AACAGTTGGTCATGATGATCTTTTCACCACCTGTTCTCTGGAGTTAGCTTATATATATAATCAAAATATTTAAAGTGAATCATAACTGGATTACACAAGTTAGACTCATGAAACTAAATGGAAGTAAGAGGAAAAGTAGAGATCCAGTAGTATAGAAAACTGTCTGATCAGTGTCACATCTCATTTAACCAAAACAGAAGACTGAAAAGGGGGTATCTGCCCAGTCCAACTTGTAGTTTGCACATCAGGCACACAATGCAAGTAAAAAGAAACTTGGTGGCCAAAGCAAATTTATAAAGAATTAGAGGCAGTGTTTAATTAATTAGGACAAAAAGACCATAATGAACATGCTTAATAGATAGCATACTAAATTTTGGCATCCTGAAAGCCCCTTGAATATAAACTGCTTTCATAAAAAGCTCACGGAAGTTGCATTGTCCTGAAAAAGGACGATACATTGCAAAATATCACAGTGATAAAACTGACCTACAATACATTTTCTGTTTTGTGACAAACCAAAGAGTCTACTGTATTCAAGAGCTTTTTATTTGCTTTCTAACTTTGCTTAAATGGATTCAACTTTAGCAGGTCTAATGCATATTTATGTACACATCACCAGCGCTGATTACAGAGCCATTGTATATTTCCATGTCTGAATTGCCAATCAAATTGAACCAGCACACCCTTTTGGTGTGACCAATCAAGGCAAAAGATTTCTTTCAAGGTGTTTTCACACAGAAAGTTACCCAGTCTGGCTATGACATGGCCACAAAAGCATTCAAAGTATGGTGCAGAAACCAAGCAGAAGCCACTCAGTCCTGGAAGATAAATTATCCTGCAGGCTACTTCATGCCTTCAGCTGTGTCTATGCCCCTGCCCTCCATGGCCCCCTTCACACTTTCCCATCTTCTCTGAAGAGCTGTATAATAAACATTCTACTTTAGTAAAAAATACTCAAGGATCTTTACATCTCAGTGTACCTACCACATTGAGGAGTGCCATAGGATTATCCTGAAGTTAACCATTAGCTTCATTCCAGTATTGTCAACTGATCACGGTTAAAAACAAATCTTCCGTTCATTACAAATAAACCCACAATTAAGGTACTGGTTATAAAGATTTGCAGTTATTGAGGAACAAAGTAAAAGGGACAGTGTATGCATGGATCTATGATGTTACATTTCTAGAGGGACAGCAACCTAAAATAGATGTCTGTGGACTGCAAGAGTTACCTACTTGGCCTCTCCCCGGGCAAGACTGTGATAGGGTGTTGCAACTTTTCTACCCAGCTGTTTTAAAAGACTTCCAAAGCTTGTGATGCTTATGGAACCTCAGGCTATTCCAAAAATTCATTTTCCTTCCACTTAACAAGCTTTTGGAATCTTTCTTCTAGCCTGTCTTTACCTGCTGCTGTTAGCAGGAGAGAAGCCCACATAAAAAGCCGTAGTGCACTGAAGAGCAAATGTAAAATGCTGACATTTCAATACTCACCCTGAGGAGCAATTCAGCTAAAATACAACCAACAGCCCACATATCAACACCAACACCATACATTCTTGCACCAAACAATAGTTCTGGGGCTCGGTACCACCTAAAAAGAAAACACATTTTCAGAGAACTACGTGGCTTGGCTAATGTCAAATGCTATATATCATAGCAAGGCAAAAACTAAAAAAAAGAATATTACTTCTGCCTATATACTTTTCAGACCTTGAAGAGCTGTATTCTACCCTGCAAAGTGATTTGTTTAAGAAAGAATGAACAAATTTGCGCACTCCTCATCATACAGTCACCTATAACCATGAATTAACTGCACTTCCACCTGACCTGATTACCAGTAATAAAACTGCAGACATGCAAGGAAAAAAGTTTTTAAAAGGAAGGTGTGCTTGTTGTAAACCGAAATTTTCTTAAAATTTTATGTTGAAGGAATCACAGCAAGACAGAATTTCTTCCATCTTTCAAAAATCCCTCTATCAACAGATCTAAGAATAGAGACTACTTTTACACAAAACAAGCCTTGTTGTTTAAAACAAATACTTACACTGCTTAAAACCAATCAAATTTAATGCAATGATCTGATACACATTGCATCTGAAACTACTGTAGCATTTATGCCTTTTGGATAAAGGTGTTACACCAGCTTTGTCTGAATAGTTTTAGCATTACAGCAGTCAGAACAGAACACCTTGTATTTTGCAGCCCTGCTTTTTAAAGCATACCTTAAATAAGCATGTAATAAAAAACATTAATAAACATTTTAATTGGTTCAAGTGTTTGTCTCGAAATAGGTAATGTGACTAGCTATAAAAGTGGTTCTAGGTCTTAGGTTATAAGAACGTAGCAACTGTATTGCTCCAAAATCCATGCATTTCAAGAAAGTATCATACCCAGAACAACCCCCACAGATGCATATTCTAGCAGTTCTTATGGAAACTTTGTTAAACAATGCTTCCTTGTGTTTTCTTTATGAGGCTCTTGACACATCATATGAGCTAGATGCCACTCTGAATATGTTGATTTGACATGACATATTTCAAGAGACACTTACAAAACAACCAATCTCTGTGTAAGAAACAAAATAAAGTGTCTTACCGTGTTACTACCTGGTGTGTATACATTCTATTTGGGCTTCCAAAAGATTTTGCCAAGCCAAAATCAGCCAATTTTAAAACCCCCTTTTCATCTAACAACAAGTTATTTGGTTTAAGATCCTGTCAGTATAGAAAGCAAATAATGAATTTTGTCAGTATTGATAAAAAGAGACATAAAATGAATCTCCAGGCAGACATGTCATAACCTTACTCTAAAATGAAAGATTTGATTCTATCCTAAAATTTACATTGTGAGCAAAAAAATTTAAAACTCCCAGGAAATAAGTATCATATGTGAAAAAGCATGGTAAGACAGACCCATTTGAATATCAACACTTTTAAGCCACAAAGTTTAAAAAAGCCACTTGATAGGATTTAGCTTTGCTGCATGAACAGCAATTATGTTAACTGCATAGTTGCCAATTGAATAATAAAAAGACCTTACAAAGGCTTCAGATAACTGCAAAGATCAGGGAAGTCATACAGTGTAATACAGTAGCAGTGTGTTGTGGGTTGACCTCTGGCCAGCAGAAAAGCATCCACACAGTCATTTGCCCATTCTATTCTCATCCTACCCACCACCCTCAGCAGTGTAGGGGAGAGAAGATCAAAAGCAAGAAAACTGTAGGAGTAATATGAAGGCACTTTAGGAGGTGAAGAAGAAAAAACCCAAGCAAACAAGTAATGCAATGGAAACCATTCACTACTTTCCACAAGCAGAGCAATACACAAAACAATCTACAAGTGACATCCAGCTTGGAAAACAAAATCCCCCTTTTTCTTCTACCCCAGTTTTTACTGCTGAGCAAGGCATTATATGGCATGCAATATCCCCGTGGACAACTTGGGTCAGCTGCTCCAGCTGTGTCCCTCCCTATGTCTTGCCCACACCCCAGCCTATGCATCAGGGCAAGGGCAGAGTGGGAAAAAGACAAAGCCCTGAGAGTGCCTCAAGAGTTCAGCTGCTGTGAAATAATTTCAGTTCATCCCAGCCAGACTCAGTTCACAATGATAATTAAAGTCACATCTAACTGGGGAGCCTTTTATATAGGTATCCAAGTCATAACTACATCAGTAATTCTTAACATTTCTGGTATTGCTATTATCTCTCCAAAAGAGCTAAGGAATGCTTATGGAATGAGAGTGTCTGAACTCCCAAACTATCTTCATTAGACTTTAGACTCTAATTCTATCCAATGTGGTTTCTGTTGCAGCATGAAGGCTGTCAATTTAGTACATGCTTACCCTGTGTAAAATCCAATGCTGATGTAAATATTCCAATCCTTGAAGGGTCATGAGCATATATGCCTTGATGTGAGACTGTGTCAACACAATACTTGTATCCTTTATAATAACCTGTAAAGTATTAAAGTAATGGTAAAGCTCAGCACACAAGATAAACTTATTTCCATTCTTTCAGCTCAAAATTTATTTCAGCCTTTAAAATGAAGTTCAAATTGGTAGTCACATATTCTCTACCTTTCTCATCCTTTTTTCCAGAATAATAGATCTGTTCTGGAGATCAGAAACTGAAATGGGGAGTCCAGATAGCCTACATGAACTTTGCATAACCAGCCAATGAAAAAATGTGTGGGACACAGAAGTTTATTAAGTAATCTCAGTTCCATGTTGGTACACAAACTTCCAAGACGAAGATGAACAGATAAAAATTACAAAAGTGTCAGTAAACTTGACATTATGTTCCCACTTATTCCTGCTTTCTCCATGCAGTGTAAGCAACTAATCTTTCTAAATACAATGCTGTCCTCTTCCATTTCCAGAAAGACCAGAAGGTATGGCCACTTTACTATATTTTTAAAAATCAACTTAAGTTTTCTACATTCGTTGATTTTTAACATCAAAATTCTATGCAAACACCCTGTTTGAAAGTATTTTCTACACTACTGCCTAATGCTTGCTTTTTAATGTTACTGTCCTGTTCAGTAACAGCCTTTCATAAGCTTTAGGTTGTTTGAGAGTAACAAAAGAGTTGAGACCAAACAAATGTAATGTATGCAGCATATGCTTCATTACAACAGGCTGCAGTCCCAGTGGCAGCCTGAGTGATACCACAATACAGTGTAAAGGCCCTTCATACCACAGCATCATGTAGTACAAGAGTATTTAATTCTTCTTTGTACACTGATCTTCTTCAGCTCTGAATGTTGCATAGCCATACGTAAACAAAATGAATCCTCTAAAAGTCTACTCATTACTAGCTTCTATTAGCAAAAACCTGACCTAACCTTTTCAAGTCTTGCATTTATCTAGATTTCAGCAAGCTGTCAGTATTTTCTTTTAGTAATTCAAATACTCCCCCCAGTTCCTAGCAGCATATGTGTAATGACCTAGCTTAATAACACTAATTTCAGTTCAGAGTAAATACGTGTACATATAGAGATCCGTCATGCACTGCTGTCTAAACAGTCTTCCAAAACAAAGAATCTCACATCAAAATCTCTCATAAAAATATTTATGCAAAGACAAAGGCAATTTAGGTCTTGAAGAAGGAAACATCTGTAAGATACTTATTTGTAATTACCTAGCATTGCTACATTTGAAAAAACGTTCTAGGTGCATGTGATTTTACCACGAGCTCATCACTTGGTGTATCACACTTACCTAAACACATTTGATATTATGCTCATCAATTCCACTCCAGAAGCAGTGATCTGTGACAGAGGTTCTATGCTCTTACTGGAGTTTCAGAAAACTAACATAATAAACACATTTTGTTTCTTTAAGATCATGCTGACAATTATTTAAAAGTAAAGGAATTAATCAAATGAGAACTCACAAAAGTTGAAATTACTCAAGCTACTTTTAAGACAATCTTTATCAACTGACATAATCAAAGTCACTTTTATAATATGGGAAAATACAAGCCTGTTAAAGCAGCACTTTCACAAACCATCTTAAGATACTGAAATTTAAAAAGTCTTTAAAAATCTTACCTCTAGATCTGTTTCCATAAAATCGAACACCAAACTAATATTCGACTTGTGTCCAAATGCATCTATAAGCTGCAAAACAAAATACATCGTGATTAAGCAAGGCCTGATTCTTCCAGTTTCCTGAAATTAAACACTATTGTCAGGGCATTTTCAGCTTGCTGATTTAAGTTTTTGACTTTCAACACAAAAGTTCAGTTTAGATTTTTAACTCAGTTTCCAAACCAGAAAAAATCCCCATTAAGTATGGTAATAACATTTTACATGATTGCCCCTCCTTCCTAGAGATGGGAAAAAAGAGAAAGAATTAACTTTATCATGTTAACTACAATAGATGATGTAATACACACCTTATCCACAAAACCGTGCCATTCTAAAAAACTCCTACCCTTTACTGAAACCTGACTAAGTCTGTCCATGGATTCAGCTCTGTGTATCTGCTTCCTGTAAGAATGCAGTACTTAGAAATTCTAAGTGTTAGGTTAGAATTTTCAGGTGTGCATTCATTTCTGTAGCAACCTTTCCAGTATAAATACAACTCTTTGGAGAACATCCAAATGGCCCTTTCTTAGCATGAAGCTGTGAAACAATGGAATCTGTTTTTAATTTGAGGTAACACAAGCGTGATGCTGAGTAAAAGCAAGAGATTATTTAGCTTGGCACTCCTCTTTCAAAATGAGGAAGGTATGCTCTCCATGGTGAAGCTCACTCCTTAGTCTCAGTGTAATGACCATGTGAACTGGCAATTCCAAGATAGCCGTTTCAATAGTTCGTAACAGCAGTGACTGTGCCCCTTACACTCCCAAAATCCATAAAGGTTTGGTAAGGACTACTAAGAGGGGTACAACATTGTCTATTGTTTTTAGTGCCTGCTTATAGAACTGCTGATCATAAATTTAACTCCTTTTTGAACTGCTGATACAATTTGTTTCTACATTGCCCATGGCAACACATTCTAGACATTCATTACACATGAGTGAAGCAGTAAAATTTCCCATCCTGCTGCCAGTGTGTTTTAAACACATCTCTTATTTCTAGTACTATGGGGTTTGGAAATACCTGTTCTGCATGGACACCACCCCCCACCTTGGTTTTGGAAACCTCCCCATGCCCAGCCTTTTCCTCTCCAGAGTGATGAATCCCTCACTTTTTCATAAAGATGCTCCATCCCTTTGCTATTTTAGCTGTCCTTCTCTGCATATTCTCTAACTTGGATAGCTAAAGCAACCACTTTGAAACTAAGTTCACAATCCAGAAGAGAATCATATTTCCACTCTGGAAAGTGTCTGGAATTTCATCTAATATTTATGACAGACTTTCTAATGAGCTAACTTTAAAATGTCTTTAGCTCCAGCTAGATATCTGTAGCTATAAGTCTACCAAAATGCAACTGAAACTGAAAAGATACAGGTTTTACTCATTCCAACAGAGATTTCAGATATCATATCTGTGTGCTAAAATCTGGTAAGACACACGATTTCCCCATTACCATTCCTTACAAAAGCCTGCTTTTCAACTGTCACCAGTTCCATATGAAGCAACAATCAGGTAAATTCAGCACTGCACTCACGTGCAATTCTATCAGAGAGATAATCTCTGCAAAATCAAGTAATCTATATTTCCACAATTCTTCCCACCATTAATATCTTCATAGCCCCAGACTAAAAAGTAAAAGGATTAAAAAAACCTTCTTTCCCTTTGTTACTGACATAGGCACTTTGCCATAACAATTGTTGTACTACCCACTTCAGGTTGGGAAAAAAGCTTACTGTTCTTTAAGTTCCATGACCCAACTAGTTCTAAATTTCAGCATAACCTGTACTAAAAGACTGATTCTAGAACTAGAATTCATTTTACTTACACCAATAATATTTGGATGACTTAGTTCCTGTAACAGTTTTATCTCTCTGAGGGCTGTCCTGTTGATCCCTACATTGATGGGAAGAAGAAAAAAAAGATGAAAGAACAAAACTAAAAACTTTGGATTAAGCTCCAAGTAATCCTCTCATTCTACTACTCACTATTTACTACTACCAATTCCATTCTTACCACTCAACTATTTGTTAAGTAACAAGTACATTGCTATAATGAAGTGAATTGCTGCAGAATAAAAGTGGGCATACACTTTCTTCCACAGCAAGTCCATTTTACATCACAGTAATCCTGTTTAGATTAAGAAGAACCATCTCTACCTCTTGGTAAAAAGGGAAAATCCTAGCAAAAGCCTAGGGAAAAAAACCACCACCTTTTTCAGAGTATTGGAAGGCTTACTTTTATTTTGAAGAAAAGTTTCATCTTGCAAACATCAGTTCTTCAACATGTCTCTCTTCCAGAGGGAGGCATACTGACAAATCTTATGAATAAATCTCTCTCTTTTTGACATAGCACTAATTAATAATGCAAGGCACATGTTTTTCTACATTCATGCTGCAGCATATGTAAGGCACAAAAGATAAAGTGACCAAAACATGCTCACCCTTGCTTGAATCTTTTCACAGGCAGATTTTATAGAGAAAAATCAGGGGCCAGTGGGGACCAGATGGTGCACTTCAGCAGTCACACTCATGGCACTGTATCAAACCATGACTCCTGCAGGGTACCAATTCCTCCTTTAAAAATGCTGGTACGTCTAGCTTGTATGAAAACTGATTGGCAAGCAAATGCTCCTGTGGTATATCAGGCACGAAGCTTCAGCTGCACATGAGCTGAAAAACAGTGTTCTCCTAAAACCTGGGATATGATTCAATGGTAAGACTCTAGTAAAGTTTTGGGCAAAGCAACATGGATTACATTATATTCCTGCTTTGCCTATTTTATTTACCTATTTTGGAATCAAATTGACAATGGATGCTTTTGGGTGAGCACAGCCTTAGATGAAAAAAAAAAAGCATGCCACATTATCAGACAACACAGGGAAAGCAGGCATGATCATTATTTTTAATAACATCTTTCATCTACAGGTAGACACTGTAGAGGCCAAAAGGAATGTCCTAAGGGCCATTAGGCCACTGAAGGCCAGGTGGATAATGACTCTCAGGCAGTCAGCTCAATTGTGATACTCTGGGAGGAGTGATCAGTTTCTCCTTATGGTTTTTTTCATATAAAGTAACTGGAGAGATGATAGAACAGATTCTTCACTGGAAAGCTGGTAACCTGATGCAGGATCCCTGAAGGATGGCAGCCTACACACAATCAGAATTCTACTGCACCACACAGGCTGTAAGAGAAGACCAAGATTACTGGGTTCCAATTTGCAATATCCATGCCCAGAGGCACATGGCTGGTCAGAGCACATGCTCGGTAGCGCTGCACACAAAACAAACTGACACAGAGACAAGAGCTTTGATCTTGTTTTATCAACTTTTTCCTGAGGGTACATCACAAAAATAAAGGAAACATCTGAAAACAGACACAAATACTCTTGCCCATCTTAAATATTTAAGGCACAGAGATGTACTGATACAGAAAGGTATTCTAAACTCAGTGCTGTTGTTATTACTATTATTCTATGCAATATTCATGTTTGTAGACCACTAAAATTGAGAAGCTAAGCAGTTATATACTCATACTTTGATATATACCATGCAGGCAGATATCTATGCTGCTTTTAGGTGTCCCTGCAGTTTGTGAAGCAATCCTCTTCTAAGCCTTACAGTGGGCATTAAGCTCAATTTCCTCAGCCAAGGTACAGTATGAGAGAGTTATGTATCAATTTACAAAACCAAAGCAAACAAAGAACAGCTTCTACAGCATAAATTTCTTTTAAAACTCACCATCTTTAGCTTCCGATCTATGCCCCAGTTTAATCTGAAAATAGATGTTTCACATTAAGTAAGATTAGGACGCCTGCCCCAAACGGTAGGGAAAACATATTTTAGTATTATTCTTCTAAAGCAGAATGAGTTTCAGTATAATGAAGCACTTTACCAGCTAGGTTGGTTTTAGTTGGGGTTTGTTTCCCACCTTAAAAAAATAACTCTCTCTACAGTATTAATTTTTACAAAAATAGATAGCCATGATGGCACTGAAAACAGACATAATGCAAACTGACACCATAAAATGCTTTGCAGCCACAAAGCTTTATTATATCACTAATGAACTTCTCCTCAGGGAGAAATGAGAGCTAAGTAATTGGCAGTAATCTTAGATTGATTCTAGTAAAATTAACACAGACTGTAAACTTGGGCTGGCTTAAAGTTCTTCTGTCTCAATCATCTACTGCCCTGAAATTTCAAGTCCAGAATCTCACCACTGATATTTCCAGATGATAAAAGCTAAGAAAATATTCTGATAAAACCAAGAATGCTTTTCACAACAGCTAATACCAGCATACAAGAGAAGTATTGCAATTCTAAAAGGGATTAATGTATTAAACAAAATTACTTATTATTGATACTACTCAACTTGCAGAGCAGAGTCTTTAACTAAAGAAAAAAACCCCAAATTTCCTGCAATCCTGTCAGGTAGTAACAAGTGAAATACTTTATGACAACATAAACTTTTTTATCATTTATATGCAAACAAGCATGTTTCAGATCCAACATCACTTTTGTAACATTTTATCAAAAAACTACCATACTGGATAAAGGACATTACTGGAATACTCTACAGTCTAGTAAGGCCCTCTGATTACTATCCATTATTGGTTGTTCAAGCTGGCAGCAACGAAACAACAAATAGGAGTCTGAGGGCAATCAAAAGAGACTTCAGGGCCCCGGGACGATTTGCAGACAGATCAGGAGCACAGGTAGTGATTTCCTCAATCCTTCTGGTAACAACAAATAATATTGATAGGAATAGGCATGTGCCTCTGAGGTTGGTGTCATCAGAAAAACTTTGGGTTCATTGACTGTGGAATGATTTATGTAACACCTGGTCTACTGACACCTGATGGGGCACACCTTTCTCAGAGGGGAAAAAGAGTTCTAGCACAGGAGCCAGTGTGGGTCTTTGACAGAGCTTTAAACTAGCTTGGAAAGGGCAAAAGGAAAAATCAGGCTTGCCAGAGATGAGCAATGGGATGCAGTGTCAAAACTTGAGGAAATGAGCACTAATGGGATACATCAATAGGTTTCAGGAGGTGTTGGCTACGAAATACAACATCTGAAATGTTTCTCTACCAATGCATGCAGCATGAGGAACAAACAAGAGGAGCTCAAAGCTTTGGCTTAGTCAGAGATTTTATATCCTTGGCATAAGTGAAATCTGGTGGGATGAGTCCTGTGACTGGAGTGCCCTGTTGGATGGTTACAGGCTCTTCCTGAGATGCATGCACGGCAGAAGATGCCGGGGGATGGCACTCTACGTAACAGAAGGGCTGGAATGTACAGAGCTTACAGTTGGCAGTGGTGCTGTTGAGAGCCTCTGGATAAGAATCAAGCGGCAATAAATAATGTGGATGTCATTGTGGGAGTCTGCTACAGATCTCCCGGTCAGGATGATGATGCCAATGAATTAATCTTTCAGGCACTAATGTCTGCTTCCAACTCAACTGCCCTTGTCCTTACGGGGGACTTCAGCTTGCCCAGCTTGCCAGAAATCAACCTGAAGCATCACACAGCTGGTACAACCTGGGCCAGAAGATTCCTAAAAAATCTGGACAACTTTGTGGAATAGGTCCTAAGGGAGCCCGCTGGGAAAGATGCCTTCCTTGATCTGGTGCTTGTCAACAGAGAGGATCATGTGAACAAAGTCGAGATTGGCAGCCATCTTGGCCCCAGAGACCACAAAGAGATTGAGTTTAAAATCTCTGTTGACAGGAGGAAAAGTGCCACCAAAACCTCAAATCTGGACACAAGGAGAGCAGACTTCAGGCTGCTCAGTGAATTAGTAAGTAAAGTCACCTAGGAAAATTTTTTTTCAGGTGCTGGGGTCCATCAATATTTGTCATTTTTTAAACACCACCTCCTATGGGCACAGGAACAGGCAGTTCCCAAATGTCATAAATCAAGCAGATGAGGCAGAAGGCCAGCTCAGCTGAAGAGGGATCTCCTCTTGGATATAAGGTAAAAAAGGGAGGTGTATGCCCAGTGGAAGTGGGACATGGGAAGTGTCAGGTGACTTGGAAGAATACAGAGATGCTGCTTGCCACTTCATTAGAAAGGGAATAAACATGAGATGCCAACCTCAATGGACAAAGCTGCAGGAAATAAGGCTTTGCTAATTCAATTATTCAGGAAAACATTTGTTTAAAAACAAATTTAGAAAATTTGTGTGGTCAAAGCTCAAATGGAGTTGAAGCTGCCAGAAATGTGTGGGGCAATAAAAAATAGTTTTTTCAAATATATTAATGGTAAAAGGCAATGTAGAAATATCACCAGCACATTACAGGATGAGGACGATCACCTCACAAACAGGGACATGGATAAGGCAGATGTGTTTAACAAATTCTTTGCCTCTGTCTTCAACACAGATTATGGAACAAAGGGGGTTTCAGTGCCCTGAGCTGGAAGACCACGACTGTGAAAATGGTAACTCCCAGTTGACCTTGAACTTGTGCAGGATCTGCTGCTCCAGCTGGATCACCAGGACCTGATGGGATTCATCCAAGAATCCTCAAGTAGCTACCTGCTATCATTGCAAAGCCTCTCTCAATGATCTTCTAGCCATCTTGGGAATCTGGAGAGGTTCCAACTGACTGAAAGCTGGCAAATGTTGTCCTGATTTTCAAGTGCAAGAGGGAGGACCTCAGAAACTACAAGACTGTCAGTCTCACTTCTGTACCTGGTAAAGAAAGGGAGAAGATTATTCTGGGAGTTTTTGAAAAACACCTGGAGGACAATGCAGTGATCAGACACAGCCAGCACAGTTTCATGAAAGTTCTGCTTATCAAACCTGATTTCCTTTTATGACAAGGAAGGAACCCACCTGGCTGATCAAGAGAAGCCAGTTGATGTGATCTTTTTGGATTTCAGTAAAGCTTTTGACACTGTCTCTCACAGGATCCTTCTGGAAAAGTGTCCAGCCCACAGCTGGATAAACACATCATGTGATGGGTGAGCAACTGGCTCATGGGTTGGACACAGAGGGTGATAGTGAATGGGGTGACATCAGACTGCTGACCTGTCACTAACGAGGTTCTGCAGGGCTCCATCCTCAGCCCTGTGCTCTTCAACATCTTCATAAACGACCTGGACACAAGATTCAAAAGAACCCTAAATAAGTTTGCTGACAACACTAAAATGGGAGGAGCTGTCGACTCCCTCAAAGGCAGAGAGGCCCTCAAGAAAGACCTTGACAAATTAGAGAGATGGAAAATCACCATGGCCAAAACATGAAGTCCAACAAGGGCAAGTGCCAGATTCTGCACCTGGGTTGGGGTAACCCTGGATGCACAGACAGACTGCAGAACAAGAGGCTGGAGAGCAGCCTGTGGAAAGGGACCTATGGGTTCTGGTCAATGTCAAGTTGAACATGAGGCAGCAGTGCCCTGGCAGCCAGGAGGGCCAAGCATGTCCTGGGGGGCATCAGGCCCAGCATCGCCAGTTGGGCAAGGGAGGGGATTGTCCTGCTCTGCTCTGCTCTGCAGTGGGGCGGCCTCACCTTGTGACATTAAGTTATGACAGAGAGCATCCAAAGGAACGCCATGAGGATGGTGAAAGTTCTGGAAGGGAAACCTTATGAGGAGCATTTCGGGTCAGTGGGTTTGTTCAGGTGGAGGAGACTCACTGCTGCCTTCAAAATTCTCACAAAAGGAAGTGGAGGCACAAGTACCAATTTCTTTCCTTTCATGACCAGTGACAGGATTCAAGGTAATGGCATGAAGGTGATTCAGGGTGGATTTAGGCTGGGTATTAGGAAAAAGTTCTACATCCAGAGGGGCTAGGCACTGGAACAGGCTCCCCAGGGAAGTGGTCACGGCACCAAGCCTATCTGAATTCAGAAGCATTTGGGCAAATGGCACGTACTGTAATTCTTTCAGCATCCCGCACAGGGACAGGAGTTGGACTTGATGATGCTGATGGGTCCCTTCCAACTCAGCAAGTTCTATGATTCTATAGATTCCAAGGAACTTAATAGGGGTAACATTCTGGACTGAAACAAATTGGGCACAGCAGGAGGAAAGATTTAAAATAAAAGAAAAAACAGAGCCACTATCAAGGTGTAGTAAAGCCTGCAGTTTGGAAATGTGTGTGTGTTAGTTTGTTTGTTAAATAAATCTAACACATAACCAGAAATTCACGTAACAGACCACACAATCTTTCAGAAACTCAAAAACACAGCAAAGCAACTCTTCTGGGGTGGTCATTACAGAGAAGTTAACTAGATCATGTAAACGAAACTCTCTAGAAACAAAAATGTATACTATCCCATTTCCCAGAAAGTTGGTCAAAAAAAAATCGTTAGGCAGGTCAAGAGAAACCCACACTGTGGTGACACACTGGGAAGATATTCTGACACCTACCTTCTTAATAGCCACTATTCGGTTGTTCGCTTTGTCCTTCGCTTTATAGACAGTGGCGAACTGCAGACAGAGACAGATGATGCTGTGAGCACGGTCCGCCGAGCCCTTCTCAGGGCCTCCCGCCGCCCCGTCCCGCCGCCCCGTCCCGCCGCCCCATTCCCACCGCAGGCGGGGGGCGACACGGGCCCGGCCCAGCCGGGCTGCTGCAGCCCCAGGGCCGCGGGCAGCTTCGACCACGGCCGCTCACCTGTCCCTCGCCTAGGAAGTCGAGCTTCTCATAACGCTTGGCGCGCGCCCGCTCATCCATATCCGGCGGGATGTGCGGCGGGTGACCCGCGGGAGCAGCAGCGGCCCTCCTCGGCGCTTTAACCTCGCGGCCCCGCCGCTTCCGGCCCCGCCCCCGGCCAGCGCCCTGCGCGCGCAGGGTCCGTAGGCGAGGCGCACGCGCCAGTATTCCATTAAGGGTCAGCCCTCGGCTCAAATGTTTCGTTGACTTCTCACTGTACCTGTCTGCTGAAAGAGCCAACAGTTTTCCCCAGAAGCTGCTTCTATTTTGAACCCAATTTCAAGTCCGATATTCGAGGGAGACTCTACATACTCTCGGCGTAGAGAGGTAATTTTGTTAATTAAAAAATTACTATTCTCTAGAAAGGCTGCTCTCAGCCACTTTGTTAGGTTTTACTGGAAATTCTTAATTATACTCCTGTAATTTGTTCAATATGAACAATTACCTACAATACGGTCCTTAAAGCTGCTATTCAGTAGCCAACAGACGTAAAGACTTCTGGAGATATTCTCACTTGAAAATTAATTTCCCTACATTCCCGGGCTTTGCTGTTATTTAATAAATTAGTCTAAGATCAACGAAGTTGTGTAACTGTGAAGAACAGCCATCATCTCTGAGAACACTTCAGTGTTCTCGTGAGACATCTTGGTGAGAGCCTTACCTCAATCCCTGGAAGTGATGGAGCACCTCATACTGGAGGCCATCTCTATCCACATGGATGATAAGCAGGTGATCAGGAGTACTCAGCATGGATTCACTATAGTTAAATCCTGCTTGACCAACCTGATTGCCTTCTACAATGAAAAAACTACCTGGATGAATGATGGGAGAACAGTGTATAGGGCCTACCTCAACTTCAGCAGTGATTCCAACACTGTCTCTCAGAACATCCTCATAGACAAACTCAGAAGTGTGGATGGGATGAGTGGACAGTGAGGTGGATCGAGAACTGGCTGAACAACAGATCCCAGAAAGTCAAAATCAGTGGTACGGGGTCTAGTTGGAGGCCTGTCACTGGTGGTGTCACCCAAGGTTCAGTGCTGTATTTAACTCGTTCATCCATGACTTGCATGAAGGGCCAGAGGCCTCCTCAGCAAGTTCACTGAGGACACAAAGCTGGGAGGAGGGGCCGACGCCCCGGAGTGCTGTGCAGCCCTTCAGAAGGACCTCGACAGGCTGGAGAGATGGGCAGAGAAGAACCATCTGAAACTCAACACAGGCAAGGGCAGGGTCCTGCACCTGGGCAAGAACAACCCCAGGCACCAGCACGGGCTGGGCTGTGACCTGCTGGGGAGCAGCTCTGCGGAGAAGGACCCGGGGGTCCTGGTGGACACCAAGCTGTCCATGAGCCAGCAGAGTGTCCTCGTGGCCAGGAAGGCCAATGGTGTCCTGGGGGGCATTAGGAAGGGCACTGCCAGCAGGTCAAGGGAGGTGATCCTGCCCCGCTACTCAGCCCTGGTGAGGCCTTACCTGGAGTGCTGTGTCCAGTTCTGGACTCCTCAGGACAAGACAAACATGGAGCTCCTGGAGTGGGTCCAGTGGAGGCTACAAAGATGATGACGGGACTGGAGCTGGGCCTCTCCTCTTACAACAAAAGGCTGAGGGAGCTGGGCCTGTTCAGCCTCGAGATGACTGACAGGGGACCTCATCAATGTATACAAGTAGCTGCAGGAAGGGTGTCAATAGGATGGACCAGGCTCTTCCCCATGGTGTCAAGCAATAGGACAAGAGGCAACAGGAAGAAACTGATCACAGGAAGTCCCACCTGAACATGAGGAAGAACTTCCTTTACTGTGCCAGTGACCAAACACTGGAAGAACTGCCTGGACGCGATCCTGTGCAATGAGCTCTAGGATTACCTTGCTTGAGCAGGGAAGTCAGACAAGATGACCCACTGTGTTTCCTTCCAACCTGACCCATTCTGTGATTTTGTGATCTCAATCAGTAGAAAAATAAAATGACTCCATTAGATTGTTGACTTTGGAAATGGCTAATTAGAAAAATATTTTAATGGTGCAGACATCATATATATTCAATTGCTTCTAGCCATCAACAGAAAGTCCTTCTTGGTCACACACTGGTATCTTGTGTTGTGTCAACCTTGTCACCCATCATAGGGATTTTTATTAAACCTGTTAGTATACAATAATTTTTAATATTAAGGAAATACCTTTATTGTGAATATAATACTTTGTTTTTCAACAGTGGCCAAGAAACTATCTTCTACACTTATTCTGGACCTCCACGCTGTAAAAAAAAAAGCACACAGTTAAATATATTCCACTAATAGAATGTAAAACTGAGATCAAATTCTCTTTTGCATAGTTACAGACTAAGAGACATAGTTCTAGTTTTAATTTCTGATTTAAACATTGATTTTTTAAATCTATATAAGAACAGGCACAGAGTGTTAAATATCAATATCTGCCAATAATGGCTCAATTTTTTCCAAGAGAGAAAACAAAAAAATCAACACATGCAACCTACAGTTACAGGTGCTTCCATGTCTCTCTCTCTCTGAAGAAACCTAACTTTTAACCTTAGAAACATCTGATGAACACAATGGTAGCAACCACAAGTTTTAAAATGACCGTCATTGCCCACATTCCAAAGTGCAAGATAAAAACAAAGCCAAGCCGAGTAATTAAAATCTTTATGAGATATCAAAAAGGTATTGTTTGTTGTTTTTCCAACAAAATTATTTTACAACTTACCTCACTTATCAAATTTATGCTAACAGTCAAGAAGTGTATTACTATGGGAAATAACTTATTTTATATCTACTGCATAGATGCAGCCTACCTACATATGTGAAGGAAAACTGATTTCTTCTACTAACATGTAGCATGGTTATGCTATACATGTCCTTATCATTTAACAAAACTTTGCACACATCTTTTCATTTTAAACTCATAACCACATCATAAATTCCTCATATTCTGTGCATTCTCCTTTTTTAGGCAACAGTTTTTTACAACTGAGAATTGTTACAGAACAGAAACAGGTTTTTCTTACCTTTCATGTACAATGCCATACTTAGAAATATTGCAGAAAATATTTATATCAAGTTTAATAAAATGTTTCTGATACTAGAAAAGAGTTAATTTTCTAATAAATAACTTATAGCACTAGTTTGAGAAGTATTTTGGACTTTGGTCACCTGGTAATAGCCTTTCTTGGTCTAAGAACAGATTTGGGTGCTCCTCCCCAGCACAGTCAAATTACACATTAAACAGCTGTTACAAAACAGGTAATGGTGGTGATTAATGCAGACTCTGACTACACTTAACTTGCACGTCTGTCCTAAGTCCAAATCTCTCTACTCAGTGATACCACCAGCTACTAACCAGTGAGAGCTGGGTACCTTCAGTATTAAGAATTTATACCTTGGGTGTTGTGTATCAAAACCATGAAAGCTCAGAGCACACACGTACCAACAATTACAATATAATTCCCCACAAGAATGTGTAGAAATAAGCTAAAGAAGAAAACTTACTTGAATAAATTCAATCTCTTCATCTGACATTTGTTTCCTTCTGTATTTCTGAGGTAAGGTTCTTGTTAATTCAGAAGTGTCTGGTGCACCTTGTACTCTCCTAACAGGTGAAATATTCTGAAAGGTCACTGATCTGCCTCCTACAGATTCTGGGGCTTTTGAAGCGTGGAGAGATGGCACACTTGCTTGTAGAGATTCCTGTACTGAAACCGAGATTTCAAAACCATTTACAGAAATATTACTAGACTGCAAAATTAATAAGCAGCCAACAAAACCTACCACTGCTTGAAAATCTTACTTGTTAAATACCTAAGAGAATTAAGACTCTGCTTTTCATAACCTGCTTTTATTGTTGTTAAATGTATCAAGTGCAGAATCTAAAAATTCTGACAGTAAAATAAAGCATGTTTGAGTGGCAGAAACACTGATCCAGAAACAGAAGATATATCAGCATATACCCCAACAGTATTTTTTTTCACTGGGAAGCTGTACTTGGAGAAAAAACATAAAGTTCTGTAAATGTTTTTGTGTAGGCAATTATGTAGAAAGATAACTAAGATAAATAACTGAGATGATGCTTTTTGTTTACTGCAACTGTAAAGACAGATAAGTGAAAAAGAGCCAGAAGCTTACAGAAGGATAAAGCTCACAACCACAACAGACCATAACATGCAAGGCAGTGCTGTACCCATTTTCAGTATTACAAGATGGCATCATACCAAATTTTGTTAATGATGTGCAGAATGACCACGAAGTATCAGGCAACAGCAACCAATGTTAACAAAATGCAGAGCTCAAGCAGTGCGTGAAGTACTTCACAGGTGAGGATGAGGACCTAAGCTTCAGGAATTCACACTAGAGAAGTTGTCTTGATTGTGCAGAGATGACAAAAGGGCAGTGTTGTCACAGTCAGCATTCCAAACCTTAGATATGTCCCACCATGGCTGATTTTACAATGGAAATATGCTAATACCCCATCGGGTGGGACAGAGATCATAGCCAATGTTCACTTCAGCACTCCGTCCTAGATATATAAGGGTAAGACATCCTATAAAGCAGAATGCTTCCACAGGAAGTACCTCTCAATGTTCCAGAAAAATGAGCAAGACAAACATAACATCTAACAGCTGGACAGAGGTCCTATATAACGATAAAATAGGCAGCATGAAGACTGGATGAACCAAAGCATGTGAGCAGCTAAAACACCATGGTGTTGCCTGCCTTCCTTCTTCCTGACTCCAACAAGACCAATGATCACAAAGGAGAGCAGCCAGTTTCAGCCTTAGTGAGTCTGAGACAGTTGCAGGATTGGGATATCAAACACCTGCAGCATTGTGATCAAGCCACCATTAAGAGGCATATTCACAAGCTGTCAGTCATGAGACTGTGTCTGAAAGTCCCAAGACGGTTCAGAAAAAATGAAAGATTCCAAAACAGAACAAGGCAGAAGTGAGCCCATCAGAAGCAGCATATTCTGAACTGGGCACAAAGCATTTCTCTTAAGACATAACACACCTTATGTGTGAAAAAAAGCAGTTTCTCTAAGTTTGTTTCATCTACCACAAAAACATCTAGAGATTTGCCAAGGATTTTCCTCTACTGTATGTTTCAGTCTGAAGTGTAGTTGGAGTAGACTCATTAGCCAATTAAAAACATTGTAAGTGCAGTAATCAGAAGTACAGACTTTTTGCTGCTGCTGCTTTAGTTCTAACACAGTCTCTACAACATCTCTCCTTCCCTGTTTGAGTTCATAATGTTGCAGTAGTAACACGGCAGCAAAATTTGGCTGGCCTGTCACATCCCTAGTTGCGCTGAGGAGCCATTTGGCTACACAGAAACAACAGTCTGGTACACTTAAATGCAGTTTTTGCTACAGCATTCAAGCAAGAAAAAGTAGGTAGCAGTTTACTAATGAGATGACAGACCCTGATTAAGGTAGAAGAGTATAATGTACTTAAAAGATACAGTCACAAAAATCTTCTGACGTAAAGATAAGAGGTAAGAAACATTTTCTAGCTTTTGAGAAAGCAGTTCACTGGCATGAGAAGTGGTGCATTTGGCTGAACTGTGCAAAACACATAGAATTTTTACAGAAAGTTATCGCAGAGACTGCAGAGACTTTGTAATGTTAAACTAAACTTTAAACTAAAAAGCTGACTTGATAACGCTGTGGCAAATAACATGGTATAGCATAATTTCTAAAGAAGTGAGAATAACACAAAAGAGCATTTAAAGACAACTCCTGCTTTTGTTCAGATGCTTTGTTGATCCAAAAGGACTTCTAAACCAACATATTGCTAATATAAATCTGACATTTAAATATAACAGTATTGGGAATACCATAAATATCAACATAGGTATAAAAGTCAATGTCAAAGATTGCAATGAAATTATTTTTTTTCCTCAGCATTAATACAAGAAAATACTTCTTAAAATGTACAGAGGGCTGGCTCTCCCAGCCATAATCGTATTTTGAAAATAATGCAGAAAATACATCACACGCATCAACTAAGAAAAAATCAGGAAAATGGAACATCATTTATGCAAATATCACCGAATACCTAAAGCTGCTGACTTGGGCAGAGTCATCTCAGTAAATATTAGTGTTTGGAAAAATGTGACTACATAAAAGTGGAAAAACAACACTGGAAATCTTTGGGAATCTGTCTTAGGCAAGAAATAAAGACGAGCATGCATTATGTATGTACACACAGTTGTACAGAAAAGAAGTTGTATAGAAAGTGTAAGAGCTGCCTTCAAACTAAATCAGGCGTGTTAGAGAAACCCTGCTTCAACTCAGTTCAGTTGTATAGCTGAAGCAGAAAAATTGTGTGCTGGTTCTTATATAAAACAGTCCACGTAAAGAAATGTGGTACAAGCTGTATCTATACACAAAATACTTACTTTTAGGTCTGGGGCCACTTTTTCTGTCTGGAAACTTAATTAACGGAGTATGTGGCTTGACTACCTAGAAGGAGACAGGGTAGTGTGAGAAACAGACACAGGTTACCTTATGAATAATAAAATGGAACGCACAATGTATCAAAGAGCCACTCTCTACTGCTGCTCTCTGCACCACTACTCTGATACACTTACTACTTAACGTTCTAAGTTTAGCCCGGGAAGAAATCAACCTTTAAAACTAGCCCCGCACCTTGATGTCCAGAGCAGGCTTTCTCTTCATTTTCTCACAGCAACATCAGTATGTGTGTGCGTGCAGAAACAGCCACTGCCATTGCGTGAGTGCAATCACAATGCAACGTGCTCTGGTGAGACCCCACCCACAGTGCTGTGTTCAGCTCTGGGGTCCCCAAAACAAGAAGGACGTTGACCTGCTGGAATGAGTCCAGAGCAAGGCCACGAAGATGATCAGAGGGCTGAAACACTTCTGTGATGACACGCTGAGAGAGCTGGGGTTGTTCAGCCTGAAGAAGACTTCAGGGAGACCTTACAACCCAAAGAGAGCAGATTTAGATATTAGCAAGAAATTCTTTACTGTGAGGGTGGTGAAGCACTGGCACAAGTTGACCAGAGAATCTATGGCTGTCCCATCCCTGGAGGTGTCCAAGGCCGGGTTGTACGAGGCCTTGAGCAACCTGGTCTAGTGGAAGGTGTCCCTACCCACGGCAGCGGGGGTTGTAACTAGGTGACCTTTAAGGTCTCCGCCAATCCAAGTTATCCTGTGGTTCCAGCCAGCTTTAGCACACGGAATCGCGAGCTGTTGTCTGCCTGTACAAACCACTTTCACCTCGGAGAGGCATAGCCTAGAAAGGAGCTGCCGGCCAGCTCCGCACCCTCTGCTAGCACAGCACCAGGCACCTGCGACACCATCGCACGCTTCTCCCCAAGGACACCGGCCGCCCCGGCGGCGTGTTCTCAAGCCGCGGCCGCCTCAGGCCTGCTCCTCAGCGACGGCAGCAGGCGAGATGAGCCCCGCCGCCCCAGCCAGGGCTCCGGCTGCCTCAGACACCACCGTCCCGGGGCCGCCCTTACCTGCACCGCCCTGGTGGCGGCCGCCATCTTGCTACCCATGGTGACGAGCCTGCGGGGCAGTGCCGGGCCCCGCCCACAGAGAGCGAGGCCCCGCTGTCTGCCGGGGACGGGGGGCGGCGCTGTGGCCTGGCCCGCCAAACAAACCGCTTTATCAGTTAAAAAAAAACCCAAACCAAATCAAACCTTTCAGGAAAATCTTTGTTTTATTCTTATTATTAGATCAAGGCACCCGCCTAAAAGAGTAGCTGGTGTTCACTCGCCAAGTCAAAAGTGAAGTTACACCCCAAGACAAAAAAGGACAAATGCTCCTGAAGCATGCTACACCCTAAGAGTTGGTTTCCTTCAAACATCAAACAAAGAATTGAAAAGCAGAAAAGCTAGTGAAAATATGTAATTAAAACACTGTGCTTAGCTGCATAGTCGATAGTACGAAGTCACCTCTTCAGACAAGAGTTGCTGCTAACAAGACCATAACATTTCCAGTGTTTAAAATGATACATAATACCTTAATAACAAAAAAATCCCATCTCCAAAGACTTGCTAGTAAATTTTCCAGATTGAGCTTTCCACTGGGACAGAGCACCCTGCCTGAGCTCCACAGCCTGCTGGTAAGAGAGACAGCAGAGGCTTGGTTTATGTCCACTTTTACATAAAACCTTGAAATCTTTATTGCATTGTTGCCTTTCAGAGGGAAATGAGCACTTTAGATAGGACAGATATGAGGTGAGTTTCATTTCATCAGCTGCACTGCCCGTTGAAACATCTGTTGTGTACCAGAAGTTAAATTTCATTTTAAAAAACTGTGTGGACATGTTCTGACTGTCTAGAGAGAGCATCTTCCAGAAAGGTTAAATTTTAAGATTCTTAAAGTGTGCTTTTGAGATACATGTAACCTATCAAGTTTACTTAAAATGAAAACACGGTATAAAATTAAACACCACTTCTCCTGACTCACTTAATATAGACACTTCTTTCAAGCTGTAGAACAATTGCCTTTAAAAATGGATCTTCTGCCCAGTTAACTCCGCTTCCAATTATGATGTTCTATAAATAAGAAAGATTTACAGGTTAAAACAAGCCCATAAAAAGGACAATTCCTAGTAAAATATCTCAAAGAAAATCTGCTTTTTATTTTGAAAGCCCTTGAAATTCAAAACAGTGTTTGAAGTAGGCAGGATGGGGGGAAAGAGGAGAAAGGGAAGTATTGGTTTAGATCCTATTGTCTATACATAGGCAAAAAACCTCCCCTCCACACTTTTTAATTTCCTAGAGATGTTTGCATACTACTCCTGCTTTAAACACAGAAATCTAGAAGATTTTGTTTTAAGAACATGAAATAAAGTTTGCCTCAAACACAGAATAACAGTTAACATTCTCATCCTGTCATTCTGGATTGAAAATGGGAATTTAAATTTAACCAAAGATCTGATCTACTTAGGGCTCAGAAAATTTAAGCAATACAAAACTAGGAGATAATTCTAGATTCTAATCTAAACCCCAATAAAATATTAAAATACTCATTCTCAATTTGAGATGTAAAAATGTTATCATTGCAAAATAGTAGTAGTCATAGCATGTAGTGCAAAAAGATGTGACACTTGTTCTGTCCTTGACATTCTTGTGCTGCTTGAGACCCTTCCACCCTAACTATGAGGATTTTTTCCTCACTTTGCATGACTCCACACTCCAGACGACCTGCCAGCCAGCTGCATGGATACAGACTAGTTGGCAGCACCTGACACATGGATAACCAAAGGGGCGAAGGCTATGCTGCTGAAATAATTTGGAGACTAGCCGTAGCTGCAGACCAAGGCTTTCACAGGGCTGCAGTGGGTGACACAGAGTAGGCATGTGGTCAGAAGGGGTAGTTAGAGGCTCACTGGTAACATGGGATTAAGCCTATTTTTTTTTCCTAACCATAAGATGGGCAAACTGATTTGGTAGGGTGCAGAGGTGACTCAGAATATAAGGAAATACAGCCATTGATGTGATAGATATACTCCAAGAAAATGCATTATTTTTGTGCCTTTCAGGAAACAAAGACAGTTTGATAGACTGTCTCTAAATTCTGTAAACAATTATTCCAAAGAAGCTTGTGACAATTTTATGCTTTTAGCCCTTACAGCAGCAGAAGTCTTCCTTTCATACTGCAGTTTTTCCATTACCAATGTTAAAGGTTTTAGAAAACAGTTTTGTGTTGTTGAAGTTGCATTTATCATACACTATGTTATCTTGACTGTCATGAAAAATTGCAAACTTGGTTCTAAAAGCCACAAAACATTACCTGGAACACATTTTGGATTACTGTAGTCATGTCTCTTTCTTTCCTTAAGTTATCAAGCATCTTCTCTGTGTCAGCAACATTCATACTTGCTTCATACAGTTTCTCCTTTTGTTTTCTCATCGTGGTCCGAATTTCCTGTAGTTTCTCTCCTCCATCATTCTTTAGCGCTGTTCCATTATTATGAAAATGAAGCATTAAGAAGTAGTAAGGTGAACAGTAGAATTGAAGATACTCTTCCTCACAGCCACTTAAAGCACTTCCACTGCAATAACCCTACCTTCACACTCCACTCCTTCCCTCCAATATAACTCAAGATATTTCTTTCATACAAGATATCACATAGCACATGTTACATCACACTACAACAATTGGCTCTCTGGCTGCCAGCGAAGCAGAAAAGTACACTGTATGCTCTCTGCATTTCCCTCAGACAGGACGGTAATTTGAATATCTGTCCTATACTCTGTTTTCAAGTGCCACAATTTTTATAGGTCTGTAAGACTATTACTCCTTTCTTAGATTTGGTGGGAACCAAATTACAAAGTCATACAAGGAACACATGGACATGACCAGTGAATATTACTATTTTCATGGGAAACCAGGCTAAAACTAGACTGATTAAAAGTGTTTAGGGACAGTTCATATATTAAAAGAATGATGGCAGAGCATTCTGTCCTTTACTTGCAAAGATATTGAAGATGTTCATTTTTTCTATGAAAAGTTATTTCCTTTTGTTTGTTCATTTGTTCAACATATACACAACTCCCTATGTGTGAACCAAACAATAGCTGTTAAAACGTGGCAAACCTAGTCAAGAAAGAAGGAGCATTCAAAAAACACATTTACCTTACAAAGCTCTGAATATTGACTTCACATCTAAATTTGACCCACTCTGACAAGACTACTGAATACCAACATGTACACACTATTATGAAAGTTCTTTCTAACTAAATCCCCTCCCTATTCTGCAAACACCTCAGTGTAGTAGGACAATAAAAAATCTTTTAGGTGCTGTAGGGCTGATTTAAATTACTAAATGATATGTAATTTTCTGGGGAGCTTACATTAAATAATAAAACGCTGCCACATTGTTTTTGAGTATTGTCTTGCATCTCGCATTCTGACACTTCAGTCTCATGGTCAAGTAGACAATACACCTACTCTTTTAAGAAGTTTTATAACTGTGTTGAGAGTTTTGTTACTTCATATGTAAATGAATATTGCTACAAGAACAACTTCAAAATATGAACTTTACATTCAGATACAAACCAAATACACCTAACATACTTACAGACTCTTTTCCTTTTAATGTCAATCAACTGTTGTTCCTTCTCACGCACTTGCTGAAAGGAAAAAAACAGTATTTCCTAGAGTCTTTTCTCCCAAAACATATTGAAAGATGTTAATTCAATCCACAAAAGCAGTTCAGGGCAGCCCTAGAAGCAAACTTACTTATATACACACTTTAGGTAATCATTTCAGTAACTTTAACAGCAGTTCCTACTGAACTGCACCCTTACCACCACATATTTAGCTTTAAATGACTTGTGCGGTCCTGTTGCTTTCAAAGTGCACTCCTCCCCCTCCTGAGGTTCATTGACCTGCACAACTGTAATAGAAGCCACAACTGACACTTACCTGCTGATATTCAATTATTGTCCGGCTGAGCGTTACTATGCATTTCATTGTTTCCAGGATCAGACTAAGAAAGGAAACAGTTGCATACCTTAAGACAACTAATATGAGTCAACATCATAAATGTTTTAACCAAGTTTATTTGGTTTAAATAAAGAATTTCTCATTTCCTAATGCAGCAAAATAACATTAGGTGTCTGCACACTTTTTTTTTTTTTACAGTTAATATGCTGTATTCTTGTATTCTATATAAGTGTTCTTGTAGGGGCCAAATAGTTCCTTTTTTTCCCTCAGTTTCTCTAAGGTTTCAGTTAAGTCTAATATTTTAAATCATAGAGCTTGGAAGGCATCAAGAAAGCCTAGCCACCTGGAAATGGCTATGAATTAGAACTCCTAAATTCCAGCCTGTGGCAGAGACATCATGGAGATGAAATCTCTTCAGCTGTATTTCTGACAGAAATTAAATTTGTCATATTACACTTCATATGTGTGCACCTCTTAATATTGGGTAGGAAATTAAAAGCTTATTTTAAACCTGTTTAAGCTTTCAGTTCTTTTTCAAAGACATTTTGCTCCTACATGATTAATTAATAAAGGCAAGAGTTATGATCTCTCTAATCAAAGGTGGGTTAATTCAGAGCTCAAACATAAATCCACCATGGGCATATGAGGTCTCATTGTGCTGATTCTAGCCAGAAGGTAGACAGTGTATCATTCTGTCAAATCTAGAAAAAGGACGCTTCCTTTCACAACAGGTAAAATGAAATAATCTAGAAATGTATCACAATAAGCTGTGCAAAGTCCATTCCTTTCTAGCCATCTGACTCCCAAGAACACCTTACTGTGAGTCATCATCATGATCTTGATTCATTTTCTTTCTCAGGGCATCCATAGTTTGGATCCTGCATAGTGTAAGAAATAACATATGACTAATGAGAAACCATAAGAAACAGAGAAGCTGGAAACTGAGAGAAACAGATTTAAGTAACAGAAAAATTTCTAAGATTCCATTTATGTCTACTTTCACATTGCAATTATATAAACAAAATACTCAGTACCTTTCAAATACCATACTTTTAAATAATGGGGCTTAACTCTTACGACAAGAAAGTAGTATCAACAATTATCTGTGAGAGTGACAACTCCTTTCTCTCTTAACCAGTATATTCAGACACCAGTAATCCCAGAGTCTGCAGTAAGGAAGCTGGGCAAAGGTAGAAATTCAAATGAACAGCCATGTAACACATGGAATGTCTAGTATTATGAACTTCTACTTTTTCATATGCATTGGAAAATATTGCCAAGAAACATGCTTAGTGATTTGTACAGTCACACTTTCACAGCTATGAAGGAACTTCTGGGCTTACATATTTCAACTGGTAGGAGTTTAGGTGGTTTTGTTAGTTTTGGTTTTTTTCTACAGCACATTCATCTGCATTCCTATGGTTCGATGGTACTTAAAATCTCACCAAGCCCTCGTATGACTTTTAAATTCCATTTTAATCAGACCTGTGTATATATCCATGTGTACACACACAGAGGAAACCTCCAAATAACAGGGGCAAGAGAATTCTACCTTTGCAAGGCCAACATCTTGTTCTGGATTGAGACTTTTACTTCCTCTATATCCCTTTGCAAATCTTGTATGGCACTGAAAGACAAAAACCAAGAAGCAAACAAACCCAGTGTGAAAATAACAGAAAGTATAAAAGCAGTGTCACATTTTATCTTGCATATATGATATAAGAATTTTTCATGTGAACCACAAATTATTAAGGCCAGGAGCAATTTAGCATGTGGAACTATATTAGTGAATTCTAGCCATCACATGAAGGACTGCAAATTTAGAAGGCACATCAGATACAGAACTACATTAGGAGACTGAAAAAAGCATTTCTTCCACACATTTTCTCTTCATTTTCATTATTTTCACCAAACTGCTGCAAAATGCTGATTGTTAATCCAGCAATTCACCAATAAGGAATAACTAGAAGTTTGAAGTTATCCAGTGACACACCTCCGGGCAACTTTTTCTTCAATGACGTGATCAAGAAAATTTTCTTGACCTGCAAAAGATAACATCATTAAAAAAAAGCACAGCAAAAACTTTAAAATACAATCTATAGAGCATAAAGGATCAGCATTTTTTGTGCGAAGAAGCTATTTCCTATTTCTACCTCCAAGACTCATCACCACTTTTACTGTCACTGAGACCACACTATCAATAAACTGTATCAGAGAAATAATTAGGCTTTAAAATATTTTCATTTAGCACCTTTTAGATGTGCTAGAGCTGGTTCATGGCATTGCTCTATATATGCCACTGGATGGTTCAGTGGAGGAGAATGTACCCAACCACATCCTGGGCTGCATCAGAAATGTTGCCAGCAGGTTAAGAGAGGTGATCTGCCCCTCTACGCTCTCTAGGCAGACCCCACCTCGTGTGCTGCATCCTGGTCTGGGATTCCTAACATAAGAGTGACATAGATCTGTTAGAGCAGGTCAAGAGGAGTGAAGATGATCAGAGGGCTTGAGCACCTCTCCTGTGAAGAAAGGATGAGGGAGTCGTTGTTCAGCCTAGAGAGAAGAAGGTTGCATGGTGACCTTACTGAGTCCTTCCAATCCCTGAAAGGGAGCTTATGACAAAGCTGGAGAAGAACTTTTTACCACAGTATGCAGTGACAGGACAAGGGGGAATGGCTTTAAATTGAGAGTAGGTTTAGATTAGATATACGGTGGGGTGGTGAGGCACTGGCACAGGTTGCCCAGAGAAGCTGTGGATGTGCCATCCCTGGAAGTGTTCAAGGTCAGGTTGTCAGGTTGGATGTGGCTCTAAGCAACATGCTCTAGTGCAAGGTGTCCCTGTCCATGGCAGGGGGTTTGAAACCAGATGTCTTTAAGGTCCTTTCCAACCCAAATCATCTAATGACTGTACAGGTAATGAAAACACCTTAAATCAGTATTGCTGCCAAACACTTTGACAGAGTTTTGGCGAGACTTCAGCCCCAGGGACCAGATTCCTGAAAACCGTCACTACGTGTCAGGAGTCTGAACTGCAAACCCAGAAGAGAGGAGAAAAGGCAGTGGACAACAACTACATTACATCTTTGTAAACATTCAAACTCGTCTCAAGAGCTGCCTAAAAAACGCGGTAAAATGTGCAGACGAGAAAACCATTTCGCTATTGTAATGGACACTTTTGATAAGTAATTTTTAAAACATTAAATATATATATATATTAGCTACGTCGCACTGTTTGTTAGTGCAACGTCCCACCGGGAGAAGAAATGTGCTTACTACTACGAACGGCCGCGCTGTACTCCGAGAGCTGCTGCTTCATCCGGTCCTTCAGGCTGCGGCGGGGGAAAAGAGACAACGGTCAGAGGCTGCGTACCCTCTCATCCCACCCCTAGGCTGCTCCCCGTCCCGTCCCGTCCTGCCGCCACTGACCGGTACAGCGTGAGGACAGTCACGTCGTGGACGCCGCCCTGGGGCTGTGCCACGGTAATGGCCGGAGCCAGCTCCTGCGCCGGGGCCGCCATCTCCGTTCCTTCAAAGCGCGCGGCTCCCGGCGGCCCAAGCGCCAGACGCCTGCGCAGAGCAGCGAGGCGGTGGCGCATCCCTGATCCCGCCTGAGGGAGGCTCGGCGGCGTTGGTGCAATATGTGCGAAAAAAGAAAAAAAAAAAAATGGCAGAGCACTAGGCAAAGCGCAGTAATCCTTCTGTCTGACCTGGTGTTATCGTGAAGCTAGAGGCAATACGTACAAGCTACTAATGAAAGTCAAAAATATACTGCCAAAAAGTTTCATAGAACCATAGATTTGTTTGGGTTTAAGAGCAAGTGCAGCTGTCAACCCAGCACAATCATCCTGTTCACCACTAAACCACGCCCTCAACTGTCATATCCACACATTTTTTTGAATATGCCCAAGGCTAGTGACTCCAGCACAACTCTGGGCAGCTTATGCCTTTGTCTGACAACCCTGGACAGCAGGTGTATTTGTCTAAGGGAGGTTAGAGTATGACTCCAGCAGTTCATCTCCTCCTAGCCTTCACAATACTTTCTCCTTCCTCTCTCAGCTCTGCCACCAGGCTGCACTGATCATCCACCTCACACAGCTGTTTTCTCTGCTGGACTCCAAGGCTAGTCCAGCAGACACTCCACCACCATAACAGCAGAGCCCATGCCAACGCTCAGGTTCATACACCACCCCAGGGGGCCCAGCCACACCAAGTTCTCAGCCTCCAGGGAGATGCCTCTAGGAAGTTGTAGGAGGAAGGTAACTGTACTGCCGTCCCCCCGCAAAAAAACCAAACCACAATTGATATGAGCTTTAATTAAAGTTTAACACAAGTAAGGTACTTTATATAGACAGTGAGCAGCATTCTGTGTAAGTTTTTACAGGAGTTACAAATTTTTAACCAGAGGCTTGGCTAGTTCCCATATAATAGAAGAGTCCAGCTGTTCAATGGTGCTTATCTTGGTGTGGGCTTCAGTGGCATATTTCTTCAAGATTGCCTGCAGAGAAATAAGGTTGATTATGTTTGCCCTGTTTATGAACCAACACTGTTCCAGCTCACTTAAGGTTTAGTGGTCAAATGAAGCCCATCCTAGCACACAAGCCCAGGTTATGGCTGGCTCATGCCACTTGAGCAGGATAAAGATCTTCAGCTGACGTGAGCAGGTCTTACCCAAGTCTGACTGCAGTGGCTCAACTAAACCAGCTTCACTGTGCCATGTATTGACACAACCACACATACACCCCTACCCCCACACCCTAAGATTCTTACCTGCTGCTTGGTAGCACCCTTATTCACGTTGACAACGTTCTTTGCCATATGCTGCATAACTGGGAGAATGTCACTCTCAGTGTAAGACGTCAACTGCTGCAGATACTGTAACTGAAAGGAAGGGAAGTCATTAGACAAGTCTATTAGAATAATCCAAGTACACGGGGTTCTTGGTCTTCAGTTTGTCTTAGGCAATTGTGGTCTCTTGTCTCACAGTGGGACGTTAACAGGTACTACCCTGCTGCTGTCCCCTTTTAGTGGACCACAGGGAGACAAGAATGTGGTGAAATATGATGAGGAAAGGAGGAGGCATGCACCTTTTAAGAGTGGCCTTTTAAGCTGGTGCACAGGCACACTGAGTCACAAACTAGGAGGTGGTCTGACAAGCACAGCTTACCAACTTCCATCCACTGAGGAGTTTCAGAGACAAACAGAAAGCAGCGGCTGCAGTCCTGGATGGACAGAAGTGAACCATATCATAGTTCACAATGCACAACTCCATCAGATACTTGGCCAGAACATATTGTTCAAAGCTCATCTGCAGTAAGTCAGAGTTGAATACTGAATATGCAAGGGCATTCTGTCAAGCCTTAGCTTAGTTAAGCAGGAAGAAATACTTCCTTAGAGAATACTTTTAGAGCTACAGGCTTGAAATTCAAGCAGTTTAGTCGCAGAGCAATTCTGTGTTGTATTAGACTGCTCATAATCTAGGACTACCCCTTTCAATGGCAGTCTAGCATTTACCTGCAGTATCAGGCAGGCAATTTAACACTGAGTTTTGGTGGGTTAGGCTCATGCCACAGGAACAGACAAAACCCATTTCTACATGGGAGACAGGCCTCAACCAGGCTCAATTGCTAAACTCTTGCAAGTACACAAGGGCTTTAAGCCATTTTAACAAGTTGCCACAGTTAATTATTACCTTTTCCAGGTACAATTTACAGTAACACCTATTCTCAACACTACCTGTGGAGTCCTTGAAGCTCTCTTTAGGAAGTGCAGAGGGAGAGAAAAACCCAAACAGAAGTCCATGGCTTTCAGAATCTTACTCTCCATCTTGCGGATATGGAACTTCAAGCAAGTGTAATTAGTTACATAGCTAAAGTCTCTAATACATGGAGGAAAAACCTCTTCGTATTTGCTGGCAATGAACATAGCTGTGACACCAACCAGCGGTAACTTCATCTTGAAAACAGTGTTATCCTGTAGCAAGAAGCAGTAGAGATTTATCAGAATGACTTGGCTCACAACACAGGTTTTCAAGGTTGTCAGCGTAAGGTTTTTTCTATGGCAGCATGTTCATACTGAATTATATCACCACCTCTGTTGGTACCTGCAGGGGTGTTAGAAGGCCTTGAGTTCAAATCAGGGAGAGGAGTAAACAGTTTTGATACATCAACTCACTGTTCATAGCCAAGAGGTTTGTGTGGTACATACAACTGAGGATCAAGTTTCCTTTGTTGCTCAACTGTATTTTGTTAAGGGTATGTCCACCCATGTAGGGTGTTACTGATCAGCACTTGTGCTTTAGCTTAGGGGAAAAGCATTGCGTGGCACTGGGCAAGAGACACTCACCTGCAGGAAGTGATAAATGATTGCAACCGTCAGGTACAAGGTCTCCTGGTGGAGACTGAATTTCATCTGAACCTGCACAAGCCAGTTTATTAGTGTGGCCTGCATGTTCCCATTGATTTCCTCTCCAGCCAGGTATTTGCATGTGACAGGTCGATTTTCCTGTGTGAAAGGAATAGGGTGAATAGATGTAGTCACTTGGCTGAAACATTTGCAAAGCCTAGCCTCTGTGGCATTGTAAGGCATAAGCCTTAGAATCGTAGAATCATTTAAGACTGGAAAAGACCTCCAAGATTGAGTACAACTTATGACCAAACACTACTTTGTCAACTATGTGGCATGTCCAGTCATTTTTTGAACACTTCCAGAGAGTGACTTTACCAGTTCTCTGGGCAATCCATTCCAATGCCTGACCACCCTTTCAGTGAAAAAATTCTTTCTGATGTACAACCTGAATCTCCCCTGGCGAGTCTGAGGCCATCTCCTCTTGTCCTGTACTTATCCATATAAAGGAGTTTGGTACAGACATAGCCCATAGGTGTAGGCCACAAGGTTTCCTTGCTCACTAAACATGGGCTAGAAAGAGCATCGTACTAGTACTACTAGTTGATTAACAACCAGCATCTGTTCATGTTATCAGCTGAGTTAAATCCTGTATTTTAAGTTGGAGGAGTGCTTATTAATGCCTCTAGACAAGTCACAGGTGAAAGTGAATACCAACTCCAAGACAAACCACACCTACAAGGACAGGTTCACTGTGTCAGTAGATGCCTACAAACTTCCAGGTGTCTCAGATACTTGTAGATGTCCTTCACATAGCTGCTGCACATGTTTGGGTCATCATTTTCTTTCATATCTAGGTCTTCAGACTCAAGCAGGACACTAGAAAAAGCCTCACACAGGATGTCTTCTGCTGGATCCCATTCACTTATTTTTTCTAAGGAGATTGAAGGCTGAAACTCTGACTACAAGGAAATTCAGAATCAGTGCACACCACACCTCCCTCCACAGCCCACTGTGGGCCAAGTTGCAGCCCTGCAGCATGGCAACACTGCAGGGGTTCACGACCCCTATTTCAGGGCAGATGAGGCCACGGCTCTGCCGCAGCAGAAGCCCACTGCTGGGCTAGGGGAGGAGCACACCACCCCAAGGACGCCGCGAGCGGTACCTGGGAGGACTCCGGCTGGGGCTCCGGGGCTGGCGGTGGCACATCCTCTTTGGCAGCAATCCTCAGCGCCCTCCTGGTGACCTTCTCCACGGCAGGGGCATTCGTAGCACTTGGCTTCCCATGGTTCTCCTCCAGCGCCGACTTCTTGGCGGCAGGCCGCACCTTCGGCTTAACCGCACAGTTGCCGATGTCCCCCAAAGCGGAGCGCGAACGCAGCACCATCGTGGGAGCGGCTGCATTGGCGAGGGCCGGCTGTTTCCGCTTGGGCTGGACATTGGCTGTAAAGCGGGACTACAGGAGAGGGCGAAGGAAGGGCGATCAGAGGGACCGCAGCGTGTGGGTGTGCGGGCGCACTGCGCCGCCTCGCCCACGTACCGCGGGAATGGCGGGACTCGGGTCAGAGCTGCTGTCAGTCCCGAAGTGCTGGAGGAGCCGAGCCGGCAGACGACCGCACGGATCCGCAGCCGAAGGACTGTAGAGGCGGAGCTGAGGGGCTGCACGGCTGCTTCTCCTCGCGCTAGAGGCCTGAAGGGGACGCGATCGGGGGGAACAACGGGAAAAAGAGGCACACACCCACTGCCCTCCCCGCCAAGCAGAGACCGGGGTGAGCAGAGGAAGTCGGTGACTGCCGCGGGCTGCACGCCGCACTGCCCGCCAAGCTGAACGGAGGGGAAGGGAAGGAGGGAGCAGGACACGGAACGGCCGCGCGGCTGCCTCCCCGTAGGTCAGGGCGACATCCCGCTCCGCACCCGCTCATCTCCGAGCCGGACCCATTGCATACGTACCAGGACGACCTGCGGAAACATGAAGGAGCAGGGGCGCGACACAGTGCGCCGCTACCGCCGCATAGTTTAAAGCCCGCAGCCGCCGCCGCTGGTTGGCCGCCCGTGGCCCCGCCCCGATCCGCTGCCGCGGCGACGGGCCAGGCACTCCGCTTCTACGGGCTTTAGTCCGCGTAACTCACTGCGAGGCTTATATCCCGGTGGGTTTTGTAACCAAGAAAGTAAAAATGCAGTACATAAAGCATTACTGAAAACCACTAGCTTTTTCCTCCTTATGTACGCACATACTGCTCGCTGTTGGAGTTCGTTTCAAACCTGTTTAATCGCTCAAAGTGTTTTGTTGCAATTCTCTGCGTACAGGTCAGGTGACTGGATTGAACCTCCCTACTCCCTCCCAGTATTAGGATGTAAATCAACTGGCCTACACCTGTGATTTGAAAACTTGCCCCTACAGTACAGTTCCAATACATCTTGTGGGGAAGCCTGAACCATTCTTTGGAGGACTACTGTCAGACTAAAAAAATTTAAGGTAGATGTTGTAAGATAGACAATGCTTATTGCCACTGTCTTCCTGCCAGGAGAGCCATGAAAAACTCTGTGCATATGTTGGGTAACATGCAAAAACCTGGCAAATGCAAGCTAAGATGCAGGTTTGCACTTGCCTGTGAAGTATTCAGGTATGGGCTCATCTTCACTGCCATGATCACAGTGCCAAAAACTGATTTGTTTTGGGTTCTGCCACTAGCAGTTGAAGTAGGAAATGGGCATTTGCTCAGAGGAACCTGTGGAAAGCATGAAAGCTTTACGATTATGTTGAGCTACTGATTTGAAGAGACAGAAACATTCCCCTTTTCATCTACCTGTCACAATAGCATTTGGTGAAATACTGTCAAGTCTAGTACAATCACCTGAAAATAGGAGTGGTACATGTAAGTATTAACTGAAGCTTTTTGTTGAGTTTTCAAAACCAAAAGATCACTCTGCTTATAGATTTAGCATAACTGTAGCTCATCAAGTGATGAGACTTCTGGATGAAGCAAGGTAAGAAAACCACTGCCAAATGTGTGAATGGGCAGTAAAAAAGATCCAGTTTTGAGGAGGCTGCTGACTCTCCAGTGCTGTACTGAGACATGAAAGAGTGTGATTTGCGCACTCAATTTTCATCACTCTCCACAAATACAGTGCAACTTTTAGAAACTTTCTAACCAGTTTTTCAAGTCAGTCTTGTACTGCCAATAGTCTTTTAACGCAGCACGGGAGGAACTCTCAGGAGTTACAAAACAAATCATGCAGTTTGTATAAACAGTCTGATCACAAGAGAAGCAGAATGGCTCAAGGACATCCCAAACTGCATTCCTGGTAAATCTGCTCAGATTATATAATCCCTTTATCACTCTGTCCTGTTCTCCAATTCCACTAACACCAAGTTTATTCTTATTATAATGATATTCAAGAATCACTGAACACCAGAAACAAGAAAACCATATGAAAAAATACTGCCATGATCCATGGGATCATGAAAGATGAATTCATTCTTGTTAACCACTGATTTCTTGAATTTCAAGGAAAATATTTAAGTGCTGCAGACAAGGCGGAAAGAGGGCAGAGGAAGTCTGTAAACAGATGTAAGGATAACTATCTCTGCACGTGTATGTTATTACCTCATTGACAGGTTTTCACTAAACACACAGATTTGTGTTCTTCATAGTATTAAGACTTCAAAATCCATATTCTTTCTTAAAGACACTCTTTCACTTTGCAGGCAAGACGTCTCAATTTACTGTTCATTTCAGCAACTTGTCAAGTCCAAGACTATTGTCACAGTTTAGCATTCTAAACCTGGGCTGCTTCCTTGGGTAATACCCAAAGGTATAGTTGGCTACAGTACACCTGCAGCTGTGTTTATGGTATTACTAAAAAAACTCAAGTAAGAGACAGGATAATGCATCTTGAAGAGGTGATGTTTAGCTGAGTGCTAGGATGTTCACTGATTCATTACTTCTAGACTCAAATACTGCATTTGCAGTTATTCATAGAAGAAGTACAAAAGATTTATTTTACAGAGTGGTTTGAGTTATGATTCCCAGTCTTCCCAGGAAAGAGAAAAGTGTCTTAATTTTTTTTCCCCTTTCCTATTTCTCACTGTTAAACCTGTAGGTCTCTCTTCTTAAAAAAAATATTTTGATACAAATGTAAGATGTTAACATATATTTGCTCTGGTGCATTAAGTGTAGAAATCAGATTTGTATGCTGAGACATAATATAAAAACTGTATACTTCTAATATCTAACAAAGTGTGCAAAACACAGGACTTCATATTTTTTACTCCCCATAATAAATATTTTTTTCTTCAGTCTTCAAGCTATTCTTGAAAGAAAGAAAAATGTTTTCCAGTTGATTATGTTTGCATTCCAATATAGACTATTTCTATTGCCCACTGCTAAAAAGAAATTACAATACCGATGTTCCACACTTAAGAGAAAGTATGGAATGTATCTGTACTCATCTACAAGTTGCAAGACTTCTGTTTAATAAACACCAACTACAGTATTTAAGATTTAAATTATTTTCAGATACACAGCAAGTACTCAAGTCCTTCTTATTTCCTTTATAAAAGCATCTTGATCCAATTAGTAAAGATATTACACTTTAAAAAATTCAAATATATAGTACATTTGTTTCTGTACATATATGTGCAAGATCTCCTGGTAAAAATACAAATACGGAATCCAACAGTTTGACCCTTTACACCTCCTTTGATAAATACAACTTTGTATTACATAATGTAAGTACCATCTTTGTAGTATTTCATTGATTCTAATTGCTGAGTCATTGCAAGGACATCCTGAAATCCTGTACTGAGTCCCGACATGTGTTGAAAATAAGCTTCCTTCTCCACTTGGACAGTTAAGTTGTTTACACCAGCATCTTTCAGAATTGCTGTGACCTGAATAGAACAGTACGGTTAACATTAGTATTACACGTCCTATGTATCTCCCAGTAACTTGCAGTATTCTGGCTCTGAAAGGCTGTGAAAAAACCCCACGTATAATTGTGATGAATTCAATTTTCTGGAAAGCAAAGAGTAGCTTGAGAAGGTATGGCTTTGCAACTTCTGCATTCTGGATGATTCTCAGTGTCCTGCATAAGGAAATATATATCTTTTTAAGGAAAAAGGCCCCAAGGCAGACAGGTAGCGGTAATCCAGTTATAAACCCATGATCAGCATCTAGATTTCCCTACTGTTTATTGCCTGTTTTGCAGGCCTGTTTTTCCACCTCCCCTTTTTTCTGTCAGAGCAGAACAGACGTAGTGTCACTTTCAACAGTGAGTGTTTTGGCAGATGTTCTAGCAAACAACTCTTCATGTGACTAATTCCAAGATAGCAGACAAAGAGCAGTACGGTATTAGACACAACTCTTAGACATTAACAGAGAGCTACACAAAAATATCCCACAGCTTGAAACTTCAGTCTATGACTGAAAGATGGTTATTGAGTAGGAAATTGAGAAATTAAGAGTCTAGAAACCTTGCACTTTACCTGCTGTACAATTCTCTGCTCCATCACATCTGATACCACTTGCACATGTATTGTGCCTGCCACAACAGTTGCAGAGTGACACCAAAAATGAGGATCTCTGTAGGATATGACTCCCTCTATTTTCTGAATCTGTGAAGAAATTACATTAGCAACAATTAAGTAATTTTAAACTTGTACACGTACATGGCTATTGGTGGATAATATTTCACAGGAAAACAGCACTGTGTAGCACAGCAGCTTTCCAACTAAGCTATATTCAGAAATATCTAGTATTGAAAGGTCACCTTGTTACTACTGTAAAATAAAAGAAGGTAGAAGTCAAACTAAAGGAAAACCCCAGGAGAGCAACGCTAGAGAGAATGAGGAAAAAGCTCCATGATTTAGTGTACAGGAACATACATGGCCAAACTAATCAGAATGCTGGTTAGGCATCTACCATTTCTTGGGCACCTGCTACCTCGCTACCTAAGCTATATTTAGTTACCATAGCTGAACTTTGAATTCAAAGACATAACTTCTCTCCATAGCTTATAATTTTTTCAAATTGATCTATGTTCTGGGTCTGGCTGGGATGGTTTTTCAGAGCAGCTGATAAGGCGCTGTTTTAGATTTCTGCCGAAAATAAAACAGTTTTGATAACACACCAATGATTTGGCTATGGTTGAACCGTTGAGACTTTCTCTTTTCTATCAGGCAGTGTCAAGGCTTTCTGTTTTTTCCCAATATGCCCTTGCCCTGGTGGGTAGGCTGGGGGTAGGCAAGAAGTAGGGAGGGGACACAGCCAGGGCAGCTGACCCAAGTTGTCTGAGGAATATTGCGTGCCATATAGCACCATGCTCAGCACTAAAATCTGGGGTAGAAGAAGGGGGGATTTGGGATTTCAAGGTGCCTGTTGTTTGGAGACTGCCTGAGTATCGATCTGCTTGTGGGAGGTGGTATACTGCTTTCTTCCCCCTGCCTCTTCGTTCATCTGTTAAATTATACTGTTCCCAGAGTCTTCTTGCTTATGCTCCCCTGTCCCACTTGCAGTGGTGGTGGTGGTAAAGGAGGGGAGTGAGCAAGTGGCTTTATGGATGCCTGGCTGCTGGTTGGGGTCAACCTACAGCAAGGGTATTGCTTTATTGTGATATAACTTTTAGAATGCTTTTCCTATTATCTTTTAATGATTGGTCTTTGATTGTTGTCAAAGAGTACTTTCTTTTTCCCCAGCCTCTCAGAATTACTGTCTTCCCTCATCAAAAAGTGCAACCACACTCTGCACCTGACTTTCCTTTCACTACACAAGTCTCTCCCAGACAATTCCCATTTGTTCTTTTGTTTCTCATGCAGACAAGAACACATTTCCCCCTCTAGTAACTAACAGGACACCATCAGCATAGTCTTCTTTGAAGCCTCTAGTTGATGGCATCCTCAAAGAACTTGTAATTAATTATTTTACAGAGGAGAATTCTCCACACTGAGGTCCACACTGTGATTCTGTCCAGGAAGTGAAAATAAGGCAACAGCAAAGACTAAGTACAGCCTCAAGGCAGATGCTGTACTACAGAAGACAGGAGGAGAACAGACTAGAATGAACAAGTAATTAGAAAAAACAGCTTAACTTTTGCCATACCACCTAGTATGAACCAATATACCATTCATGATATGGACAAACCGGAAAACCTGAAATGACAGGTTCATGATATAATCCTGTAGCCTGAATGTTCACATTAAGTTTAGAAAGGCTGCAGATTTGGGGCACTGCTATATTACTTTCTTAGTACTACATACCTTTACCATACTGTTACCATACTTGTCTGAAATCATGGGCTACCCATAAAAGCAAAAAACAGTGCAAGTTTTTTAGCTGCAAAACAACTTCTATTAGTAGAACTAGTAATCCTGTCACTTCCCTGCAATATAGATTTTAAACAACTTGAGACATGAAGTTGTCTTTGACAACAGAAGCTGTCAAACTGAACTGTTTGAGTTTAATAATCATTAAAAACAGTTACTGCTTTGTATGTTTGTATATGCAAACATTTGGAATTGTACCTTTTCTAATGCAGCATGTAGATCTTTCTCCTGTTCTGGAGGTATCCTCAACAAAAGCACTTGACAGGCATCTTTCAACAGTGGGATAACACTAAGAAAAATCAGCGTAGCAATAAAGAGAGAGCAGAGTGGATCAGCTATGAGCCATCCAAATTGCTGAATAAATATTGTGGATACAATAACACCAACACTGCCAAGAGTGTCTGCTAATACATGCAGAAACACACCTAAAAACAAAATAAACAGAGTAATTAACAGTTCTGTCTGAAGTGTATGTTCAATAGCAGAAACACAGTAAGGCTTATTAAATATCCTGAAGCTAAACTGAGGCAACTCTCTGCCTAACCTGGGACAAAATACAGGTAATATTTAGCTTTTCTAATGTTTAATTACAAATTAATGTAAAAACAACTTTTACTCTATAGGGCAATGATCTGGGTAGGCATCCATAGACTAAACTAAATGTGACTAACATCTTTAAAATGTTAGTGGGATTTGTCCTAGATAGCATAATCATATAACTCTGTATACAGGGACTTATTGATCCTTAACAGAGAATTAAAAGATCAGTGTACATGCACTGACTTGTTAATGTGGACACACGTTAATGTACTGGTTGGTTTTTCTAAGCCAATTCTACCCCAATTTTACAATATCATTCGCTTTGTGCTACTGCTATGAATTTTATACTTTATACTGCTTTAATTGTGTGTAATTCTCAAAGTGCACTTAACAGGCATAGAAAAATACTCTAACCGTTAGTAAGATTAGTGCTAGTTAAGTGTCAGGATTTTAAAGAATATTGAAACATGAGTACAGGCAGACTTTACAAAAATGACAGATACAATGAATATGAATAACCAGGATAACCAACTGAATTAGGACATAAAATAACCTATGAAATATGAGACTATTCACCATATTCTGCTAAGCTTACATACAAAACATCATTCCTTTATAGGTTTTTTTTAATAAGCCAGACTGATGGTAAATGACTACTTTCTAACTACTAGAGAAAAAAATTCTATGCAGAAATTTTATATATATTGCCCTTCTTGGATAGCTTATGATTTCAGATTTGAAAAAGAAAGTTTATCTTTACTACTTTATCTTCTGAATCACAAGTAAAAGCGTATCCTATTTCTGGTCTGTATTTGTTCTCCTGCTTCTTATCCCCTCCCCAGTGTTTAACAACCAGCTGTCACATGATACCTAGAAGCATGGTAGTATCTTTATAGGTAGAGACCCTGTATTTTGATTTCCACATTGAACTTAGAAACAAGGACTTTAAGCTTATTGAATATGGTTTACAGTGACCATTTATTCATGCTAGTGAAGACTGCAGATTACTGCTTTTTATTGTTCAGTTATGTATTAACCACATTTAAGAAAGCCATGCAAAGAAACAAGTTAAGTTGTGTCTTAAAGTTCAATTAATAAATGGTTTGAGCAATTCCTGTAGAGCACATTTAACAGCTCTCAGATCACTCCTGGAGAGTGCTTTTTAGATTGATGCACTGGGTCTGATTCTGAAAATCTTCAAAGTCTCCTGGAAATCGCATACATCACTTACGATTCAACAGTCTGTACTTGCCTCTCATGTTGGTATTCATGCCTCCTCCAGAAGACCCATGGGAATGTCCATGGCTGTGCCCGTGGTCACTGTGGGAATGGCTGTGGCCATGGCTGTGGCTGTGCCCATGATGAGAATGGCTGTGATCATGTGTGGGACAGCCTCCCCGAGAAGACCCGTGGGAGTGCGCATGGCTGAAGGCACAGATACCAACAAGGTTTACGATGAGCCCTCCAACAGAGACTGGCTGTGAGAGGGAGAAAAGTCTTTAACTTCACAGAATCCTCACAGGTGTTCAAACTTACTTCCCAGAATATGGTAACCAGAAACACCATGCACTTAATTAAGGAAAACTATGGAAACATTGACAGCAACACAAGACTTACTGTAATATGGATCTCTCATTATATTGCTTTTACTATATAAACTGTTTTCAAAGAGGTTTTATTACTTTCAAAAAAATCCACTTCTCACTAAACTTCCCAAAAAACCGCACTCAATAACCAATGCAAAACCTAGTACCCACAAATCAGGACAAGGTACCAAATTTTCTTTTAAGACAGGCTGATCAATTTCATTTCCTTTCAAAAAGAGATATAGTGGCTTGAATACAAGCTTTGCTTTGCTTCCTCTACTCAAACAAAAAAAAGACAAGAAATTTGTATCTTGTATGTAGGAACACAGTCATCAAAAATTGTACTTAAGACAACAACTACTGCTTTATTGGTTGAATTGTGCTATCTTCCTGCTTATTTTTCTATTCTTCTCTTGAAAAACTAGCAAAGAACTAAGAGTTATTCCAGCTAAGAAAGAAGTTAAGCAGTCCTGCCTTAGGGTTATTTGACCTTTCCTTGGCTATGCAGATTGTGCTCATGTAGAGGGGGTAACTGCTCCCACCCACAAGAAACAAGATCACAAGTGAAAATGAAGCAGATATTGAAGATCAAAAAGAAAACAGAAATAAAAATCAGGCCTTGATTCTAGCAACGTACATTTCTCATTCTGCCTATATAAATATCTTTCTCTTTGTTACAAAGGAGTGCAGGAGAGCACAAATTCATGTGTATCTGGGTGAGAAAACAAGTGAAGCTGGAAATGTAATCAATAAAGGCTTGGATTTGCAGAATTAATTAAAAAAAAATTGAAGAAAATGAACTATTCCATTTGAAAGAAAGGGATGGAATCCTGGAAAATTAAGTGGGGAGCCCCTGAAGATCAGCTGTGTGCAGCATCATAATAGTAACACACTCTGCATAATGTTGTAGATTCTGGCTGATTTTTGAGGTTTTTCACTAATCTTTTAGTCTAGTCTAGTATTTTAAAATCTTTCCTGTAATAACTGACATTGGTATATGCAACAGCAGAACCAAACTTAGTCTTGTACAGACTATTTCCTTAGTCTCTTTTATTGTAGAAAGACCACCATCCAAAACAATTAGAGCTGCAATATCTTATGAAAAAAAATCACTGCTACTGTTAGAATTAAATTATATTCAACCCTATATATTTTTGTATTTTAACATTAGCTATAGTTTGCACTTTAAAATTATAGTATGTTAAAATGTTAAAATGTCAAGGCACAGTGTAGAGCTCTTGAGTATGCAAATTGGATAGAATCATAGTCTGGGTTGGAAGACACCTTAAAGACTATCTATTTCCAACCCTTTCCATAGACAGGGACAGCTTCCACAACATCTGTTTGCTCAAAGCCCCATCCAGCCTGGGCTTGAATACTTCCAGGGATGGGGCAACCACAACTTCACTGGGCAACCTGTGCCAGCGCGTCACCACTCTTACAGTAAAGAATTTCTTCCTAATATCTAATTAATTCCCAGTATTTTATCTATCCCTACCCTGCTTATGTTTAAAGCCATTCCCCCTTGTCCTGTCACTAAATGCACTGGTAAAAGTCCCTCTCTGGCTCTCCTGCAGGGTCCCTTCAGGTACTGGAAGGACTCAGTAATATCACCCTGGAGATAAACATAAATGAATCATTCACTGCAAAACTACATTGAAAAAGAAGGACAAAACTTACAGTTAGCATGTTTGTATCTATGTTTGGGGGATCCAGCAGTCTGGCCACTGATTCCATGAAAACAAAGAAAGCAATCACCATCAGAAAGAGGCCATTAATAAATCCAGAGAGAATTTCCACACGTCCATACCTGAAAGCAAACATATACACTTTTGAGACTGAGGAATGGATACTCTGAACAAATGTCAAAATCACAATAAATAAAGTTATAATGCTTTTAATCCAGCATTAAGATTGCTGTGATTTTTTTTCCTCAATGCCACAGAATCATGTCTCAATTTCAGAGTTTTCTTCTTCTGATGGCGAAGTTGCCAGTTTCCAGCCGTCCAAACTACAGTAGAATAAAGCAATATGTAAGTATTCTTTTACATAACTGCTCATTCAGGACTTCAAATTGCTAAACTGCTATGCAACCACATAAAGTTTAATTTTATCAGCCAAATCTAGATCTTCATATGAATACTGACTCATAACATAGATTTTTGTTTGACATAAATATAGCATGAGGTAATTTCTAAACAATATTCACAGTGGTAAGGTTTTACTTGTAGACATAAATGAAAATTACACTTCATACACGTTTTGCAAGGGTAAGAAGAAAACAGCATGAGCACAAATGGAACAGAAGAGACACAGCAAAAAAACCCACAGAGGCATGGACTAGTAAAATATCCCAAACATACCAGGACATTCTGAAAATGAGTTAGTAGAGTAAGTTTCAAATAGTTCTTAAAAACTACAAGGTACATACCCATAGGAAAATATGCGAGTTGCTTTCCACCTTGTCATCAGAGCTGCAAAAAGCCCCATCACTAATGCAGAACAATCAAAAAGCATGTGAAATCCATCAGAAATAAGACCAAGGCTATTGGTCCATACCCCATAAAAAAGCTCCACGAAAGTGAATGCCTAAAACAAAATAGAGTTTGAATTTTTCTTCAAATATTAACTTGCATATTAATGTTTTGGCAGGTAGGACGAAATTCTTTTAAAAGAACATACAATATTTTTCAAAGGTATTGATCAAAGTATTACCAGTTTTTCTCTCCTCCAGTGAAATAAAAGTGATGCATTCCAAGTTTATGAAGAAACATTTTTGAACCTACTTTCCTCAAAGCCTTACACCTAAAAACCCAACTCTTTACAGAAGTAAATTTAAGTTTTCATTTCGAATTTTAGAGTAACATTCTGTAGACAAAATTCTAAGCATTTTACTATCAAAAAATGTAAGAGCTCTGATCTGATATATTATTAGTGTAAAAGCAATGCTGTCTATAAATCTATGATGCAAACATTTTTTTTACCAGTAGGTTGACTGTTTTAATCTTAAGAATTGGTTCTGGGAAGGGTACACAAGGAAACATTTTTAACACCTAAATTTTCCCTGTACATTTTACTATTATTAATCCATCTGCCTAAAAATTTTTTCCAATCTTTCATATTCCATAATGGGATTCCTTACAGTTATTACGGATGCTTCAAGTTTCTCCCCTTATTTTCTTGGATAATTGCCAATGAATGGAGATCTCTGTAAATGAGTCATCAGTCTGAATCATCTTTTCCTAATCAATCCTACACCTTCAATTTTGTTGTCCCCATCCTTGAAGGCTTATCAGTTTCACCTTATCTGTTGGCAACATGGAGTTATCTCAACCTTAAACCTACCATCATACTGGTGTAGTTACATAGTTACTGGTGTAACCCTTACACATAGAACCAGTGCTGCATGGTGACAACAAATCAATGACCTGTCACTTGATGTAAGATTAGCATAAAAATCTTCTATTTTAACATACCATCTAACTAAATTACTCTATCAAAGGTCACTTTAAAACCAATCAATTATGGGAATCTTTTAAAGACTAACTCTTCTTACAGTATTATATATGCATTACTGTGATTGGGTTTGAAAAAAACCCCATGCACTTACCAGATTTAGGCACAAGAAATAGAAGATCTGCCTAGAATCATACTCCTCAAGGATTTGTTTCAGTGACTCTTTAATGAACCGGGGCAATGACTGAGAGCTCTGCTGTAATGCATCACCCATGAAGTTATACAGAGGAGTGCCTTCAGGTGAATAGCCAATAAGGGTACCCTTCTGCCCTTTCCTGGAGGGGGAGGACAGGATATTGGCAGCTGCAAGGAAAGTATTGAAATTTTTGTTGCTGTGTATGTGCCGAAAAGATATACGCAGGTGAAATCGGGGATCAAAGCTATAGGTTGGTGTTACAGGTTTGTTCAGGCTGCATTTCAGCCTCCACTCGGTGCGCTGGAGAGAACTCAAGCCCCCAGTCTCGGTGCCCGCATATCAAAGGCCAGCACAGCCGAAGTACTCTTATCTCCTAATGGTAAAGGAACGCACTTCAAAAACAACCCCCAGTGTGAAAGCACAAAGTTGTCTATTCCCACAGTATCGTCTGCTATTTTTTCTAATAGATAGATGGGCCTTGAACCACCTAACAAGTCTGCTCTACTCCTCCTCCTCGGAGCTTATTCCGCAGGGCTTCTTCTGATCCCTACATGCTGTTTCTAAGTTTCACAGCTATTTTATAATGTGTTTAATCAGTAAAGTTTACATGAAATTTGCAGGCAGCAAATGATTGTCAACTTCATCTTAGATGAATCAGATTTCATTGCTAAGTAAGATGAGATCATCAGTTCCACAACAGACCTACCACATTCCTTTTTTTTCCCCATAGACAGACAGTAAAAGAGCGAAAAGCTACAGGATGCCTTATTCAAAAGAATCCATAAAAGTTCATCCAAAGGAATTCTGCACACCTCTATTTTCTGATTGGCTTCCCAGTCACACAGACCACAGATTTATTAGAATTTAGATAAGAATACGTACATAAAATGAAGAAGACAGCACTCACTACCACCCCTCCAGAAAGAACATGCTCTGTACTTTCATGGTGTGGTGGCTTGTTCATAGCTCGAAGCTGGTCTGTTATTGGATGTGTCCAAAAGTTTCCGAAAAGCAGTGCACTAATGAAAATAAGAAAGGATCCGTATCGAGCACACGTGGACGCTTCCATCTTCACAGAGCATATGGACTCCACGTAGAAATCCAGGATCACAACAAAAAAGATGACTGTTATGAAAGGCATGATGAGAGAAGACCAAGACTCTACTTTACTCTGCAAAAAAAAAATTTCAAACAAGACTGCTCACCACAGGTGTGATTGTATATATGGCATTAAATCTAGTTCACTTGAATTACAAATGTTTCCACTAATCCACCAATACATAAATACTTCTATACTTTCAATTTATCATACAAAAACAACATTTTAGATAAAGAAAGACACATATTTCTAAAATACACTACAGTGCTTTATTTTAAATACTTTCATATTCATAAAAGGAATGCCATATGCAATGCCATGGTTTCAATGGCCTTCTCTCCCTGTGCATGCAGGCATGAAAAGCATTTTTAAAAATGACAATAAATAATCTACTCCTTAGGGATAAGAGACACCTGTATTTATATAGTCATTAACACTTGTGCAATATTAGTAGATGAACCCAAGATAAAACAGCTGAGCTAGAAGGATAAAATAAAGTTATTACACAAAAGAGGAAATGCAGGTATCATAAACATAAAAATCTAAATAGAGAACAAAAGCATAAAAGAAAAATTTCAAACAAAGCTTACTACAAAAATAAAGACAGCAGCTCTGGTAATTTTAAAGATATTTTAAAGGTAATATTTAAATTGCATTCCATAAGCATTACAAAAACTGATTTATCTTTGTACTTGTTATCTTACCTCTGTTGTCAGAGAGAGAACAATAACCCATGGGCACAAGAGAACGACGGAAACAAGGTGAGACAAAGCTTGAAGACGCTTGGCTCCCCCTACATCTACAGATAGTTTTCGGGAAGCCATGTGAAAACCAACCTTGCAGCACAATGCCAGTACCAGAAGCAGTACTCCGCCCTGGAAACACAAAGGGATTCTGGTTAACATTTCTTAAATACCAAAAACCTCACTCCAAACACAGTGACACAAACAAGGGGAAAAGATTAATATACTTGCCTTAATCTAGCAACAAAAGCCAAAACTAGAATATTTCCTGTAATTTTTACTCTAGTTAAGCACAGTAACGTAGCATAAATTGTTATGCTTTAGCACTACTTACAACAGCCTAATATGACTTGAATTTTAAAACTCTGAATAGTGTTAATTGGCATACACCAGCAGTGAAATGGTAGCATTAGCTCTGAACTGGTGAAATTCTTATTCACAAAATTTAGATAAATATTGTAAAATACATATTATTTACCTTGTGATCTGCAACACCCAAGAAAGCAATGATTGTATACAGGACATGGGTAAGAGCACTATCATGATGCCCCTCAGCTAAATAAAAAATTAAGGAAGAGTTTAATTTGATTTTCTTTTAATTTTTTTAAACCAAGAACAGACAAAGGTAGAAGACCACAGAAAGCAGAAATAAGCAAACTGAGCTTTATGGTGTGTTAGCATGTGCAAAACAACCAGGGGATCAGCCCCAGACCTCATCAAGGGTTTGTGAAAGGCTGGTCCTGACTGAGCAACCTGATCTTCTATGACCTGCCTAGTGAATAAAGGAAAAGCTGTGGATGCACAGACTCTAGTAAAGCCTTGGACAGCGTTTTCCCCAGAATCTTCACAGAGAAACCAGATGCTCATGGCTTGGACAAGCGCACTGTTCACTGCATGAAAAACTGTCTGGTTGGCTGGGCCCAGAGTGGTGGTGAATGGAGTCACATCCAGCTGGTGGCTGGTCACTGGTGCTGTTCCCCAGGCTCAGAATTGGGGACAGTCCTGTTCAGTATCTTCATTGATGACCTGATCGAGTGCACCCTCAGTCACTTTGCAGGTGGCACCAAGCTGGGCAGGAGTGTTGATCTGCTGGAGGGCAGGAAGGCTCTGCAGAGGGATCTGGACAGGCTGGATCATGGGCCAAGGCCAGTGGTGTGAGGTTCAACAAGGCCCAGTGCCGGGTCCTGCCCTTGGGTCACAACAGCCCCAGGCAGGGCCACAGGCTGGGGCAGAGGGGCTGGAAAGCTGCCCACAGGAAAAGGCCCTGGGGGTGCTGGTGACAGCAGCTGAACACGAGCCAGCAACGCCCAGGTGGCCAAGAAGGCCAATGGCATCCTGGCCTGGATCAGCAATAGTGTGGGCAGCAGGACCAGGGCAGGGATTGTCCCCCTGTACTGAGCACTGGGGAGGCCACACCTCAAATCCTGTGTCCAGTTCTGGGCCCCTCAGGACAAGAAGGACACTGAGGTGCTGGGGAGTGTCCAGAGAAGGTCAATGGAACTGGGGAACACTTAGAAGGAGTGGGTGAGAGAGATGGGGTTGTTTAGCCTGGAGAAAAGGAGGCTCAGGGGAGAACTTATCACCCTCTACCACTGCCTGACAGGAAGTCGTAGCTAGGTGGGGGCCAGTTTTTTCTCCCACGTAACAGGTGAGATAGGACAATAAGAAATGGCCTCAAGTTGTACCAGGGGGGATTAAGATTGAAAATTAGGAAGAATTTCTTCATGGAAAGGATTGTCAAGCATTGAAACAGGCTGCCCAAGAAAGTAGTTGAGTAAGCATCCCTGGAGGTACTTAGACGTGTAGATGTAGCACTTAGGGACATGATTTAGTGGTGGGTTTGGCAGTGCTGGACTAACAGTTGGATTTGATCATCTTAAGGTGCCTTTCAACCTAGGGCATTCTATGATTCTATTTTATGATTCTACTCATTGAAAACTAAGCAAATTAATCAATAAGGTTCCAAAATATATCATTTGCGTCTGTAATTCCATGTTTTTATCCTTCCTTTGGAAAGTTTACTTTCACCTTGTTTATTTTCACTGGCCATCCTTATATGTACTACCTTTTTCAGTATACTATGAAGAGATGATCAATTGAAAACTTACTTCAGAATCACTTCTAATTGTAATTTAATTCAGTACACTCAATTGCACATTCTCTCTGCTGCAGTAATAACAGTCACTTGCTCTTACGCATAGCAAGAAAGGATACGATGTTCTGCTATTTTAGCCATGAGGTCATCATTATCAAAGAGTAGTAAGCAGATGACAGCTATGATGAAAAATGCTGCACCTCTAGTCTGTAAAAACAAAAACCCAAACAATAAACAACCAAACAACAAAACCCTCCAAATATTTTTATAATTTGCAACTACAGATTACTATTAAAAAATCCAGGAAATCAATCCCCTCCTTCCCTGCTTCCTGACCAATGTAAGTGTACTTCAGTAAGAAAAACATGGATGAAACCACTATTATTTTTAAGAAAGTGACCTTGACAATATAATTTCACATTTTTTCTGATTTTTAGATTTACCAGGTAACTCAGGACACATCACCACTGTAGCAAGCTAGAAGCCTGTATCTTACAAACTTTAAGTATGATTACTTTCTTCTTCATGGTGGGTTTCCGTCTGCCAGAGTGCACTGATACTTCAGCCTGATGATTTAATATTTTATAACATCAATGAGCTATAAACAAGATGTAGTGTACAAACTGTTGAATTTTGTCTTTGGGGACATAAAGGCTAGAGAACTATGCAAGGGCTATGAGAAAGAACAGCTCTGAAGTGTTTGTGTGGGGAAAGAATACAGGTAGCTATGAAATCCCAGCTCCCAGAGCTTTTACCACCCAGACTTAGAACACTGCAATTTTGGTATTCATCATCTTAGCTAGGTACTGAGCTCTGTATCTGAAAAATACTATTACAATTTATCTTTTAAAGCCAAATAGAGCTATCACATTCTTGTTTCAGAAAGTCAGCTGAGCAGTTCATTTCATAAAGCTGAAACATTCAGAGGACAGGGTTATTGTTTCCTTGTTTCTGCTGCCTTAAGATACGCAGCTTTGCAGCTTAATTGCCAAAGGTGGCCTACTAAAGTACTGATTGACAAAGAATCTCACTGAAGCTCTACATCTACCCTTTGGGTGGTTGGCTGGAGAAAACAGTTAGCCTTCTAGATGAAGATCTTCATGCTGGATGCCCTAAGCTTCGCAATTTGCAGAGGGTGAGCATAGAATGTCACAGCAGATGACTGTGACTTCACTCTAAGGCCACCTGAAAGTGGTGAGGGGACTCCAGTGCAGTTATGAGACAGATTTCAGAACTGAGATGGCACCAAAGTGAGACTTCAGCAAGTTCTCTAGCTTCAGGTATATGACAGGAGGTACCTCCAACTGTTACTGTTTTTGAGTGAAAGTGGTCAAGACTAGGTATTGGGGTAAGTTCATTCCATTCAGGGCTGATTGGGCACATTTAGAGAACACCTTGCAAAAGTGTGTGCAATGGGACTTAATACAAAGCATGTCTCAAGTACAAGTCTTCAATTAAGTGAAAGACTGGGCCCAAGTATTCAGCACATACAGAATCATGCAGACTTAAAATATTTAAAGAACTTCTTGGCAGAAAGAAATAATGCATGTGAAAAGCTAAACACATTTAAGAGTCTATGCCAGGAACTGGAAGTATTGCTGGACTTCAGTGTCCAACGGTCAGGACCACTACGTGCACCTATGTTTTTTTGTCAGTTTGAACCCACAATCCCATTACAAAGAATCCTGGAGTGGAAAAATGATTCTCAAGGTTCTTTTCTGCCTACAAACACAAGAATTTCTCAGGTATTTGCCATGGACATCCAACAGCTTCACCTGCTGTTTCTCTCTCAATGCTACATTTATTATTTCAAGTAGTACCTCTTATAAATTCACCACTAATTAAACTGAAAAAGCACATTTTCTATGAACATGGATCCAAAACACAGTTTGTTCTGGGTAAAGAAGTACTTAAATTTATAGCATTCAGTATGTTTTACATTTAGTAAAATAGACTTTTAAATACCTTTGCTGGTCCTCCACCTGAGCTTGTAAACAAGACACTAAGGAGTGACAGCACAACCACATCACTGTGCTCAAACAGCAACAACGTCCTACAAAAAAGTGAAATAAGTACTCAATTTACAATGAGTTTGCCTCATAACCTTGATATATACTATTTCAGCTAAAATTAATGACACAACAAAGATTTATCCTGTGATTTCAACAGCAGGTTTAAACAAATCAAAAGGATAAACACAAATTGATTTGCCTTCACCAGCAATAGATCTAACTGCAGACAGCTAGATATATTAGAAAACAAGAACTTTCTAGCTCAAGGACCAGATTAAAATTACTCTTTTATAGCATTTATAACTTTAAATTGTACTTATTTCTAGCAACACAAGATACTAACTTGCTCAGAATGGAATTATTATTCCCACTACAGTGGCAAAGATAGATGAGCAGAAACCTCATCTAAACCAGTTTCTGCTCCCAGAGAAAAAGAAGTCTTGTTCTGTTGTATTACATCCTGTTTATTGAGGTGCTGATGATCTAGCAGCTTATGCCACCTCAAAACCTCTTAATTGCTGAAAATAAGAAATTCTAGCTTACATGCTACCTCCTTCAGACAGCAAAGGCTGACTAAGAAACTGTATTGACAGCTTTCCTGAGCAGAACATAAAGGTAATTATTGCTGTCAAGTTTACCAAATGCTTTTGCAATCCTCAGCATAGCAATACAACATGCTAGGAACCATTTTACTGGTTCTGTTTGGGAAGACTGACAGCATCCAGAAAGATACTAGAGTATTAACTACATTAATATAATTAATCACAGTATTGTAACTCTAAGGTATGCCTTATCCTGTGTAGACGTGAAACTTCACCTTCATGAAATGTATCATTTAAGGCTTTGCCTTCCTCTCTCGAGTGAAACATGCTTTCCAAGATATTAATATTCATTGCTGGAAGGCTAGTGTGATGCTTTTACAGTTACTCAGTCAGTAATGCTAACATACAGGACAAAGAGTTTCACTTGTATGTGCACAGCACCCTGCAACAGGTGCAGAAATTGATTCCAGTCACCAGTCAGAGGAACACCAGCTGCTATCACTAGCTGTCAAGCTGTGGACTCCAAAAAGGTGACTAAACAATTTGCATTACATTAATGAGAGTAGGAAAGCAATGAAAACCACAGCCAGTAAAACAATCAGTAACCTTGATGTATTACTCACATCAAGTGTTTAAACACTATCAAGAATTTCATGGCATCTCATCAAAGAATTAGTGAAAAAAATTACTAGTTCTACAGAAATTATATGTGCTTTTCCCCAAGTGCAAAAGAGTTCACAGGAAAAAGCATAAGGATTCACTTAAATTTGCAAAATATATATCAAGTGGCTAGCATCATGGCTGACAGACAGCAAACAAAAAAACAAAGGAGCAAGATGGGGAAGGATCACAAAAGAAAAACAGTATTTACTGTAGATATATATTTACCTCAGTGGTCCGCAAAGAGTGAGGCCAAAAAACCACAAAAGTGAAATGATACATCCAACCACAGCATGCTTAAAAATTTTGATCCACTACAAAAGAAAGGTATTTCATTATTATTTTCTCCAGAGTTTCAACATAAACACTCCATTGCAAGCATTCTTTTAGTAAAATAGCTGTAGAAGTCAAGGGGAAAACATGTGCTTTGCAAGTTCTATAATTATAATTTAGCTACTCTTCTTAGCTACTTTGCCAGGCAACTAATACTTTTTTGGACATATTATGAACCAGAATTAGTTTTTTCTACCACAGTACTAGATTCTGTAACATTGAGTTCTCTTCAACAAAAAGACTGAAAAATGGTTGAAAAAAATCAAGTCCATTTACCTGTTTTGTACTCTATTGTATATATCTGATAAACATAAAAAGAACTAGATAAAATATACAAACTAGAGGATACGACCTTATGCTTACAAATATTTACGCATGTGTTCAATTCTTTTTTCAGGAAGCAGGATACAATTCAGATACTCAATACATTATTAACTTTAAATGGAAGTTTTAGAAGAAAATAATTTAATTTTTGGAAATATGTTAAACAAGGCAAAGTACCTACTAAAAATACCATATCTTCAAAATCCAGAATTTTGTATTTTTTACCAATAGTAAAACCATATATGGACAGATTTTTCTGAACTCAAATCAAAGATGCAATTTATTCCTGTTCACATTTTTAAAATTCCGCCATACATGTCTAATTATTAAAGCAGTTGACATAAGGAACACTTTGAGGCTATCCTTCAGATTCTGTCTACTTGGCGCATGCACTTGATCAAGATTTTATGCACACAATTACATAAACCCAGGAAGAATATGCAGCAGGTGAAGAAAATGTATTTATTACAAATCAGCAGGTTCCAACCTGGCCCTACTCTAACTCCTTGGGATACTGGGAATTCAACCAAGGTCTGAAGAGCAGTTAGATCAGCCCCTGTCACACGCAGAAGGCACTCTTTTGTTGTGGGCGACAACACTGGAGCATTTTGACATTCTGGCAGTCCAGAAATTGCCCTTCTAAATGTCAAAGTCAGCTAAGCAGACGAAGCTCTTTTCAAAAATCCAGTCCTCGAAGGTGCTTGCATGGTGATAAGGGCCAATCTTTTCACTATACTCTCAAAAAGAAGCTCACAAAAGCTAAAAATGCTGATTGTTTTAGGGCACTAGAAACTGAGTTAGCTACACACCTCTAGAAATTGTAACCACAAATTCCAAGTGGAGTAACCTTTGTTCCACTTTCACTTTTGCCAAGAGCCGTGTCTCCACAAATTTTTACAAAGATGTGAGTCATTATTACATATGTTAACTCACCTGACGTTTGGTTACCACTTTTCCAGAAGAAAACGGTTTTTGAAACAAAACCATAAAAAATGCAGACCTGTTAAGAGGAGAAAGTTTTCTCCATTAATGTATTAGCAGTCAGCTTTTTATTCTAACCAGCTCTAAACAACTAGGTCTTTTATATTGGGCTCATCTTACAAAATGGCTTCCTCTATATTTTTTCCATTTAAAGGCCACACAGATTCCATTCACTGCTTTTATTTTCCCTGCCGCATTACCAGTGTCAGATACCAGTACTACAGTGATAACAAGTGAACTTCAGTTCTGGTCAACTTCAAATGCAAGTTCTTAAGAGAATGACTAATGAGAAGTCTACTTGTGATTTACAGAAATCAAAATAACTGATCTCAGAGATTTGGAAGAGAAATAATACTCTGCTTTTTAGGAGCAAGATAGATACATCCAAAGGCTTACTCATATGTGGAATGCTGAATACACATTCCTGTAGAAATGGAAGACAAGCACACAATTTTTTCAAGTGGAATCAAAAGTGATAGAGAAAAAAAGACTACGCTGCTTGGGAACATGCAAGAGAGAAGTCCAGAAATGTAAATAAATTTGGAATCAAAGGAAAAAATGAATTTCCAAACGTTCTAACTCTGCCAAGTTTTTTACATAAATGCTCCTCCACATCTCATCAGGTAAACAAAAACCGGATTTTTGTCTGCAAAGGTTGTTTCTGCATATTTGTGATCAATTTCTCAGCCCTCAATCTGAGAAAGACAGCAGTTGAAAACACAAAAACTACAGGAATACAAACTGTAAACAAGAAAGCTTATCTTCTACACCCTTGTTAACAAAATTTGGACATGCCTGAGGGCCCTGGTTTCAGCTTAGATTAATTTTTTCTCAGTAGCTGGTAGTGCAGTGCTGTGCTTTGTATTCAGTGTGAGAATAATGTTGATAACACACTGATGGTTTTGGTTGTTCCTCAGTAGTGCTTATCCAAAATCAAGGACTTTTCTGTTTCCCATGCTCTGCCAGTCAGCAGGTTCACAAGACCATGGGAGAAAGCATGGCGAGGAGAGCTGAACTGAACAGGCCAAAGACATGTTTCACACTAAGAATGCGATCCATACCCAGTACATAAACTGGGAAAGCTACGCAGAAGGGGGTCTGATTGTGATTTGGGGATGGGCTAGGTATCAGTCAGTGAATGGGGAGCAGGTGTGTTGTGCACTACTTGTTTTTATTGGGTTTTCTCTCTCCCTTCCTTTTGTTATGATATTTCTCTTAAATTATCAATAATTTAGTAATCTATTATTTTCAATTATTAAACTCTTCTTATCTCAACCCAAAAGCTTCAGTTTTTGTTTTTCCTTTTTTTTTGGTGTCTCCTTTTTTTACTTTTCATTCCTGTCTGCAGCCCCCTGTGAGAAGGTGAGAGCACAGTTGTGTGACACTTGGCTGGCAGTTGGAGCAACTGTCACACCATAACCAACAGCACGGTCAGCAGTGTCAGAGCAGGCCCAACTTGGAAGCAGGAAAAACACTGAAGTTTGTTGAAGGCAGAGAGACCTTACAGAGATATGTAGAAAGACTAGATGCTGGGCAGCCACCAATGGTATGAAATCTTAACAACAGCGAGTGCTGGATTCTCCATCCGTGGCGGGGTAACTCTGCTTGTAAGCACCAACTAGGGGACAAAAGGCTGGAGGGCAGCCCCACAAAAAGAGATCTGGAGGCCTGCGTTGATGACAAGATGAATATGGGTCAACAGTGTGCCCTGACAGCAAAAAGAGTCAGCTGTGTCCTGGGGTGTATCTGCATTGAAGCACTGCATCACCAGTTGCACAAGGGAGGGGACTCTCCCACTCTGCAGTGCACAGGTGTGGCCTCACCTCAGGTCTTGTGTGCAGTTTTGGGAACCTCCATATTAGAAGGAAATCAAACCGTTAGACTGTGTCTGGATGAGGCAGCCAAGATGGTGAAAGGTCGAGGGCAAGCAGAAGAGCATCTCAGGTTGCTTGGTTTGCTCAGCTTGGAGAAGGCTGAGGGGTGACCTTGTGCCACCTTCCATCAGCGGAGGAGTAGGTGCTGATCCCTGATCCCTGTTGACCAGTGACAGGGCATGAGATGGACTGACACTGCATGAGGAGAACCTCACACTGTGCATTACAAAAAGGTTCTTCACTAAGAGGGTGGCTGGCCACTGGAACTGGCTCCCTAGAAGCATCACAGCCCCAAGCCTGTCAGAGCTCAAGGAGTGTCTGGACAACTCTTGATCATACGTTTAAGTTTCAGGTACTCCTGTGAGGAGCAGAGAGTTGGACTCAATGGACCTTATAGATCCCTTCCAATTCGAGACATTCAAAGACATTGAAATCACAGTAAACACAAATGTGAAGCAAAAACACTGCTATGAACAGAGTATTTTCTGGATTCACTATTATGCCTTCTCCTCTTCAAGTAATCTATAACACCACAATGCAGGGTTACAAGCTGGATGCTGTCAAAGAACACCCAAAGTAGTTTCAAGGGTGGGGGACACGGCTCCACCCCCGGCACACTCACCCCAGCTGAACTACGAAGATAAATTGCACGAGGTGGACCACTTTCAGGAGATCATAGGATTCAAATAGCCCCACGGCTTTCAAAACCTTGGCGAAGCACAGCAGCACGATGTACCGAGTCAGCCTGCAGAAGGAGAGAGGCCGGTTCGCACCTGCCACCACGCACACGCCGCCGCCCGGGTCCGGGCCCGGGCCCGACGCCTCACCGGAAGCCACCGGCCCCCACCGCCCCCGAGAGGCCGCGGGGCGATGCCCGCTGCCCGCCTGAGGAAGGGACGGCGACGGGCCGCCCGCCGGAGCCCGCGGAACGGCCACTCCCCCCCGCCGCCGTTACCGGGCGCTGGGCACATCCACAGGCCCCAGCGCGCCGCCGGCGGCCAGGGCCTGCCCGCCGTACGGCTGCTCCATGGCGGGGGCGAGGAGGCAGCTCCTGCAGGGAACGGCTGCGAGCGCTCAGGCGCTCAGGCGCGGCCCGTCTGCCCTGCGCCAGGGGCACCGCATCCCCCGCGGGCAGCGCGGCGGGACGGGAACAGAGGGAGCGGGACGGGAACAGAGGGAGCGGGACGTGAACCGGGGGTGCGGATGGGAATCGGGAACGGGAAGTACGGAAACGAAAACGCCCCCCCCCACCCCGCGCGCGTGCGCGGGAGCGGTGGGCAGGCGCCAGGGCGTGAGGCGGAGCCGCGACTGTGAGGCGGGGGTCTCGGGAAGGGATAATGTAATTCCTTTTTTTCTTTTTTTTTTTTTTTTTAAACACTATTTTGTGTACTTGTGGAGTAAAGGCCTGCGCCAGGATCAAGAATGAGGAGTCGGTCTCCCTGGTGACGGCTTCGAATGTCCAGTTGAAACTAATGGGAAAATCGAGGCAGAAGCTTGGGAGTGTCCATATTTGTCAGCTACCAGCTATTTTCCAGCCATGTATCAAACTCTCTCGTTTAGGGACATCGCAACACGTGATTTTGGTATATAGTTCAGCACTGAGGCAGGACAAAGAAATCAGAAGTATACTGATGTATTGAATTAACTCAGCAATGGTCAGCTATGTATTGGATTTCTTTGAAGTAAGCATGGGTAGATTTGAACTAGGAGCAGATGGAGGGATAGGAGCACAGGTGGGTATAACTGTTGGCAAATGAAATTGTCAGAGTTTCACTGGTCAAAAATCAAAGATCTTTTAATTTATTTACAGATTTTCAAATTATTCCCACTGCAGGTGAAGACCTCAGCATGGCAAGCATAAGCCTCTTAAGAGAAAGGCTAGCTCTGCTACTACAGCTGCCTTGTGAAGACCCCTTCAAAGTTTAATTCACAGGTCCTGTCTCCTGTGAAAAAACCTCTCCGTTTTACAACCTGGAGTCCCTGAAGCTCATGGATCAACCACAAGATATTGATAACGTTTGGAGCCAGGCGGGGGGAGAAAAAATGTTTGGTTACATGCTATGTGCGTTGTGTCCAGGAGATGGAGATGTTGGCAAATAGCACAAGGGAGAGGACTGCAAACGAGAGGCGGGGATGGGTGGATGGCCCGGGAGCCGAGAAGGAAAACCAAGTAATATGGAAGAGGGCAGAGGGTGAGAATCAGTGCACTAGGTCAGAAACCTGCAGAGAAGGGAAGAGAAAAAGGGTAGTAAGGCACAGGGAAGAGTTTTCTGGGACCAAAACTGGGGGAAGCAGAGAAAGCAGAGGTGTGAATTAAATGACAGCATTGCAAAGATGAGGGGTGCGGTATGGATCCTCAGCAGTTCTTAAGGATGGGGGTATGTGGCATGTTGAGGCAGGCTGCTGCCCATCAGTGTCTCTCCTGCGACTCCTGGGTGTTGACAGCACACAGAGGTCCTGTGGTGTTACAGTCGCTATCCTCCCAGTTCGCTTAGCTGGCCCCCACTGAGTGCCTCCTCAACAACTCTCAGGCACCTGCTGGCATCCTCTTGGCTGCAGGGGATCCCAGGCTGCAGCGGTGGCACGGCACCCCTGCCTAGGCTGTGCATCCCAGCAGGACCCCTGGCTCAAAGGACCCCCCGGGAAGGACACTTATCCTGCCTCATCTGTGGTCCTGTCTCACCTGTACATACATAAATATAACTAGGAGATGAACTTACATGTACGTGTAATCTTGACATACTGGAAATCCACTCCTGGCTTGTCAGCCTGGTGTAGTGATATTTGGTTTGGCCAAGAGGTGTCTTGGTGTCAGCATGTGAACTCTGTTATGTGTGAAAACATATAAAACTCCACTAGTTGTGAAAATACACAGTACTAGGCCCTGCCAGGGTCAGTGTGAGGGCTATCAAATGAGCATGTTTATCAGTGAAGCACCATTGCACACAAAGATGGCTGCCCTGCTGCAAAGATGGGAGGCACGTGTCTAAAAAAAACAATTGCAGAATTAAAAACCACGCAGTGAAACTGGTTAGGGTTGTTCCAGGAAATAGTGAAAATAAATGACTACAAATGAGAGCAAAGTTGGTGTCTGCAGGAACAGCTGAAGGAGAGAGAATCTAAAGTCCCAGAAAGAATAGACCCAAACCCAGAGATTTCATGATGGAAAAAGAAGCCATATGCAGGATATGGGGTTCTTGGATAGGGTCTGAAACAGCTCTTATTTAAATGCTTTAAAACATGTGGGAATGGTGAGAAAATGAAGATATAAATTAACATATAAGCATCTATAATTTCATTTAGTTCTAAACGTGTATTAAACTAGGGGTTTTTTTGCTTGAATGTTGCATGCTCCTGAAGATTTGAATTGTGAAATCAGAGTACCTAAAAGGTTAGATGTCTGGGGAAAAGGTGTAGTTGAAGTGTTAGCGGTGATCCTGGGATATCTCTGTTATTCCTGAATGAAAATGTGATGTGGTAAGAAGGAGAACATGGGCCTAAGAAATCTCCTTGTGAAACAATAAACCTGATTGTTACTGCAACCAGGTGAGATCAAGGGAAACTAAGAAGAAAAAGGCTCAGAAAAATTTGGGAGAAAAAATTTTTGCTTTTTTTTTACTAAATGAAATCTTGGAGCAGTTGAAGCAAAAAAGGACCATATTCTAAGTGATGTACTTCTTTTTATTATTTCAGGATTACAGTTAACTCTGGTAGATTAAGGGGAAAACCAAAAAGATTCCCTTCCCTGTGAAAGCAAAAGTACTCAAATTTGTGCTCAGTGAAGAGCTGCAGTCATTTCAGGTTTGGGCTTTTGGTCTGTCAAGAAACATGAAGCATTTTCCTTCTGCATTGAAGGAAGCTGTGTCTGTGGGTGCTACCAAATGTAGAAGTTGGCTCTGGACTTAAGTCTGTGGGGAAGCACAGTCAGGATAGTGGTTAATGTCCTGGTGAGGGAACTCTGACAGAGTTGTGCTGTCAATGGGAATTTATTTCAAATTGTTCTTTCATTAAGAGTTTAGTTTGGAAAATCTCTTAATAGCTTTGTGTTTATTGAGTAATGGTGACACAGATATCTGTTGCAGGAGAAGCTCACTGGGATTAACTAAGTAACTGGAATGGCAGAAAATATCTTTTTTCCTTGCTTGGCATGGGAAGACAGTGACTTTGCTAAGGCTTGGCTTCTGCATTTCTTCCTTCTGATTCTAATGCAAGCTGTGGTCTTTCATTTTTCAGCTAGCAGAGAACAACAGAGTAGAGAGTGGCATTATTGGGAAGTGCACAGATATCCATGATTCCCGTCATAATACTAAACTGACACACATCAATTTGCAGAAAATTTCACAGTTGGTGTCTGAGGAAGTGAGCAAAGGAGGGCCACTGTCTCTGAAATAACGTTGTGACTTGGATTGCTGTGAATCTCCATCTCTTCCTGTTCTGCTGCTGTTATATATACCTATCACCATGCAAACTGGTGAAATTACAGTGACAGAAGAGAAAGTTAAAAAAAATCCCCTGGTGTAGCAATTCAGAGAAAATGACATAGCAAGAAAGCCTTACTGTGACTTAAAAGCAATATTTTTCCGTCATAAAGCTCCAATATTAACTATGTAGCAGACATGAGAAGGGAAAAAGGGCTGATAGAAAATCAGAAGTGCCTGAAAATCAGGGTCACTTTAGAGGCTTGTGTGATTTCCTGTAATGTGACATAAACCATCTATTGTGTTTTTGCTGGGAAATTTGTAGCTGAGGTCAACGTAGCAGAAAATAAAATCTAAGGAAACAGACATAGGGTTTCTGTGCTAGAATGAGAGTTGTGTTCCATATCAAACCATTCACAGAGGATGGTGCCCATTCAAATTTACATAAAGCATGCTAAAATGTGTCTTAGGCTGTATTCTACCATGTTTGCTGCTTCCTGTCAGCAGGAAGCAGCAAAATGTTTAATTTTGCATTATCAGAATGCTTGTACTTCAATATAAGCAGCTTTTTTTACTTGAACTTGTTAACACAGGTCTCTGGCAGTGGTTTTTCCTCCTCCCCCTGCACTCACTGCAGCCCCGACATCATCTTCCTCGTGTGGTTTGGGCTCTGCCATGCTTGGCACAGACAGAGCTGCTGGTGGGGATCTGACTGGTTTCGGTACTACTGTGTTGACAGGCAGTCAGCCTCCTCCTCCTAGCTCCATGCTCAGGTGTGTGGCCCTGCTGAAAGCTAGTCTGCAGTCTGACCTGGATTTTCCCTGTGAAAAGCAAGAGGCCCCAGAGATCAGTCCTGCCTCCTCTGTTCCCTCCTTCAGGGTTTGGTCCTTTAATAGTGGTGATGCATGCAGAGAGCTGAGCATCTACCAAGGTCATGTGTGTGGTTTGACAAATGTTTATTGGAGGCAACCCATACAGCAAGGGCCAGCAAAGTGATGTGGTTTCATAGGGAGCTGAGTTGATGACTGGACCTCAATCATAGGCCAGTGATTTAACAACAAGGTCAAATCCTCATTCATTTCAACTTATTTAATAATAAAACTGAAATAAGTACTTGAACTTGTCTTAGATAATTTTTTACAACTTTCCAGTCAGAATTAATTAGGTGCTATGAGTAGAGCAACTGAATAATTAGAAATGATTCACTGCTTTCCTTCCTAAGGATGTGAATTAGCGAATGTACTGTTTTGCTGACAGAGTGAATTCTGCTTTAGGAAACTCATGAAGTATGGCTAATGTGAGTTCAGACAAATACATGATTCTAACTTTCTATCTAAAGCCAGCAGCTTCAATGGCATTTTGCTCAAATTTCCCCATTTCCCAGCATGACTGAAGCTATCAATTATGGCTTCACAATCACGTGAACATTAGCAACAAAACATTGACTTTTTCAACCTCCAGGATGATACAGAGTCAAAAATATTGTTGGTTGTTTTACATCAACTCACCTGTATTTTCTAGAAATAGTAGAAAATTGAAGAGAGCTAGTAATGCCAGCAGTGGAGATGATGGAGATATGGTGAGTTCAAGGCAATAGATAGTTCAAACCCTGTGACTTGCTTCACCGTCCTCCTGTCTTCCCCCAAAAACTACCTAGGGTCTTTAAAAAAAGCCCTTGGGCATGTGTTCAATAAAATATAATAAAATATGCTTTAAAGTCCCTGTATTTGGGCTTTGTTTTGGTTGACTGTGCCTCACTGTATTCCGGTGACAGCCATGTATGACCCACAAGTAACTGCTTGGACCTCAGGTTCCTGGCTATGGAGGACTGCAGATGTACGGGCTGGAAACAACCCCGTGGATAGTGGGTAAGCCTCGCCTCAGTAACAAGCCTGGTCCAATGTGTAACTCACAGTACAGGAATATTCAGAAAGCTCTCCATGCCGACAGAGATAAATGGAAGCTGTAGGAAAGTGATAGAAAGCCAAGTTCAGACTATTCTCTGTGGGTGATATTCCTCTTCATGTTTTATTTCCAGTTATTTTTAAATTAAGCCATAAATCGAAGGCAGAATTCACATTACACATTCATCTCCTATTGTGGAGGCCCCAGGGGGACAGCTGGACTACTTTACCAGGATTAAGAGTGAAAAGTTTCTGACTATTGTTGAGCTCTTGTGTGTATGTATGTGTACTGCTTGAAGAGGTAGGTGTTTTCCTTTGTGTTCTTGTGGGATATATCATGCTTTTTTCCCAATGCTGTTAACATCCCCAGACAGTTAACATCCACACTGGTATTCCTCAGGTCTTGTTTTGACAAGCTATATAATAGGACCTGGTCCATAGAGAACCAAGACTTAGGCTGAGGGTTCATTTTTGCTCAAAGTGGAACCTAGGGTTGTATAAAATAATTTTTTTTTTAATTTTATTTTAAAAACATCATTATGATACCAGGTAATGTGAAGAGAGGAGAGAAAAGTAATTTAAAAAGGCACTGTGAACAAAGGAACAATTTTCTCACCAAAACCGTAGCTATTAATGATAAGTAGGTTATCTGGAATGACTTTCTAACCACTGAATCATCAATTAACCCTGAGTGAAACTTTACCTGCTATTGAGACATTTAGGATGGTGTTACTATGTGTGGATCCTCTTCTGTCTGGTAGTTGGGTCAAACTCATACTGAAGGCTTCTCCCTAGTGGGATGCCAGTCTAGATCTCTCTCCTCCACCTGGGTTCATATTTTCACAAAACTCTGGGAACTGAATGTCTCTAGGACCTCTGTTGCTTTATCAATAACAAAGGCTGGCCAACAAGTCAAATTATCTTTGGAGGAGATGAAAGCAAAGTCAATGAAGTTACCTGGAGGCAATGCTTGGGAGAGCAGGCAGGCTGGAAACCACACACAGCGTCATAGACTGGTTTGGAATGGAAGGACCTTAAAGATCACGTAGTTCCAACCCATGTACAGGGACACCTTCCACTAAACTAGGTTGCCCCATCCAGCCTGGCTGTGAACACTTTCAGGCATTCAGCAACAGCAAACCTAGGTAGGAAGGTGAGCTGTCAAATGGTTTGACTGGCTTCTGGCACATGTGGCCAGGCTGTCCTGGGGTGTGAGTTTGGCTCTATGCCCAAGGGAACTCATGAACATGACTGCTCACAGCTAATTTACTCTGTGAGATTCCATGGAGGGTGGCTGGGTGGCTTAAGGAAGGGAGGTGTGTGGAGTTGCTGGGGACCAAATTAGGTGTCTTTTCATAGTGTTGAGGAAAGAGCGAATTTGAGGGGTAAGTCCTTGTTGGAGAAACAATGAAAATGGAAACCAACACCAGAAATACAGCAGGGGGGATCTCGAGGAAATCAGCAGTTGAATTAAAATGGAGGTGCTCTGATGAACTACTTCTTGCTTCTTTTTCTTTCATAATCTGATCCTGCCTACAGCTCTGAACTCATGTTTTTGTACTGCCCAGCTTGCACCATCTGTGCCCACTTGCTGTTTGGCAAGGCTGAGAGTTTTCATGGCTGGGCTACAGAGTACCAGGCTCTTTGGCAAAGCTCATGACTGGGATCAAGGACTGCTTTACGTTCTGGCTTGGCAGGCCATGCTTCCTCTCACTGCAGATCCTTTTGGCTTTTTCCACCCAGGTTTGTTCTTACCTGACTGAGTGTAGCCTTTCTCCTCCCAGGTAATGGTGCAGCATTACCTTACCAGCATGTCTTAGTTTGAAAGGCAGATATCTGCCAAGGAAAGTGGGAACCCTCTTGGAGTGGAAGGAATCACCCCCTCCCCCGAGTTATTGTAGGTTTGAAAATTACGAGGTTTTTGAGATCAAATGTGGGAAAAGGAATAACAGTTCTTTACTGATACATCTATATATATATAAAACCCAACAGAACAAACAACAACAATACAACAACAAACACCAGTACCAGACTTCCCGCCTGTCACCCAGTTTCCCCTGTGCTGTAGTTATGGCCACACCTGGGTAGGGGCACTCGTGAGGCAGGGGAGGCAGGGAGGCTGCAGTCTGGGTGAGCGGTGGTTGTAGACCAGTGGGAGTGGTGGTTACAGTCCAGTGGGAATGGTGGTTACAGTCCGGTAGGAGTGGTGGTTTCAGTCCAGTGGGAGTGGTGGTTGCAGTCCAGTGGAAAGCAGTTGGCCTCTGCAGCTCCTGGAATCGGTGCTGGAGAGTGTACCCCAGGAGGTCCAGGCAGGCTTCAATATATTCCCACCGGAATGTCCATGTACCTCCCCCAGGGCGGAGCATTTCACAATGGAATGATGAGATAAGAGAGTTTGGGAGGTTCTGGGCGGTTGGGTCGTTCCAGCTGCCCATGGTCCATGATGGCCCATTAACAGAGATGGCCCCCTCAGGATGGGTGTGATTACTGTTGGTGCTTTCTAGGGAAAGCTCTCCCAGCTGTGTCTTTTGTTAAGGCAAATGGACCCTACCTCAGCACAGGGTTTGCTTATCTTATCTAAACCCAGCTTGCAGTCCCAGGGGTGGAACGTGCACCGAGCAGTTGTTGCAAACGACCTGTCATTAACAGCTCGTCAGGGCTGATGCAGATGGGGGAGAATACATTGTTTTACTACATCCCAACAACCCAGGACACAGCAGCAACAATTAGCCCTTGCAAGAAGCACTGCTCAGCACTGCCTCTCTCCCAAATGGNCAGCAGCAACAATTAGCCCTTGCAAGAAGCACTGCTCAGCACTGCCTCTCTCCCAAATGGAGCAAGTGGAACCTGTGAAGCAGAGTCCACAAACATGTGCTTTCTTACCTGACAAGTGACAATCCTTCTCTAACAGACCTTCCTTGCCTTTTGGAGGATCTAAAGTGCTGCAGCTATATTTCACACAACCCTCTATGGCACTCCCTTTGTTTCAGGCAGTAAAAACTAACAAGAAAAGGATATGGTCAGCAAGACAATTCCCCAGATAACTGTGGAAACATATTTAATCTTATGTTGCTGTGAGCCCATTGTTTGTTTCTTGATGCCAGTAGTCAGAACACTTCTCATAACTGCTCTAAATTATCTCAGCATGCTATGATGTTAGGCAGAGTGAGAGTCTCCCTTTGAAGTGACCTTTCTTTCAGTAGGTGGATTTAGCAAAGAAAGGGAGAAAAGATTTTAGTAAAGATTATTGAAACAACCCACAGCCAGTGAGCTCACTCGCAGTGGATGCCCCTGCATGAACAGTTGCTTTGTGTGCACTCAGAGAGTAGCAGATGATGGGTGGCCCTGTAGGATCATGGATGATGAAGAGCGAGATCTGCCACTGGCATCCACAAGTGTGGGTCCACTGAAACCAAGGGACTGGCCTGTTGTGTCAGATCTGGATTTGGTTGTGAGTGTAAAGACAGATTGGATGTGGAAGAAGAAGGTTACCAGAATTCAGGAAAAAGCACTGTGCTAAGCAGTTACTCCATACTGGAGATGATCAGGCTGCTCTCTGTCTCCTGATAAACTGGGATTATGAACTGAGGGAGATGGCATGTCTCAGTCCTTCTAGAGTGGCATATTACAAAGGCTCATTTTTCTTATGGCTGGAGCAGCTGGAAGCACATAAAATGTGCCACGACATGGAGAGCTTGAGTTTCACAGTTATTAAAACACAGCCACGGGCAGGCTAGAGGGATGGTGCTAGCTCTCCCTGTGCTCAGAGCTGGTTGGACACCCAGCAGCTCAGCCTCAGCATGATATGGTCAGGCTCAGCCAGAGTGAGTGCAAGCTGCATGCATGTAGAAGGATCCTTGTTCAGCTCAGCATCAGACTACTGTGGCCATACCCTTCCCAAGATGGCATAGTCCATGTCCTGCCAGGGAGGTAAAGAAGGCCTCTTCTTCCCTTTGACGTGCCTGGGAGAGTGCTGGTTTGAAACTGGCTTCAGTCTGACCAGCTGCTGCAGATTCTCCCATGAAGGTAGGGACTTCAGAGAAGTGATGGAACCCCAGCAGGGAGATACATTGACCGCAGAGGCTCTGGAGATGCAGCTGTTGGAGAAACCTGAAGCTGCAGAGGGAATTAGTGAGGAGAGTGGCCAGAGCAGCACAGACATCTGAGCTGCCAGGAGAGAGTTATTTCAGCTCTGATGGCAGCCACATTGCACAAGAGGATCTGAGGAAAAGTCTGGGAATGTAACTGGAACAAGTTATATATGTTAGAGCTTCATATCCTCTGCAGCACCAAGACATCAGCATTCCTTCCCTTGTATGTGTTCCTGGCAGGAATTTTGGCATTGTTACCAATAATAGCCAAGACCATTTTTTCCCCCTTTTCCCCACAAAAATTGGCCTGTTTTAGCCATACAGGGTGCGTAAATGTCTGTATGCTTGCACCTCTCATCTGGGCCTAATAGGCTAATTTCAGCTAGAGATGAAGAAGCATTGATTTAAACTAATTTTATAGAAAATGACAGCCTGGATAGATAGAAGAAGGCTCCTTGGAGGGGCCTTTGCCTCTCTGCAGGCACCCTTTACCATTCATTGAAAGCCATAGAAAACTTACATGGGAAAGGCGTATTTTTGATGTGTCTTGTAAAAGAAGTCTTCTCCTGGAGCTTGTACTCCATTGGAAAACCCAAGCCTGGGAGGCAAAGTGGCAGGAAATCAGACCCCAGTATCTCAGTGAATTCCGGTGCTATTTCTACCTCCCTCCCTTGCTCTCTTTAGTGGACGTGTGGACCTGAGAGCAGATTTGGTGCAGTACATGGGCATCCTGACACCAAACTAGCTGAACTACGTGGAGAATCTCACCTCACCTGCAGTGCTGCCATGCCAGGGACGTGCTGTGAAAGGGGCTTGGAGGCACTGGCCAGGAGGGAGAGGAGGACTAGGAGTGAACCTGAGGGATGGAGCACGTTTTGTTGCTGAAGGCATGGAAGAGGCAACCCCATCCTACATTCTTTAGGGGTGCACCTATAAAGTGTAGCTCACTGAAGGACATTGTTCCATTTGCCTGCATGTTTTGACACGGTTAGTTGTTATCAGGTTTTGTTGGTGCTCTTTGGCGTTTCATTGGTTCACAGAGACCAAGCCCTCAGGACATATGACAAGAGATATGAACTAGAAAGACAAGCAGCCTTGTACTGCAAGGTCACGTTTCTTTACTGTAAACATGTGGAAATTCTTTGCTAAAAACACAGTATGGAAAAACAAACTTTGATGGAAACTAGATCAAGGAATTACTGAGCCAATACAGTTCATGTGAAAATAAAAAATACTTAACTAAAGGAAGCCAGGAGCTTTCTTGGCTTTGTTCTCCTTTTTTTGGCCTTCTTCTTGGCCTTTTTGTTCTCCTTTTTTTCATCTCCTTGGTTTTTGACATTACCACAGAAGAGGCCACATGTTATGAGAAAGATTGGTGTTACTGTATTTCTGGCCAGGTGGAAATGAGATATTTTCAGAATTTTTCCTAGAAGAGAAGGCATGGGATGTTGTAATTTTTCTAAATCAGGTAGTTTTAGACATTTGAAAACTGTGCCTCAGGTACTGGTTGCTCTGCAAATAAAATTGCAGGACTCTGTATGCTGGAATATTGTATTACCTGCTTTGCTGAACCATACATTGCATATAGCTATTTAACAGGAACTAAATTCCCGTTTACATGGCAACCTCTCTGCCATCTTGGCAGTGTGGTGCAATACTTAACACTGACGTATGTACGGACACAGCTGCATCCACAGCTACAAAGAAACGTACGTGTGCATTTACCCCTAAAATGTGTACGCCTTACATCTATGTCTAGATATATTTTTACAAATGAATCTAGACAGCAAATATAAAAGTTTTTTGTTACACATGGTCATTGTGGTGTTCTCCTCTTGACACCAGTGAAAGAATGGTGAAGCAAAGAGTCAAGGGTCAGTCCCTTTTTGTGGTATGTGTACTGTTAATACAAATATCCTACTCTAAATGCTGATCGTATGGAAATCAGTGCCAGATCTATCACTGATTTCAGAGCAATGAGGAGTTAGCCCAGAATTTCAATTTACACCACCTTCTTAATGGTTTTGTCTATTAAATTTAAATTGCTGGAGACTATAAGATAAACATTGGGGATAAAAAAATGTAATAAAATAGTTTAATTTATTTCTGGGTCTATCCAACATTTGTGCTGATAGCAATTTGATGTTCTTAGTTTTCATTTTAAAATAAAAACACTATGATGGTCTAATTTCCTGTTAATAGAGCTTAAATTGAAAAACATATTTCAGTGGGAGAGCTGCCCATTTAAATTATAGATAGCAATTTTGTTCCATTTTTAAGCTCTTCTCTTCTGTCTGGAAATCCTTGAGTCATAAGGCATTTATAGTTTTTTTAACAATGTATAATAACAACAGAATTTGAATTTCCACATACATCTGTAAAGATGTTAAAAGTGTATTTTTTTATAACAGAGAAAGGCAAAACCAACAGGTTACAAGAGAGAATCCCAATCACCTGCAGCCCCTCCCCGACCTTGAAACCCCTGTCTCTCTCTTCCCCATGGTGGTGAGTCATCCTTGTCAGTCCACAACCAGACAAGCGCTGAACTACTCAAAATGAGAGCCCCAGCTAAGCCATGATCCTTGGTGAAGGGAGGGCAGGAACATAGCCATGATCCTGACCACATATCAGACCTGCAGGAACTGCAGTCCAAGTCCCACCTAATTTAGAGCAGAGGGGAGAGAAAACTTAGGGACTAGGAGATGATACCTCTCCAGTGTGCTGGTGCTCCAATATAGCCTGGGCTGTGCAGGTGGATCCCTGGGCTTGATAACTGTGTGAGCTGATAGGGCAGTGGGACCTATACATATCTGAAATCTTTAGCTTAGTTATATACACTTCGTCTTTTCCTCTTTGGAATCATAGATATACATACCTGGTTATATATATGTGTATGTATCTGTATCCATATCCGTATGCATATATATGCACACTAGCCATGTGCTCAGTAACAGGTAGAAATTTCTTGCTGATGATGAAGGAGGAGGTATCTGGTGGACAGAGGGTTGGGAAGGGCAGGTAGTGGGCACAGATGCAGGGCCCCTGCAGGATTATGCCTAGCCACAGACCCAATAAAATCCTAGTGTGAGGTCCTGGCCCTCCTGAAGTTAATGGAAAAATCTCATACAAGCTCTAAAGCCAATACTTCACTGGGTGTGAGCAAGATCTTAAAAAGGAACTGATTAGAAGGGAGAAACCCTGGTAATCAGTGACCATGGAAAGGAAAATAGGAAGAGTACATGACATCTTAATGAGGCTTTAGTTTAGAAATACATATTGTTCTCTTAGGGAGTGATGCAGTGTAAAAGTGATTCCTTGATTCCAATTTTATCTGCTTTATTGGTTTTGTGTCACTGCCATAATTTTATCGATTTTTTTTCCTTTAACAGTGATACCATAAGAGACTTCTAAAGCTAAAACATATAGTGAATAAAATCTTCTACATTCGTTTCACTTTGCAAGTCAGCCTCCTGTGTTCAAATCTGGTGTTCTGATGTCCACTTTGAGGCTTATTGTAGCTGTATAAATGGCCATTATGTGGGAATAGGAAAGGGAGAATTCTGTCCTTGAGGCTCATTTGTGATGTCTCTGATTTGAGATTATTACCACAGCGGGTTGCATCAGTCATGTTGGATACGCAGTAAATGACCTCAACTGTTTGGAAGCCATTAATCAACAAATCATCAACAAGATAAAACTTAGTACCTCTTTTTGTACCTTTGAATGTGAGGGACAGTGCCTGATTGTTCCCCAGGTGATATAATCAGAACAAAAATTCTGCTGATTGCCTTATGAGTTAGTGTGGTTTTGTTTTCCTGGTACTAAGCTTTCCTGGTGAGCATGTGAAGTCCTGTGGGCTGATATCACAGGATGTTTTGCTGGCTCATTGCAAGGAAATTCAGAGACTGGCATGTCTTGATTTTATGGATGTGAGCAAGCTGTATGGAGATCTTGCCTGAGGCCTTGAACTGAAGGCAAGTGCACAAGTGGTATTGCCAGGAACGTTGATTTTCAAGCATGAAGAAACTAAAACCCCCAATATAGTGTGTGCTTCTGCAAAAACATTTGAACATTATCATATCTCCCGTTCTGAAGAGGTGCGGGGAGCTAAGGAATTATGTTTTATCATGGGAAATAGGACCTGAGGGAATGGCATGAAGCTGTGTCAGGGGAGGTTTAGGTTGGATATTCTAGGAAAAGCTTCTTTGTCCAGAAGGTGGTTGGACACTGGAACAGAATTTCCAGGGAAGTGGTCAGAACATGAGGCCAGAGTTCAAGAAGAGTTTGCACAACACTGTCAGGCACATGGTCTGATTCTTGGGGCTGCCCTCTCTAGAGCCTGGAGCTGGACTTGGAGACCGTTGTCAGGATATTCTATGATTCTATGATCTTAAAATATGATTTAAAATACACTGGTTTTTGGTCCAGAGCTGACTGCTGGTCCAGAGCTGGTCCAGAGCTGACTGCTTCAGAGACTGCCTTCATTAGAGATCCAACCTCAGTTCAATTTTCCTGGCATGTGTATTTGTATTTTACCTTTAGCAGAGTTAGATCTTAAAATAGACTTTTGCAATAGGCTTTTGCAATGTTTCTACTGCTTATGAGAATGCTTTAGTTAGCACAGCAGTTTTGTCTGATAGAAGAGGGATACTAGCAGGAAAACTTAATTTGAACAGCCTTGAAATGTGGTGCCCAAGCCTGTAATATGATTCAGTGACATGCACTCACCCCTGATACATTTTAAAAACACTTGAAAGTCAGACTCTCAGCCAATATAGCTTTGTGCAGCTCTTTCTTGCATTTTCAGTATTTATTCCATAAATATCTCCTCATCCGTGCCAAACGCCAAAGAAGTCTTCTCCATCCCTCCTGAAATCTTTGGATTTCATTCAGTATTGTACAGTACAGAAATAAGTCTCAAACCTTGGCTTGCCTGTGTTCACAGCACAACTTTTGGAGGGGCCAGATTCACTGGGTAACCAATAATCTCTCAAACAGAGGGAATGCAAGGAACTTGTCCTTTGTTTCCAGCAGGAGTATACCAAGAAACACAAGAAAATCAAAATAATGAAAGATTGTAATCAATTCTGTTTTCTAAGTACCTCTATATCACTTTCTTTATGGAGTCAAATGATTTGCAGTGGATGATATGTACAAGCCACTTTATCTGCTATTGGGTGATGCATTGCAAGTGAGTTAGCAATGTTTAGGGGAAGGGACTGTAGACATGTGCACATGTGCTGTGTGACAGGATGAGGTGTGCTTTCTAAGGGCTACCACAGTGGGTATGCATTCTCTGACCTTCTAAAGCTGAGTCTCAAATAATAATATAGGGATGCATACACACTTCCGTGTTGGAGACTCCTGAAACACAGAATACAGCCCTGCTAGAGCAAGTGCACTAATAAATGCACTGTTTTGCATTACACATGTTAAAACCATGACATATAGTATATGTATGTTTGGTGATAAAGAGGAAGAGGGACATACAAGATTTCTGGTGTTGGTTGTAGAGATCAGCTGGTAATTCAGCTAAGTTGCAGTTTTGCTGATGCACTCCATGACTGATGAAATCCTGCTGTAGATTAGTGAATTGCATATGTCTGTGAGTGCATGCACTAGAACAATAAATAGTATTATTGTGTTGCCCTACAGGATGGTAAGCCTGTTTCCTGCACTGACTGAAATGGAAGCTCAAGATCAGTAGAAGGCAAGAAAGTTAAATCTTGGTCTTGCAAACACTTCTGCATGTGCTCAGCTTTACAGCTGTCTCTACATCTATTGCTGTTAATGGCACTCCTCAAGTGGTTAGAGGTGAATTGATTTTAAAAGCTTGCAGGTCTGTAGGCTAATAACATCCCAGTATTGTACCAGAGTAAAAGAAGAAAAAAATATGTATGCCAAAATGTGCTGTATTAATTCAATAAATGTATTTATATTTTAATTATTTATAACATTTCAGAGTGTATTAATAACTGTTCTGTAATATATTGATAATAATAGTGAAGTCTGACTAATTCAAGATCTAATTACATCATCTTGCTACTAGGTCATGCTTAGAAGAGAAAGAACCAATATAAGTTGAAACAAAAAAATATGATTCAGCAGAAAAGTGTCAGTTGCACTAAATTTTTAGAACTTTTAGGAATATTGAGTAGTAAGTATCTCTGCTTGTCTTAATAGATGGGATTATTCAGGTTAAATGGATAACTTGGAATCTTGTTTTACTCGCAGTATATGTGGTAAGAGAAGCAGACTGCCCTGCAACTTTTATTTATGGTATTCAGAAACCACCAAAAACCTCCCAAACCCGCTCCCATCACTTTATTCATGAAAGAAGCTTTGCTACCGTGCATGGACCAGGTTGTAACAGCAGAAACGAGAGCTGGCATACTCGCAGTGTGGTGGCATTGATTGTGACACCTGTGAAGGCCAGTACTAGCACCAGCTGTGGTTTGGCAGGCACAGTGATGGTGAGTCCAAAGGGTTGGTCTTGACTGGCCTGGGTGATGAGCACCAGGAAGGAAAGATTTCTGTCACAGCAAGCAAAGACCAGATCCCCAAGAAGGTACCAAAGTCCCAGGAGAGTGAAAAAGGCTCTTGTGACTGATGGGCAGCTGTGTCTGAGATGGCTCCCCTTGCTTGTCTTTTGCTGCCTACTTCGTAATGCTCTCTCTTACCTCCTCCCTAGTGCTGTCATGAAGAGATCACCAACATGTACCCCTTCTAAATGGATCAATAGACCAAAAAGGTTGATCATTAGGAAGATAAGGCATCCCTAGCACATTGCCAATTGTTTTATGATGTTTCTGATTAATGATTCCATTTTAGCCATTTCAGTGTTCAGCAGTCTTCATTTGTTAGTGTTGATAGTGGAAGTCCATGCCTTGCCTGAATCTGAGTTATTTCGGCCAACAAATGTGAATTAAAATCAATAGAAATGTCATTAGCATCCCAGTACCATGAAAGATAATATGAACATTTCTCATGCGTTCAGTTTATTAAAATTTGCTAAAGTGTGAAATATATATGACAAGTAATGATGTTTTAATCTTTCACCAAGGTAACAATTGAAAGCTGATTGATTCCATTCAGTAATTATAAAATCAAAATGATGGAAGATTGTAATCAAGAAGGATTCTGTCTCACACTTTGTCACGCCTCCATGCAAGATGAAATTCTTATTTGTAATATCTCTTTTATCTGAAAAGAAATCAAACTCCTATTTGCCCAGTTTCAATCTCATGGCTAGTTGGATAACAAACTTTTATTTTTTTAAACCCTGATAAGAAGATAAAAGCACCCTGCACCCACCAAAGCTGCCAGCTTTTCCAGGGGAATGCCATGGGAGACAGTATCAAAGGCTTTACTAAAGTCCAGGTAAACACATCCACAGCCTTTCCCTCATCCACTAGGCAGGTCACCTAGTTCCCTGGTTCTCCTGTACATGTCTTGAGTGTGATGGCACTCAAGGTGATCTGTTCCATAACCTCCCCCAGTATGAAGGTCAGCCTGACAGGCTGTAGTTACCCAGATCTCCCTTACAGTACTTCGTGTGCATGGGCATCACACTGGCCAACCTTCTGTTACCTGGGGCCTTGCCACCAGGACTTAAGATAAATGATGGAGTGTGGCCTGGTGAACTCTTCTGCCATCTCCCTCAGTCCCCTTGGATGAATTCCATTTGGTCCCATACACTTATGGGTATCTAAATTGCTCAGCAGGTCACTAACTGCTTCCTCCTGGATTGCAGAGAGTCTTTTCTGCTCCCCATCCCTGTCTGTCAGCTCAGGGGAGCAGTTACTGAGGGTATCAGGTCTTTTTGTAAAAGACTGAGACAAAGGAAGCATCAAGTATCTCAGCCTTGTCCTCTTCCTTGGTGACAATGTTCCCCCCATGTTCAATAAAGGATGGAGATTTTCCTTGGACCTTCTTTTGTCTGAGGTTTTTATAAAAACACTTTATCATGTTTCAAAGCAGTGACCAGAATGGAGTTCTAGCTGAGCTTTCACCTTTCTGATTTTCTCTCTACATGACCTAATGACAACCTTCACTCTTCTGGACAGGCAGGCTTCATCTCTTTCCAGCAGGCCTGTTGCTCTGTAAACCACCCCATGATCAAAAAAGCCAAAATTCCACTGGTGGCATCAGTCTCTAAGACATTTGTTGATCAGGTGGGTTCTCCTGTTCCTTTTAGCAATCTTCCCTGCTACTGAGGGAATTGAGGAAAACAGCATTATGCTATTGTCCTTACAACCAGTCATTCCCAGTGCCCTGAAGTACTATTTGATTGCCCTAGGACTTCTTTCCTCAATGTTGTCTCTGCCAACCTGGGCAGCAGCAGTGAGTAATAATCAGAGTACTGCCTTGGTTCAGGGAGTCTCCTAGTAATGTTTCTTACCCTGGCCCCAGGTAGGTAGCAGATTTCCCTGAGGGATGGGTCCAGTCAGCACACAGGAGCCTCAGCTCCTCTCAGAAGGGAGTCACATACAAAACACCAGGGATTTGCCTTTTATATGCCCAAGGGGGACACACCGTTTAAAATGTCAATAAAGAAATGAAAAAGAAAAAAAATCAAGATTTCTTTGATTTTCTAGCAACACAGCAAAAGTGAAGTCTGGCTGCTTGGAAGAAGGAAATTTTAAATTATTTTCAACTGCAGCTTCTCACTGCAACATTTTGCTCGATGCAGGTTAATGGCTGACTGCTAAAAAAGAGGACTTCTCTGTTTCAGTTGTCTAATGGGATTTTTGGCAACCTGCTTGTTAGGATTATTTTCTTTAACAATATTGCTATAGGAATGCATCTTCTAAGCATCCTGCTACATTATGACAAGACCTTCATATCTTTTCAGCTTACAGTTTCTGGAATTCTTTTTCTCCTGATAAGAAACAACGTTGTCAGGTGTGCTTTTTCAAATAAGCCCTGATGGATGATCAGGGAAAAAAAAATGCTGATATGTCCGATGGCTTGATAATTTCAGGGTCAAAACAGATTTTATGCGTTGATCTTCTTTCACTTGCTGATGCATCTCTTTGACCAAGCAGCTGGTGTATAGGATCTAGCTGGCAGCACACAGAACACATTAGGAGAACAAAGACAATATGAGATTAAACCAAAAAGAGGCAAGAACAGCATTTCCTCTCTGTTCTGCATGAAGGCAGAAGATGCTCCGAGAGGATACAAACTCAGTTTTCTTATTGGACATATGGCCTCTTCCCCCCATCAGATTATTCAAAGGTAAATTTGCTTTTCACTCTCTCAGAAAGACCATTTCCCCCTCATTGGTGTATTTATTTATTAGTAACATTATTTGTGAAATGCTAACTTCATTGGCTGCACTGTTATGATGTTATCTCTGTGTGCTTCTGTGAGAATGTAACAATGTCATGAAGAAAAATGATGTAAAAATGATGTGGGTACATAAAATGGAATTGACAAAATGTAATAAATCACTGCTGAGCGGAAGAACAGAGCTGCATGTGTAATGAAATACTTCAGCATTACATCATTGTTTATGTAACATCTGGCAGAGCCTTGTATTTCAGTGCTGCTTTGAATCAGGATAATTTTTTTCTCTCAGATAAAAGAGAAAAATAAGCCTCTAGGTTTTGCACATAGAAAACTGGAAAGAAAAAAAAGGACAAAACAACCCTTAAAATGCCCACGCATATGAGTTTCCTCCAGAAAAGTTCTGCCATCCCCAACTAGACGCAAATAATATAATGACTGAGAAGCATACAAAATAGTTAACATCCAAGAGGATTTCGTCAGTTTTATAAGAGAAACATATCTTTGATGTGAAGGGGATTTATTTGGGGTTGCATAGGTAATTTCTCCAAATTAGAGTTTTTCTAATTTACATCATTATACATACCTTGGAGCCAGAATTTTAGCAAAAAACTGCAGGTGTGAATTTTACGTACTTGAGTGTTTTCCACAGGGGTTTTGTTTTATCAAAGGAGAATTGAATTATCTTTATTGCAAACTCCCTGTCCTGTCCACGGAGACACGTGGGTGCTACTTCAGTGTGGACTCCTCCATCCCAGGCTGCCAGCAGAGTTTTCCTTATCCCTAGGGTGGATCTCTGCCCTGTTCACCTATGGTGCCAGGCATGACAACATGATCTGCTGTTGAGATGAGGATTAGTTGTAATGTGTGTAATTTGCAACGGCTGTTGCAGTAAATGAAATCAGAAATGTGAGTGTCTGCTGCAAAAGTCTCTGGATGACACACTGACCTGGCTGAATTCAGTAGAAGCCTTGCCGTTAATTTCTAAGGTTCCTGGCTCTTCCCTCGTTCCCCCGTTTGTCTCTTTCATCTGAAGCCCTTTGGGAGGCCTGGGTGTGATGGTGATGGTGCTGTGCAGGGTGCTGCAGGGATGCAGGCTGACAGCCCTCTTGGCAGCTGTGACCCTTTCCTTCCCCAAACTTTTTGCCTCAGTTCCAGAACAAGGGACTAGGGCATTGGCAAGAACTTGCTGTATAAAAATAAGCTTTTTGCTTTCTTTATTTTCAATACTATACTGCTCAAGGAGGAAATAAAACAGGTTGTCAAAAAGAAATCACTGTTTATGTAGTTCCTTTTCAGTTAATCAAATACCATAAAGATAAGCCACGGTCACTGCATTCTCTCATCTCCCAGGGATTTTCATATGGTATATTTATCCAGCAGTATAGGACTGGCTGATACATACATAGAGCTAGTTGTTAAAGCTATTTTACTTCCCCTCCGTGTTTTCCCAAGGTTGGTATAGAATGGTAGATCTTGATACACATCAAGTAAAATGTGATATCTGAGTTTGTGTTTTCATGGTGGAAAAGGCAAGGGTAGAGAAGCAGTCCCAAAACAGCAGTTACTAGAAACCTGATGAGGTGCAGGTATCTGGAGTGCTTTTTCTTCTTTCTGAGCAATTGTCAGAGTTACTGAAAATATTGGTTCCTTCATTTTTTAAACCAGCAGTGACTTCTATTCATTTCCATGTGGAGGAGAGAGTTGTTGAAGAGCATGAATGTTGTTGCAAGTAGGACTGTGCAAAACTGGCAAAGGCAGAAGGGGAAAGCAATGGCCATATGATTGAAATGTCAGATTCGGAGTCAGGATGTCTTATTCCTGTTTCTGATTTTCCTGTAGGTGACTTTGGGAAAAGAAATCACTATTGGGGGTGAAAGCTGGCCACGTACAGGGCTGCAATGGCTCTTTCTGTCAGCAGAGGCAATGGTGGGATGGTTTAGGATGGAAACCCCTCTTTTCAGCATCTTAGGATTTTGGATAAACATATTTTTCCCTTATAGAAGTGTCATGGCAATGTACCAGTGGCCTATGAATTTCCAAGGGCAAGGAGAAACATTTTTTACATGTCCGTGATCTTTTTGACCCTGGACATTGCAGGAGTGGAAGCAGGCTCTCACATTAGGGTGGTACCGGGCAGGGGTGGGGTAAGGTTTGAGGACAAGTGCTGGTGGAGGCTAAGACTGTCTTGATGTGAAAATCAAGTTGTGATGATGTCATCTCAACCAACTTCCTCTCCTATAATGAAAAATGAATTGCTGTGGTTTGCCTGATGGACCTTTGCAGTGAGATGATGTCTCCCCACAGGGCTTTCTGTGAGACACCAAGTGAGACCTCCAGTGAGTTTAATGTTTCCATTGCATTTACAATTTGTACCTGTGTCCCTTGTGCTGTGTTGTGGCTACAGTTTGAACAGGTTAATAGAAGACTAAATTATCTAATGGTAATAAGGTTCTCTCAGCCCCCTGGGAAACATCAGAAGAATATGAGCTGACAATGCAAGAATATCTATGAGCATCAGTGAGAACTGGCTTTCAAGGAGAAAAGTTCTTTGATAAAATATTGTCTGAATGTAAGGTGATTTTTTTTAATCTCTTCTTGCTTCTATTTCTGAAACCCTGTCTGTGAAGAAAGCCGCGTCCTCTCCTGGCCTGAGAAGTCCAAGGAAAGGCAGGCAGCTTGCTTTCTCTTTCATACACAAATCCATTCCTCCAGTGGTTTCATTGGCAGGAACTCTGGCCCTTGTCTTCATCCCTGTCCTCAAGGGATCAGAGCCCTGGTATTAAGGTAGCCTCCATGTCACAGACTGAGTTGTATTTTGGTAAAAGAGAACAAAGAAACCCTCTCTCTTGCTGATCTTTACTTTGCCCATGGCAAGGACATGAGCTGGAGAGGAGCTGTTGCTGTTAGAATAATTGCCTCAGCCTTCCTCAAAATTCAGTGTTGGATCAGCTTCTTTCAAAGGGGTTGCCTTACCCACCTAAATAGTATGTGGACGCTGGCCTACACAAAGACCATGTCTAATTCAGTGTACGGCAAGGCTCTCAGGCTGTCCATTACTGAGCAGTAGAGACCATTTTACTCTTTAATAGGCCAGTAATGTGCTCAAGATTTAGTCAAGCACTAGGGCAGGTGCTAATATGTACCCCTGGGACAAGAAATGAGTATGCTCAGTTTGCCAAGAAGATGAGAGCATTTCTGGACACGTGAAAGCAGTCACTCAGTGGGGGGAGAGGGCTGAAATGGTGCCTGGGTGGCCAAAGGCGTCAGAGTTGATTCACTCCTGCTGCTGGCCCAGGGACAAGACCCCATTCCCCACAATCACCAATGTCCTGTGACTTCACAGCAAGGTCAAGATGCCCTTGTGATTTCACTCTGCGTAGGTGGTGATAAAACATGAGTTTTTCCATATCTGTCAGTCTCTGTCTGTAATAAACTTTGCAACCGTGCCACCTGTTGGGATGTACAACTACCTTATACACGTTTGCTTGAGTGCTGACTTGGTTTGAATTATGGGTGAGTTGATGCTAGGATCCAGGCACCTCCAGGCTGGCAACCCTGAAAATGGATCCCACTCTCTGATGTTCAGTGCATGGCTCGAGGTCCCGCTCACCTGTGCCAGCACCTTCACTGGGCTCAGGCAGCTGTCACCATCACTGCCACTGCTGTCCGCCTGGAAAAATGGGCTACCACTAGCTGGTGTGGCCACACCAGCCTGCGGGCAGCGGGGACAGTAATCAACCAGCCTTCGGCCATTGCTCAGCAATCAAAGCTTTGAATAATCTTATTGGGTTAATTCACCACCTAACAAATCTTTCCCTGCTGGTGTAACAGATAAAGAGCAGTAATGGTTACAGGGAATGAATTTTGTGTGAGGATGTATAACGGTGTAATTTCAGATTTGTTTCTTTTCACTTCTTGCCAGCTGTTTAGCATTTCGCAGATGCATGTATTTATAATTTTCCCCATCCTTTCTACATCATGAAGCTGCACTTATTTCCCAGATATTCTGTTTAATTCACCAAGCAATATTCTGTTACCAGTTTAAACAGGAGATTGTGGACAAACAAGGCTGGGCTGGAAGAAGAATTGATTGGTAAAATCACAGATGACTGTGGAAGGGTGCCTCCATCAGGCTTTGCTCCCTGTTTCTCTTCCTCATGATTTTTTGGAGCTCTAGGGACAGGGGAAAGGGAGGCAAATCCTTTATCTCCTACCCTGACCTGTGCCCATGCTCCCTGTTCCCACTAGGTTGACACTGTTTGCCAGAACACTTCTGGCAGGAGAAGTATTAAAGTAAATAGCTGTCTTGATCAGTTGTTAGGCTGAAGATTACCACTAGCACACCATGTCAGGTCTGTGCAAAATATTCAAAGAATTTCTGCTGTCTGAGGTTGTTTCTGCCTTGTTTCTTCCCCGTGCTGGTTACTTATGGTGACCTTTATTAAAACTATTGGGCTGTTCCTGATTGCTCTTACATTGTGTTTTGTTTCCTTTGAGCTGGTGGTGTTCACATGCCAAGTTATTCCAAATTTATTGCAGATGAGGTCAGAATGACACAATTATTTGAAAATAGTAAGTTTGGGTTATATAGTTTGGTTGTTTTTTCACTTTGTTCTCTGCTATTTGATGGTTTGCTTGCAATGTTCCTTCCTGCTGACTTCCAATAGAGGTTTCTTGCTTTATAAACAACTGGATTGATTTCCAATATGGACTTTTACTTCCTTGAAAACAGATCTTCTCAGGGGAAATTGACAGTTTTCTCTGTATATATTTTCTTTTTTTTGTTTACTTGGAGGGGTTTGAAGCCCAGAGACAAGATTTATGTCAACAAATCCCTCTCCCTCTTATCCAATTTAGTTGTTTTAACATAATCATTTTCTAAATCAAACTGATGGAGGGCTTCCTAAAGGCATTACACCAACTGTATATCTGGAATCACATTTGCCTTCGTTTATTGCATTAGCACCAGGCTTGAACTTTTCAAATTTGCATTGTGCTTTGCAGAAGTTCTCAGGATATTTGAAGCAGTTTATAGCTAGAACCTGGTGTGTTTTAAGCAGAGACCAGAGAGTGAATCATGAAGCGAAGCATATGTAGAAATGAGATTTTAGTTTCACAGAACAAGTAGAAACTGGGATGAGTAGGCAAGAGGAATATTGCATTTGCTAGGTGGATTTGGAGACACTGCAAAGGGGGGTGCTGTGTTACAATACTGATCCTGGATGTCTCACCAGACTTTCTAAAAGGTTTCATTTCTCCTCTTTGAAGGAGGTGCTGAGTAAGGCTCTGACATATAGCAAAATTACGAGCAGAGAATGCCTGGGGGAATGCACTTACCACCTGGGATGTAAGCTGATGATGCCTCTGCACTGGCTTTCAGCAAATATGTCTCTTGTTATTTGAACACTGTCTTTCTTTTCACCATATGGTGTTCCACTATCAGGCATCCTTCTCAAGATATGCTTGTAATACTTAGGAGGGGAATTTTAAAAAACACAAACAAGATTCTCATGCTCAGCTGTACTTTTGAATATCTCCTCCCTTGTTATTGTGTGGTTGTTTCAGTGATAATTCTTGGTCATGCAGAGTAATGGGTAGTTTGGAACAGGCTGGCTGAAGCAAGCTGTATAGAAAATAAGACCAAGAACATACAGTGAAAGGGGAAAAGAAAGCTCAGATGAGATTCAGGCACAGAACTGAATTCCCCAAGCTGTGGAGAGGTATGTTAGTGCAGCAACCCTCTGTGTGAACAGGACTGCAGTACCTCTGGTTCCCAGGGAGCTTGTGTGAAACCCTTCTAGTTTCTCAGCACTTGGGGCATAGTTAAACCACAGTTGTGCTAACTCCTCACGTTACTCTGATGTCACTGAGATGATTAAAATCCCATCATAACTAGATGCTTTAGGACACTGTTGAAAGGTTGTGTAACTAATCTATTCCCATCTGTTGTCTTTTGGTAAATCATCCAACCTTCCACAGCACAGACCAAGCAATCCTTTCATAAGTTCTGTCTGTTTTACACACACTTCTTTCTCTGCATGCGAAGAAGGCTTGTGGGGTGTATGCCTGGGTCGAAGAAATCACATTGCATAAGAGGAGTAAGCCAGCAGTGGAGCAGAGAGGGTCCTTGCAGTTGCAGTTCCCATGCAATAAGTCTAGCCTGTTTCAACAGGATTATTTTCCATTCCCAATTTTCCCAAAATATCACAACCAGCTATTGGACAAAAACTTAGCATCTAAAACATTAATATCAGATTATAAATAATAAATAGTCAGAAAATAGCTGGCAGCTGGTCACAATTCTCTGTTTTTAGTGCAAACTTTAGATTTTAATAAATAAATAAAATTACATTAATAAAATCCATTTTGAGGTCTATACAGCAATTCTATGAACAAGATTACTTATTAAAAAAAAGGCAGTCCACTCCCTGGAAATGGCACTTAGATGAAGGTCTGGACTCCCAGTATAAACAATTTAAAAGAAGCTCTTTGTATTTTTCCTGTAACATAGATCCTGTCAAGTGTGGCAGGCATTCCTGGGAGTTATGAAGATAGCCTTGGGCCCAGTTGAAGCATCAAAGAAATCTGTGTGCTGGCCTGTGCCTGGGATTTTTGGTGGTCAGGATAATTTCCGATGGTTTGGTGATCTCTTCACAAATTCACTGATGGGGAAGGTGTGGTCAATGAAGAATGATCAGGAAAGGTACTCAGTCTGAGTCCTGTTGGCAATGAATATTTATGACATGGGTGGTTTGGGATCCACTGATGCCTTTGCCCTACCCTCTCTACACTGTGTCTTAGCTCATCTCTCTGGAACAAGCACTGGGCAAAAGGAAGTTAACCACTTCCTGCTGAATTCATACCCAGCCCACTACATTTTCCCAAACCCCATGTCTTAGTTTGAAAGACAG
>WBMZ01013596.1:0-11093 GCA_013400975.1 Atrichornis clamosus
GAGGATTGAAATCCCTGTGGATGCGGCACCTGCGGCCGTGCTCAGCGGTCCCGGGCAGTGCTGGGAACGCTGCACTCCGTGACCTCCGAGGGCTTTTCCAGCCTCCCCAATTCCATGATTTACATGGCCAATTAGCACCTCATTCCCACCCTCGGGACTGGGATGACCCTTTCCTGTTTTCCAGGGTGCCCGGGAGACCTTTGAGAGCTACTACAGGAAGCAGAGAAGAAAACAAGCCCGGCTGGTGCTGCAGCCTCCCTCCAACATGGTACAGTTCTCCTGGAATGTTATCCCTGGCGTCCTGCTGCCCGTGGCTCATCCCTAAAATCCCTCTTTGCTCGTGTTTTGACCTCTGCTCCCTTCCTCTCTGTTGCAGCACGAAACTTTGGATGGCTACAGGAAGTATTTCCATCAAATTGTAGGGTAGGTGTTCCTTTTATACCCAGCCTGCTAAAAATGTCTGCCCTGGCTTGTTGGGGAGCCCAAAAAAACCGGGAGAGGAGGGAATGGGGATATTTTTGGTGGTCCTTGAAGCCTAAAAAGGACCAAAAAAAAGGGTGGTTTGTGTATTTTTAAGTGTTGCAGGGTGTGTTTTATACCCTTTGCTCTGTCACTGCAGGGACCTGCCAGCTCTTGTAGCAGCCTGGGAATTTCTGGGAATTTGTGGATGAATAATCCCTGTGGATTATGTGCATCCACACTAATGACATGAGTGGGCCCTCTGCCTTAATGATTCTGGAATATTTAGTAATTTTTCTTTAATTATTTCCCTGGTGAAGGAGGTGATCCTCAGGCCTTGATTCCCGCGAGCTGCTTTTCATCACACCCAGATTTGACACAAGTCTCCCAAAACCACCCAAAAGGAGAATTCCAGGGACTGCCAAGCCATAAAAACAGGCTGTGATTTGCTGTTTTTTCAGCTAACAACAATAATTTCAATCTCTACTCGGGACCATCCCAAATGAGAGGGGTGCTGCTCCAGCTCCCTGCTCCCGGGCTGGATTTCCCTGGCAAAGCACACCTGGGAATTTATTTATGTGCTGCTGTTTGAAATGCCTCGCTCCCTGAAAAAAAAACAGGGGTTTTTTTTTGAGCACCGGATTTGATAACTGGAGATTGGAGTGAACTGATTGCCTGGAAATGGCTGGGAGCACTTGGTGGATCTGGGTGGGAGAGAGGATTTTCCCTGCGGATGGAACACTTTTCCCTGCAGTTGGAGCATTTTTCCTGGTACTTAAACCATTTTTCCCTGCAGTTGGAGCGTTTTCCCCTGTAGAGAAAGCATTTTTCCCTGCAGCTGGAGCATTTTTCCCTGCAGCTGGAGCATTTTCCCTGCAGTCAGAGCTTTTTAAGCAATTGCAGTGAAATTGCTGCTGGCTGGGGCAGGGTTTAATCAGCGATTCCCTGGAAATAACGAGCTGGAGAACTTGGGAGAGGGGGAATTGTGCCTTTGTGTGCACACAGAGTGGCACGAGGAGCGCTTTAAGTCCCTTCTCCAGCACAAGTGGTGTTAAAAAAGAGGGAATAAAGTGTCCGGCGCTGCCTGGATGTGACAGATCCTGGCAATTCCAGCTGGGGACGTGCCAACCCGCGGGGCGCTCGTTTGATGTCTCACACCTGGAGTTTGGGCTGACAGGGCCACTTCCTGCTGCTTCCAGGTTTTTTGTGGTGGAGGATCACATCCTGCACACGACCCAGGGCCTGGTCACTCGGGCCTACATTGATGAGCTGTGGGAGATGGCCCTGTCCAAAACCATCGCGGCCCTGCGGACGCACTCCGTGAGTAAAAGCCTGGGAGCCTCGGTGTTGCTTGACTGTCACTTGACAGGCTGCAATCCTGGCTTTTTTTCTTTTTTCTTCCCCCTAGGATTCTTTGTTTTCCCTCTTTTCACTCCCCCCAAAGCTTCCTCTGAATTTTTTAGCCTCTTGGTTCACTGCATTCCCCCGCCGACATCAGTGTTCTGGAGAAGCAAATGCTGATTTTATGTTTCCCCCGTGATTTCGTTCAGGATTTTTGAGGGGTGCCAGCAGAGGGAGGTGATTTGTCCCCCCCCAAAAAAATGGGGGGAAAAAGCATCTTTTTGGCACACTGAAGCTTGGTACAGAATCAGAGAATCCCCGGATGGTTTGGGTTGGAAGGGACCTCAAAAACCACCTCGTTCCCTTAAAGTTCCTGGCTGTGAACGGGCTGAAAACCCAGGGAGAGCCCAGGAACGGATGGTGCTGCCGGGAGCAGTCAGGAAATCTGGGAAGCGAAGCTTCCAAGGCTTTGGGACGTCTCCTGCCGTCCCTCTGTACACCAGGACCGTGCCTGAACAGGATCTGGGACTCTCCAGCTCCCCCTCCAACCCCTGGGCTCCACCGGTGTCTTAAGGGAATTGTGGAGGTTGGGAAAGGCCTCCAAGATACCAAGGATTTGAGGAGTTTCTGAAGGAAAAGGCCGCGTGCTTCCATGTGGACAAACAGTGGTTTCACAGGGAAAAGAGGCAGGAGGGGCCCAAGGTGCTCCACAAAGTTTTTCTTCAGCCAAATCGGACAAAAATGACGGGAAGAGAGAACCCTGGGAGAGAGCAGGGAGCACCTTGGGAAGTGGGGGGAACACGGGAAGGGATTGCCATCAGCACCAGGCTGGGAGCAGCCTGGGCCGTGGAACAGGGTGGGTTTCAAGGCCTTTCCCACCCCAGACCATCCCATGACTCTCCCCTGGCCCTGGAGCCCCTGGGATGAGGGGCAGCAGAAGCTCCCCGGCGCTCTCCATCCCCATCCAGGGCTGTTCGCTGGAACGCTGCCTCCTTCCCCCTGAGCTGCTGTGATTCCAGAGGGGATAAACACAAACACCCCAGCGGGTACTTAAACCGTTGAACCTCTGCTGGCTTCCCTTTCAAGTGGGATTTTCTCCGAGCTGGAAGCAGGAGGCTGAGCCAGGCCCAGCCACGGGCTCTGCACTTTGCCCAGCTTTGGCAGCTTGTTTCAAGTGCTGCCAAAAGCCCTGCGTGAGGTGGCTGCCAGGGCAGGGCCTTTTCAGCGATCCTGAAGCATTCCATGATTCCTCGCCCTTGTGGTCGGCACCGTTTGCTCCGAGCGCTCCGGCCCCCAAACAGAGCAGTGCCCTGCATCCCACACTGGGGTTTAGGTGGAGGCCTCGCCTTGGTGAGCCTCAGTTCTTCCCAGTCAGCCAAACTTATCCCTGGATTTTCTCCCTCGCTGCAGACAGGGACATCTTGAATCCCTTCAGCTGCTTCAGGGCATTATCTTTCTTTCTGAGTCTGTTTTTTGGCCAGAGAGATGGAAAACGTGTGTCCCAGTCGTTCCCCTTGATGGATGCAGTCCCTCCCCCTGGAGTTTCCAGTGAGCTTTAAATCTGTTCTCCTCGAATCCCGTTCTCTTTCCAGCTGGGGATCACTGATTCTATATTTGGGCAGCCTCTGTCTCAAACTTCCCATTTTCCAGCACGGGGAAGTTCTGGGGCTGCACCTGGAGAGTGCAGAAACCCGTGGGTGCCTGGGGTGGCTCTGGGGACACGGAGTTGTGCCTCTGGGGCTTGGAGCAGGATGAATCCTTATCCTGGAGCTGGAATACGGACTGTGCAGTGTTTCCCCTCAGCCTGGGCCGTGGATGCCTGCCTGAGATGCTTCATTACCGTCAGACACAACACAGTAAATATTACATGAGAGGCACCGCTGCGGTGCCAGCGCTGGTGGGATCCATCTCCCCTCGCTCCCCGGCAGCCCCTGTGCAGCGTCAGAGACCCTTGGGGTGTCTCTGGAGCAGCCCAGAGCCGCCTCCGTCCCGGAGAGAGGAGCGTCGGGAGGAGAGATCCCTGATCAGGCAGCCCTGCCCTGCCCGTGCAGCCCTCGCGGGCCTGCGGGTAAAAGCTGCTTCTTCACGGGGCCTGTGTGGTTCTTATCAGCCCGGAGATAACACAGCAGGGCCGAGGGCAGGGAATTTTCCACCATCCCAGGCCGCTCCAAGCCCCGTCCAGCCTGGCCTTGGATTCCTTCCCGTTGTCTTTGCACCCCTCTGCACCCCTGAAGGATTTGGAGTCCTTTGGCCCCTGTTTCTCTTGGCAGTGGTTGTTTCACTGCCCCCACGCTCCCAGAAATCCCATTTTTGTCCAAGCTGTGGCCCAGGAAGCAGCTGGGTGCATCCCCGTGTATCCCACGTGTGCACAGCAGCGCTGGGAATGGGGCGTGGGACGCGCACCAGAAATTCCTGTCCCTGAACAGCCGGGGTTTGATTTGGTGCTTGGAGTCAAACCCTTCATCCTGTGATGTATCTGGATAGAAAACCTTGGAATTGAGTTTTGGAGGGAAGTTCCGCGGATGTGCTGGGGGAACACAACACTTCTGGCTAAAACCAACATTGTGTTGTCCACCCTGAGGGGAGCCAGCCCCAGGGCAGGGCCCGTCCCCTGTGCTGGCCCTGCTGGGGCTCCTCCAGGGCTGGGGGCAGCTCCGGGACCCTCCCAAGGGAGCCCTGGAGGGGCTGGGAATGAGTCCAGGGAATGAGTTCCTGCCATGGGGTTGAAGCCACATTTTCCTTTCTGCCCTTCCCTGCAGTCCTACTGCTCCGACCCCGGCCTGGTGCTGGACCTGAAGAACCTCATGGTGCTCTTTGCTGACACCCTGCAGGTACGTGGGGCTGGGCCCCTCCTCGCCGCCACTGCCCCAGCGTGCCCAGTGCCTCCGGGGTGGCTGTGCTGGCCCAGCTCCCCTGTGGCCATTTTGGGGTGAGGATCACCCTGTGGACAGCCTGGTTTGTTGTGGGCCCCAGTGTGGGCAAGGACCAGGCCTTGGCCCCTTTGCCCAGGCCTTGGCCCCTCACCCACACCTCCGCCTCTTTGCCCCGGCCTCAGCCCCCTCGCCCAGGCCGCAGTCCCCTCGCCCAGGCCTCGGCCCCTTTGCCCACACCTCGGCCCCTCACCCAGGCCTTGGCTCCTTTGCCCAGGCCTCAGCCCCCTCTGCCCACTCCTCAGCCCCTTTGCCCCCACCTCGGCCCCTCCCCCCCACCCTGGCCCCCTTGCCCCGGCCTCAGCCCCCTCGCCCACGGCCCCTCACCCACCCCTCGGCCTCAGCCCCCTCGCCCAGGCCTCAGTCCCCTCGCCCAGGCCTCGGCCCCTTTGCCCACACCTCGGCCCCTTTGCCCAGGCCTCGACCCCCTTGCCCACTCCTCGGCTCCCTCGCCCACACCTTGACCCCCTTGCCCAGGCCTCAGCCCCTTTGCCCACACCTCGGCCCCTCACCCACCCCTCGGCCTCTTTGCCCCGGCCTCAGCCCCCTCGCCCAGGCCTCAGTCCCCTCGCCCAGGCCTCGGCCCCCTTTGCCCACTCCTCAGCCCCTTTGCCCAGGCCTCGGTCCCCTCCCCCAGGCCTCGGCCCCCTTTGCCCACTCCTCAGCCCCCTCACCCACTCCTTGCTCCCTTGCCCACTCCTCAGCCCCTCTCCCACACCTCGATCCCCTCTCCCACTCCTCAGCCCCTCTCCCCCCCCTCAGCCCCCCCCCCCCCCCCTTGCCCCCTTTCCCCCCCCCCCGCCCCCCCCCCCCTTTGCCCCCTCCTCAGCCCCTCTCCCACTCCTCGGCCCCTCGCCCAGGCCTTGGGCCTCAGCCTGGAACAGCTCTGGCCCCTACGTGGGAACTCAGCCCCAGCCCCCCAGCAGCACCTGGGAGCTGCTGGGGGAGAATTTGCCCCCAGTCAAAAGCAGGAGACAATCCCCAGCTGCCTCCGGGTGCCTTTTTTCCCTGGATTGCTCTCTCCCCATCCCCAGGGATACGGATTCCCAGTGAACCAGCTGTTCGACCTGCTGCTGGAGATCCAGGACCAGTACAGCGAGACCCTGCTGAAGAAATGGGCTGGGGTCTTCAGGTGAGAGGCTCCAAAACCAAACCCCTAGGACGCTCTCATGGAATGACTTTGGCCCGGGAATGAAATCTCCAGAGGGATTAATTCTACAGTCATGGAATGGGGTGGGTGGGAAGGGCCTTAAAGATCATCCAATCCCACCCCCTGCCAGGGGACAGCTCCCGCTATCCCAGGGTGCTCCAACCTGGCCTTGGACACTTCCAGGGATCCAGGGGAAGGTGCCGTAACAGCAAGCTCAGGTTTAAATTTTGGGAAACAGCAGGATCCAGCCTGGACTTTTCCTGGAGCAGGGAGAGCCAAAATAGGGCTGTGAGGATCCTGGCTGTGCTGAGGTCTGAGCAATAAATCCATGTAGTCCAAAGGTTTTGCATCCCAGAGGGATAAAGTTGGAGCCCTGTGGAGCTCACCCGGGCACTCGGAGATGGAAGGATGCAGGAATGTGGTGTGGGAACGGCTTTGCTGTGGGCTTGGAGCTGCTGGAGAGGCCAGAGAAGGTCATGGAGATGTTCCCAGGGCTCTGGAGCCAGGCTGGGAGAGCTGGGAATGTTCCCCTGGAGAAGGGAAGGATCCCAGGAGAGCTCAGAGCCCCTTCCAGAGCCTCAAGGGGCTCCGGGAGAGCTGGAGAGGGATTGGGACAAGGGATGGAGGGACAGACACAGGGAATGGCTTCCCACTGGGAAAGGGGGGATTGGGCTGGGATCTGGGGAAGGAATTCCTGTCTGGGAGGGTGGGGAGGGGCTGGGATGGAATTCCCAGAGCAGCTGTGGCTGCCCCTGGATCCCTGGGAGTGTCCAAGGCCAGGCTGGAGCTCCCTGGGATGGTGGGAGGTGTCCATGGAATGAGTCTCTGTCCCTGGGATGAGCTGGATCCCGGCCCCTCGTGCCTCTGTCCTTTGTCACCTCCTGCCACTCCTTGTCCGTCCCCATGGAAGGGGCACAGGGATCCTGGGAAGTTTTGCCCCTGGATGTGGCCGTGAAGGAATTAAAGCCCTCAGGTCCCAAATATGGGACAGATCCTGGTCTGGATCCCTGTGGGATGAGAGGAAATCTGGAGAAGCTGTGGCTGCCCCTGGATCCCTGGAAGTGTCCAAGGAAAGGTTGGACTGGGATTGGAGCAACCTGGGATAGCGGGAGGTGTCCCTGTCCATGGAATGGATGGAATGGGATGGGGTTTAAGGTCCCTTCCCACCCAAACCATTCCAGGATTCCCTGGTTTGGGGCCCTCACTCCATCACTGAGCCCGTTTTGGGATATCAGGGGCACATCCCTGGATGCTGCTCAGGAATGTGGGATCAACCTCTGGGATCAGGAATGTGGGATCCACCTCAGGCCGGCCCCAATCCCTGGAAACGCCCTGGCCCAGCAGCAAAACTCTCTCCTCTTTCCTCATTCCAGACTTTTCCTTCCCTTTTCCCAGGAATATCCTGGACTCAGACAACTACAGCCCCATCCCGGTGCCAGATGAAGAAGTTTATAAGAAAATCATTGGACAATTCCCATTCCAGGATGCGGAACTGGAAAAGGTAAATCTTGGAATGGGGGAAAACCGGCCTGGCCTGGCAGAACCTCACACCTTGGAGAGCCCTGGGAACTGCAAAAAAAGGGATCGGAAATCCCAAATCCAACCCCCCAGAGCAACTCCAAGAGAATGGGAAACAACGGAAAAGAACAAATACTCCATGGGATCCATGGATTTCTGCTGGTGTGGGGGAGGAAAGTGGGATTTGTGTTCCTGTATCCAAGCGGGATGTAGCCAGTGCCCCCTAAATCCCTCCTGGTGTCCCTAAATCCTTCCTGATATCCCTAAATCCTTCCTTTTGTCCCTAAATAGCTCCTGGTGTCCCTAAATACTTCCTGATGTCCCTAAATCCCTCCAGATATCCCTAAATCCCTCCTGATATCCCTAACTCCCTCCTGGTGTCCCTAAATCCTTCCCAGTGTCACTAAATCCCTCCTGATATCCCTAAATCCCTCCTGGTGTCCCTAAATCCCTCCTGGTGTCCCTAAATCCTTCCTGGTGTCCCTAAATCCTGCCTGGTATCCCTAAATCCTGCCTGGTGTCCCTAAATCCCTCCTGATATCCCTCAATCTCTCCCGGTGTCTCCACATCCCTCCTGGTGTCCCTAAATCTTTCCCGGTGTCCCTAAATCATTCCCGGTGTCCCTAAATCCCTCCTGGTGTCCCTAAATCCATCATTTTGTCCCTAAATCCTTCCCGGTGTCCCTAAATCCTGCCGGGCCTCCAAATCCAAGCCTGGGGAAATCCATGGACACTTCGGGATCCCAATCCAGGGCTCAGATCCCGGTGTCCTTCCCCCAAATCCCACCACGGGATTCAGCCCATTCCTGGTGCCCTCTGCTCCTCCCAGCTCCCTGTGCTGGGCAAAAACTGGGAAAACCTGGGGCAGGAAAATCCGTGTGCTCCTGGATTTTGGAGCTGCTGGGGGAGGTCACCAGGAAAACTCCTTGGGATGGGTGGCGGAGAGAGGAATGGGAGAGAAATTCCAATTCCAGAGAAATTCCCGTTCCAGAGAAATTCCAGTTCCAGAGAAATTCCAGTGAAATTTCTATCCCAGAGAAATACCAATCCCGGAGAAATTTCAGTTCCATAGTAATTCCCATCCCAGACAAATTCCCATTCCAGAGAAATTCCAGAGGAACTCCAGTTCCAGAGAAATTCCCATCCCAGGGAAATTCCAATTCAAGAAAAATTCCAGATATATTCCCGTACTGTTGAAACTCCAGAGAAATCCCAATCCCAGAGAAATCCCAGAGAAATTCCCATTCCGGAGAAATTTCCATCCCAGAGAAATTCCAATTCCAGAGAAATTCCCATTTCAGAGAAATCCCAATCCGAGAGAAATTCCCATCCCAGAGAAATTCCCATCCCAGAGAAATCCCAGAGAAATTCCCATCCCATGGAAATCCCCGTCCCGGGGAAATTCCTGGCGTTCCGCAGGGGCCGGGTGTGGATGCGGCTGCTGCTCCCTCCTGTTTCCAGGTCTCCTTCCCGCCCTTTCCTGATCCCAATCCCTGCTGCCATTCCCTGCCTTCTCTGGGTGATGATCCCGCTGTTCCCGTGCCTGAATTCCTCTGAAACCTGGGATGAATTCCCGCCTCCCCCGTCCCTGCCGGGCTGTGCTGAATCCCGGGATTCGCCGGCCCGCTTGGAGCAGGCGGCTGGAGGGAGCCACGGCATTCCCCTGGGAAATCCCTGCTCTCCCTCTGGGATTGCCCCGCTGGGATTGTCCCCCAGGAATTGTCCCCCAGGAATTTTCCCTCTGGAATTTTCCCTCTGGAATTGCCCCGCTGGGATTGCCCCCCCGGAATTGCCCCCCTGGAATTGTCCCCCTGGAATTCTCCTCCTGGGATTGTCCTCCTGGAATTGCCTCCCTGGAATTTTCCCCCTGGAATTGCCCCCCTGCAATTCTCCCATTAGGATAGTTCCCCTGCAATTCTCCCCATGGAATTGTCCCCCTGGAATTGTCCTGCTGGGATTGTCCCCCTGGAATTCTCCCCCTGGAATTCTCCCCCTCGAATTGCGCTGCTGGAATTGTCCCTCTGGAATTGCCACGCTGGAATTCTCCTCCTGGAATTGCCCCCCTGGAATTCTCCCATTAGGATAGTTCCCCTGCAATTTTCCCCCTGGAATTGTCCCCCTGGAATTCTCCCCCTGGAATTGCGCTGCTGGAATTGTCCATCTGGAATTGCCACTCTGGAATTCTCCTCCTGGAATTGCCCCCCTGGAATTGCCCCCCTGGAATTCTTCCACTGAGATTATCCCTCTGGAATTTTCCCCCTGGAATTGCCCCCCTGGAACTGCCCCTCTGGAATTGTCCCCCTGGAATTCTCCCCCTGGAATTGTCCCGCTAGAACTGCCCCTCTGGAATCACCCCCTTGGAATTCTCCCCCTGGAATTGCCCCACTGGAATTGTCCCACTGGGATTGTCCCCCTGGAATTGCCCCTCTGGAACTCTCCTCCTGGAATTGCCCCCCTGGAATTCTCCCACCGAGATTATCCCTCAGGAATTCTCCCCCTGGAATTCTCCTCCTGGAATTGCCCCTCTGGAATTCTCCCCCTGGAATTCTCTCCTGGAATTGCCCCCTTGGAATTCTCCCACTGAGATTATCCCCCTGGAATTACCCCCCTCGAATTCTCCCCCCGGAATTAACCCCTGGAATTCCCTCTCCCGTTGTTTTGCAGCAGCCCTTCCCCAAGAAGTTCCCATTCTCGGAGTTCGTTCCCAGGGTTTATTCCCAGATCAAGGAGTTCATCCACGCCTGCCTCAAGTTCTCCGAGGATCTGCACCTCAGGTGGGCCGTGGCCGCTGCTCCCGCACCATTCCTGCCTTTTCCCAGCTCTCCGGCCGCCGGGAATTGCCCTCTCCGGGCTGGAAGCGGCCCCGGAGCAGCGGCACCTCCAGGGGCTGCCGGAGTCTCCCGCGGAGGGGACATTCCAGGGATTTTGGGTGGGAAGGGGCCTTCAATCCCAGCCGTTCCCACCCCTGCCGTGGGCAGGGACAGCTCCCACCGTCCCAGGCTGCTCCAGCCTGGCCTGGGACACTTCCAGGGAGAATTCCAGCCGTGTGGAATTCTTCCACCTTCTCCCGAGGCGTTCCCGTGCCCGGCTGAACCGAGCGTTGGGGCTGGCTCTGCAGAGAGGCCGGAGCTGCCACTTCCCGTGGGATCAGGGCCTGCCCGGAGTGTCCCAAGGAATGGGAATTCCATGGATTTGTGGTCAGGAGCGCTCCGAGGGTTTGACTGTGGTGCCTTGAGGAGTTCGGGGCTTTTGTTTTTCTCAGTTTAAACACAAATCTTGGGATTTTCTGAATTCCTGTTTTAAAGCCTGGAAAATATTCCATGTTTTTCCCCTCCCCTCTCCATCCCGAGGTGCTCTGATCCCTGTTTTTCCCCTGTGGGACACGGAGAACATCCTGGCTTTGCTCCTTGGCCCTCAGTGTTCCTGCAGCAGCAGCGTTGGGAGAGGTTGGAAAACCCAGGAGCAGGATTTTGGCTGGAAAGGAGGGATCCTGCTTCCCTTCCGTGGCTCCACATCCCTTGGGAGTTTCATATCCTGGCTGTGAATGGACACTGGAGCTGCTGGAGCAAATCCAGAGGGGCCACGGAGCTGCTCCCAGGGCTGGAGCCCCTCTGGAGCCAGGCTGGGAGAGCTGGGAATGTTCCCCTGGAGAAGGGAAGGATCCCGGGAGAGCTCAGAGCCCCTTCCAGAGCCTCA
>WBMZ01013598.1:0-66103 GCA_013400975.1 Atrichornis clamosus
GCACCGGCACCGGCACCGCCCCGATGTGAGCGGGGCATGGCCGCGGGGCATGGCCCGGGGCGGGCGGCGGCGGGCGCGCAGCGCCGGCGGTGAACATGGAGCCGCCTCCGCCTGGGAACGAGCCCCCGCTGCCCCGGGGGCCGGGACCGGGGCCCGAGCCGGAGCCGGAGCCGGAACCGGAACCGGAGCCGCAGCTGGACCTGGAAGCGGAGCCGCAGCTGGACCTGGAATCGGAGCCAGGGCTGGAATCGGAACCGGAGCTGGAACCGGAGCCGGAGCTGGGGCTGGACCTAGAACCGGAGCCGGACCTGGGCTTGGAACCGGGGCTGGACCTAGAACCGGAGCCGGACCTAGAACCGGAGCCGGAGCTGGAACCGGAGCCCGAGCTGGACCTGGACCTGTGGGCACTTGAGCCCGCCGATCCCGGCGCGGGGCCGCCGCCCTGGTGCCCGGGGGAGACCGGGGACAGCCCGGCCCCGGGGGGCCCCGCCGAGCCCCCGCCGGAGGAGGAGCCGCGCCTCCGCCCGGTCTTCGACGCCCTGGACCGCGACGGCGACGGCTTCGTGCGCGTGGAGGAGTTCGTGCAGTTCGCCACGGCCTACGGCGCCGAGCAGGTGAGCGCCGGGCGGGGGACACCGGGCACCGGCACCGCACCTGCCCACGGTGCCCCCCGGGCGCTGGGCCCGAGGCCGGCGCTGGCTCCGAGCCGGGGCACCGCGGGTGATGTCACCCCTTGGTGTCCGGTGGTTGTGCCGCCGAAGGGTCACGGTGATGGTGATGCTGGCTCGTGTCTGGGCTCCGGCTCTTGAAGAGCCTTTAATGTCCCCAAGGGCAGCGTCGGCATCGCCGGCCCCGGCGTCGCCCCCGGTGAAGGGCACGCGTGAGCCCGGATGGCTCCCCCCGCACCTCCTGCGTCCAGGAGAAACTGGAGCTCCCGTTTTTCAGGTCCCGATCCGCTGGGAACAGCACCTCAGCAGTGCCGCTGGGAGCCGGCATCCCCTCTCTTTGTTCTCCATCACCAACGCCGTTGGGTTTGTCTGGGCAGCGGGGAGATCCCGGCATCTGGGGCTGCTCCGTGTCCCCCTTGCTGTCACCGCACTGGCTCTGGATCACCTCCATAATGGGGAGCATCGCTGCCCATGGCAGAGGGTTGGAAGGAGGTGATCTTTAAGGTCCTTTCCAACCCAAACCTTTCCATCATCCCGTGCTACCTGGCTTATCCCGGATTTGACAGCCTGAATGTGTATTTTTCCCCCTTTCTGCTGCCCTGTGCCCTGGCGAGCCGGTGTTCCTGCAGCAGATCAGATGCGATGTAATTTGAAGCTGCCTGCTCTGACCCAAAATGGAGCGAGCTTTGGCAGCGCACCGAGGGATGGAGATGGAATTGTTGGTGTTCCATGCATTGGCTTGTGCTGGCATCGCTACCAGGAAAAAAGGATTTATTTTTTTAAGGCGTGCAGGTATTTCTATGAAGTTCCTCAGTGCCTGCCCAGATCCGCTCCCATGCCCCATCCTGTGCGTGTGTTTAAGTGCCATGACAAAGCAAATCATGTGTGAAGGAGGCTTTTGGTAGAGGAGGGCTTTTCATCCCTGTCCTCGTAGTAAAAGCACCTCTCAAAGATAAAACAAAGGTGTTCATTTTAGAAAAATAACCCTGCAAAGTGGAGACGGGCCACTTTGTGTTGCTGCTGCGGGCGCTGTGTGGTGCGATCGCAGGTACCTGGGCTGCTCCCGTCTGCCCGGAGAGAGCGGATTTATTCCTAAAGCCCCTGACTCGCGCCGTGCTGCCGCGGCCGGGCCCGCGGTGCCCCCGCCGTGTCCCGCTGCCGTCCCCAGCAGGAGCAGTCGGTCCCCGCGCGGTGCCACCTCCCCAGGGGACTCTTTGCCTTCGTGTCCCTCTGCTCGTGGCGTGGAGCAGCCCAAGGGCGCGGGGCGTGGGGACGGGCAGGCGGCGTGGCAGGGGACGTGGCGGGTGGCTCTGGGGTGCGCGGCTCTGCCCGGCAGCGCACGGTGCCGGCGTGCGGACGGTGCCAGGGCTCCGGAGGGGCCGCGCCGAGCCTGTGAAACACTCGGACACGGCGGCCTGGGCAGCGGGAGCGAGCTCTTGAGGACACGCCAGCGCTCAGCAGCGTGTCCCCGGAGGTTTTGTGCCTCTGGAAGGTGTCTGTCCGTACGGAAGGGGCTGTCTGCAGGCTCCGTGTTCCTTCCTGCTGAGCACAGCTAATGCTGCTCGTGCTGAAATAAATGATGCTTTTTAAACTCATTTCTCTTCAGCAAGAGTCTGGTACAGGCAGCTCTTGGCGTGCAGAACCACTGGGTGTTGGTACAGCGAGTGCTGAGCATCTTGGGGAGGTTGATGTGACAACACCTGAGCCAACAGGTCCTGGGCACTCCAGGGGACTGGAAAAGGAGGAAACGGGGTGCCTGTGGTGAACTGTGTGTGCAAGAGGACCTGGTGTGGGTCTGCAGCTCGGGAAGGCACGAGGGCTCACTGAGGGAGAGGGAGGAGGGGTTGGTGATGGAGTCCATAAGCTCCCAGCAGATTATGGAATCTCAGAATATCCTGAGAGGGAAGGATCCACAAGGATCATCCAATCCAACCCTTGGTCCTGCGCAGACACCCCAACAATCCCCCCCTGTGCCTGGGAGTGTTGCCCAAACACTCCTGGAGCTCTGGCAGCCTTGGGGCCATGCCCATTCCCTGGGGAGCCTGGTCAGTGGCCCCCCACCCTCTGGGGAAGAACCTTCTCCTGATCTCCAGCCTAAACCCCCCTGACGTGCGGAGTAGTAAGGGGAGGAATTCCGGAGAAGTTTCTTGACCTATTTGGCTTGAAGCAGTTGGAATTTGAGCCCAAAGTGGGTCTTTTGGGAAATGGAGATCCAGCTCTGGTGAAAGTGAAAGGGGATGAACATCCCCAGTGGGTAGAACGGTGTTAGGGTGACTAAATGGGAACGTCGGGGTGTAAATAAAAGGCTGTGTTACAACCAGAACTGGGATGCCGGGAGAGAGGGGGCCAGGGTTTGATGGCTGGGTGGATAATCACAAAGGTATCTGTAGCAATCAGCAGGGAGTTAATGAGCAACAAATTCCAGCCCTCTCACTGGAGGTACCTGCTTCCTTTTTTTCTCCCCTCCTTCCTCCTGGCTGCTGCCCCCAGGGTTCGTGGAGGGTTTGCCTGGGGTGGTGGTGGAACAAATGGCTAAATTTAAGCACCACAACCAGCAGATTGCTGAGGCTGGAGAGGGCTGAGGGGTTAAGGAAAGCCTGTGTGTGTGTGTGTGTGTATCCACATGGATGAGGAGCTGGAGAGCAGCAAGTGTTGTCTTTAGTGCTCAGTCAAACACCAGAGGCATTCATGGGCTACTGAGCGAGCGCTGTCAGCTCCTTTGGCTGCAACAATTATCAGCTAAATGTCAAAGGGAAGGGACCAGCTGGCGCTTATTCCATAAACACCATGGGATTGTGGGTTTCTGTTTGCTTTTTTTTTTTTCCTCTCCATGGGGAGGAAAACTGGGCTTGGGTTGGTGTTTTGCTTGGGTTGTTGAAAGGCTGACTTGGAGAGCTCCATGGTTGTGGTCCTGGCAGGGAAGTGCTGGGATGGAGTAGAGGAGATCAAGGCATGGGATTCCAAAGGCAGTTTGTTTTTCCCTGAAGTGATAACAGTTGATAGGGGTTGAGGCTCTTGCCAGTACCTTCATCTTCAGAGCTGTGAGGAGAGGATGGTGCTGGGGATGACACCTGAGATGGGGGTGGCCTTGAGCAGAGCGGGTGCAGCCTTGGGATGGTCCTCCCACAGCCTCTTCCAGGAGGATGTTTGGGATGTTTGTCCAGCACGGACTGTTCGGCCACTTGGAAAGCTCATACGGATCCATGATGTGCTCCATGGACTTGCAAACAAGACGTGGGATGGAAAGGTCTTGAGGACAACTTGATTTTTCATACAAAACCCCTGGCGCGCTCACTTACAACGTGAGGCAGCTGCCACTGGTGCTGTGTGCTTTTTGTCTCCTCTCCCTCCCGTTTTTCACTGCATTCTCCCGGGATCTGATGCTCCCTGGAGCTGCTGTCCTGGCTGGCACAGAAGGATGGAGTAAGGTTGGTTTAAACAGCGAGTAGGGAGGTGGGGGCACACCTGGTGTAACTTTTATGTCACCTTGTAAAGCAGGAGGGGTTGTGTCTCACACTTCTGGGGGTTGCACAGAACCTAAGGCCATTGTGCCATCATTTGTGGTGTAAATTTTTATTTTAAAATTTAATTTTATGTGTCACGCCTGCTGCACCCTTGCACTGTGGCTGGTTGAGGTGACAGAGCCCAAGCCTTTTCTCCCTGGATTCATTTCCAGCAGGGTCAGAGGAGAATGGATTGTTTGTGAGGCTGAGGACAAGCATCCCGCTGGCACCTTGGGTTGTTTTTCCTTTTTTGTTTTGATCTGACAGACAATTGGAGAAGGAAAAGCCTCTTGCACCACATGATCTTGCTGCCTTGGCTCAATTAAGAGAAATCCCAGAGTTTGTCTAACCCACTTCCAAAGGCTCCTGTTCCAAGAGATCTTCAGCCTTTCCTTTTCCTCTCGATGATCAGTTTAAGCTTCGTTTCAGTGTGATTTGTTTTGCTTCCTTTAACACTTCCATCCCTCCAGTGCCTGTCCTGCCACCAGCCCCACGTCAGCTCATCCTCAGCTGAGCTCTCCATATCCAAGCTTTTAACTTTTCCTCTGGGGATGCTTTCTGAAGGTTGTGATCAGCTTTGTTGCACTTTTCCCAGCACTTTCTCAGCCTCTTGGAATGGGTGCCCAGCCTGAGCTGAGTGCTGCAGAACAAATCCCATTTGGAGGCTGGCAGGGATCACTCCAGGCAGCGGCTGCAAAGAATCCTGGAGCTGGTTTTTATTTTTAAATAAAACAATCTGAAAATCTGGCAATTAGTTTCTCTAATGAAGTCTGGGTAGTGTCAAACTACAGCTTTTTAGTGGTTACCTCACCATGGTGATTCCAGGCGTGCTTTTCCTGCTCCCCTCTGATGGATCCCTTGGGAACTGTGTACCTGGATCAAATGCTTCCTACTTCCATCTCCCTTGGAGATGCTGACGTTGCATCTGATTTTGGATGTCCTCCCTATTCCTCTTGGTTTTCTCCCACTTCCCTGTGAAATGTAATAGTTTGGAGCTCTGTCACGAGGAAACCTCAGTTATTATTATTATTTTTTTCATTTTTTCGTGATTCTTACCCAGTCTGAGCAGAGGAAGTGCTGGTTTTGTGAAGAGATTTCTAAAATTGTCTGCCTCGGTTTCGCAGGCGAGTGAAGCTTAAATTGCCTCCGAGTTGCTGCTGCTGTACCTTGCAGGGGTTTTAATTGCTGTTTAACTTCATAGAATATCCTGGGTTGGAAGGATCATCAGGCCCAGCTCCTGGAATTTGGCTCCTGCTGTGGAGAGGGGCTGGGATGGCCGTGGGGGATGCTCAGTAGGTGCCTGTGGACACCCGGCTGTGCTTTGGAACAGCAGCACATCTGAAGGATTTTGCTTGCTTTGACCAAGGGCCCAGTTTTTCCCCCCCCAAATATTCATGGCAGTGAATTTGTGGGTTTGGGGGGTTTGGGTGGGAGCTTTTTCCTCGCCTCACACACGGGGCCGGGCTGGGCCCAGCCTCCCTCCTTCCTCCCTCTTCAAAGGGCTTTTACCACCATCAATAAATAACACGTCTGTGTGCTCCAGGAGCTCCAAGAGAGGAGTTTTTCTTTCTCCCTCGGAGAGGAAAACGCTTCTAAGCCAGCATATTTTGTGTAATTTTGGGCGAGGTGGTGGCTGGTGTGCGAATTCCATTTTCAGCTCACTTTACTCACTTATAAATATCCCAGAGACTCCAAGGAAGAGACGGTTCCTGTGCTCCTGGGTTTTTGCCGCTCCTGCTCGGTGTTGGCTTGAAACTCCTTGGGAGGCCTCCTGGGAATGGTGGGAAGGGCGGGGAGCGGATCCCACCCTGGGCAGAGCTCTCTGGTGATGTGTTTCATGCATTTGTGGCTGTAATCAGATGGATGGATGGCTTATCCCGGCGGGATCGAGCCCGGCAGGACTGTGAATGCTCAAAGGCAGGGTTTGTCTGTGTGGGCTGGGAGGAGGGTGGGGGGGTAATTTTATCCCAGCAAGCAGTTTATTAAATAAACCTTTCTATTCTGCCTTGCTCCTTCAGGATGCAGCAGATGCAGAGTGGGGTGTTGGTTTTCGGGAGAGGGACTTGGGATGAGGGCCGGGAGTGCCAGGACAAGGGGGGATGGCTTCCCACTGCCAGAGGGCAGGATTAGATGGGATATTGGGAAGGAATTGTTCCCTGTGAGGGTGGTGAGGCCCTGGCACAGGTTTCCCAGAGAAGCTGTGGCTGCCCCATCCCTGGGAGTGTCCAAGGCCGGGTTGGGGCACCCTGGGATGGTGGAAGGTGTCCCTGCCCATGGCAGGGGGTGGGACTGGATGGGCTTTGAGGTCCTTTCCAAGAAAAAACCAGTCGGGGATTCTGTGATCTATTTTGATCAAGGTTAGTTGTGTTCCTCTAGAATTTGAGTTCATTTCTGCAAATAAAGAAACACTCTTTACCCCGAAGGAGGAAGAAGCATCAGATCCACCTTGACAGAGCTGGCACATGCTGTGGGTGAGGGAGCAAACCTGGGATGTCCAGGAAGTGGGGTGTGAATACAGCACCAGGGAAGAGCCCAGTTTGTACTGGGTGAGAGCTGCCACAGGCTGGGACAGGAGCCCCAGAGCAGAAGTGGCCCCATCTGAGGGTTTTCAAATGTTTGGGTTGAAGGGACCTCAAAGCCCCGCCAGTGCCACCCCTGCCATGGGCAGGGACACCTCCCACTATCCCAGGGTGCTCCCAGCCCCGTCCAACCTGGCCTTGGACACTTCCAGGGATGGGGCAGCCACAGCTTCTCTGGACAACCTGTGCCAGGGCCTCTCCACCCTCACAGGGAACAATTCCTTCCCAATATCCCATCTAAATCTCTCCTCGCTCAGTTCACACCCCTTCTCACTTGTCCTCTCACTGTCTGCCTGTGGAAATGTTGTTCTCCCTCTCTTTTTATAAACCCCCTTTAAGGACTGAGAGGAGAGAGAGGTGGATTCATGAGAAGCTTCCTCCCCTCTCAGGAGCAGGGTATTTTCTAAGGCTGTGACTGATAAAAGTTGGGTTGGGGTCATCATAATTAACTGATTGGAATATGATGATGCACCACAGCACAGCAATTGGGCTCATTTCAACCTGCTCTGCCCACAGTGCCCTCTCCCAAAGCATTCCCAGGCTGCTGATAGCATTATGTAACTCAGTCCAGACAGTAATTGATAATCATTACAATTGCCTACATAATTCCTCTCCGTTTTATTCTTGCTTTGACTTTCGTTTGCTGCTCATTGTCACAGGAATGATCCGCCTGGAACCCAGGGGCTTTTTTGTTTTTAATTCCTGGCTTGGGATTTTTGCAAAACAAACGACTTCCCCTTAGCCACAGCCTCCCCTCTCCCACGGGACCAACATTTTTCCAACCCTAGGAAGCTGCTGGCAGTAGGATGGCAGTGGACCATGGCTGGCTTTTCCCTGTTCCTCATGCCTTGCTCCATCCTTTCGTAATTCCTGCGTGGGTAATTCCAGCCTGGCACCCAGGGCCGGTCCCTGCTGAGCCCGGGGGGGCTGTGTGGGTGTGTAAATTCAGGCACCCGTGGAAAATGGAGCTGCAAAGCTGCCAGACCGGTTCTGCTGAGCTGAGAATCACTGGAGCATTGATGTTGGGAAGAACTTTGGGATCACCGAGTCCAACTGCTCCAACACTGCCGAGGCCACCACCAAACCATGTCCCCAAGTGCCACATCCACTTGTCTTAGATCCTTCCAGGGGTGGGGTCTCCACCACCCTCCTGGGCAGCTCCAGTGCCTGGCCACCCTTTCCATGAAGGATTTTTCCCAATATCCAATCTAAACCTCCCCTGGCACAACATGAGGCTGTTTCCTCTTGTCCTGTCCCTTGTTCCCTGGGAGCAGAGCCCGACCCCCACCTAATTGTCTCACGTCAGGCAGAGCCTCCAAAGCTCCTCTCAGCCTTTGTTTTCCACTTCCAAAACATTCCATCTTCCAGTCCCCTTCCCACACGTGGGATGGTGCTGAAGGCTGATGCTTTAGGTCCAGGCCTGGGGCTTCCCAGCAGAGACAGGACTGCACCAACACAGTGGGAGAGACATCAGGGATTTCATCAGGCTGCTCTCAAAGTCACTGGTGGTGTGTTAATGCTTTGGATCATCAAATGTTTGGGTTGGAGGGACTTTGGTACTCACCCCTTCCACCCCTGCCGAGGGCAGGGACACCTCCCACTATCCCAGGTGGCTCCCAGCCCCATCCAACCTGGCCTTGGACACTTCCAGGGATGGGGCAGCCACAACTTCTTTGGGCAACCTGTGCCAGGGCCTCACCACCCTCACAGGAAAGAATTCCTTCCCAATATCCCACCTAACCTGCCCTCTGGCAGTGGGAAGCCATTCCCTGTGTCCTGTCCCTCCATCCCTTGTCCCAAGTCCCTCTCCCGCTCTCCTGGAGCCCCTGTAGGCACTGGAAGGGGCTCTGCGCTCTCCCTGGAGCCTTCTCTTCTCCAGGTGAACACCCCCAGCTCTGCCAGCCTGGCTCCAGAGCAGAGGGGCTCCAGCCTTTGGAGCATCTCCATGGCCTCCTCTGGAAGGACTCGGACTCCGTGTCCTTATGCTGGAGGCCCTTGATGTGCCTGATAGCAGGAGGATGCCTACAGGATCAAAGGGAGCTCTGTATTAATGGGGAAGTCACAGTTAACATCAGTGGTACCTGGCCTGCACCTTGCTTTGGGATCCCAAATCATCCAAGCCCAAGGAACAGCCCCGAAGATGCTGTGGGAATGCCAGTGTGGGCTTTCTGCATGGCTCAGAGCTCTGCAGGAATTGTCTTTTCTTCCCAAACTTTGGTTTGTGATGAGCTTTCCCCTTCCCTGTAGAGTGTTTGCTGGAGCTGGTGTGGGGCAGAGGAAGTTATTAGTGGTTGTGTGGGTTGTGGGGCTGAGGGAAGAGGAGGGAGCATGACCAAGGAGAGCCATGGGCAGAATTCCTCCCAAAATGCCACTGGTGCCAAGCTGGAGTGGATGGTGCTTTTCCATGGGGGAAAGCAGCTGGAAGGGGGTTGAGCAGAGCTCAAATCCCTGTGAGTGGTGGTAGATCCTTGCGTGGCACACTGCTGTCCTGCTTTTGGGGCTGGGCTGGGGTTTCCCTCAATGGGAGTGAGGCTGTGAGAACCTCCACAGGTCAGGGATGGGGCTCCACTGCTGCCGGCATGAGGGCTCCTTGTGGCTGTGGTCCAGGCACTTTGTCCCTGGTTTTGGTCAGGGGTTTTCCCCTCTCTATTGAGGAAACTGCTCTTAAAGCAGGGAATTATGTGGAGGCTGCTGTGGAGGGGGATCCCAGGCTGCTGGGAGCTGGGTGGCTCCGAGCTCGGCTTCTCCCTGTCCGGCTCCCTCCAGTGTGACAGCAAAACCCCTTTCCCTAGGATTGCCCTGATCCCAAAGTGCTGCCCTTGCTCACTGTTGCCATATTCTGTGATTCTGAGGAAGCTGGAGCACTTGCAATCGGTGGTATTTGCTGGAAATTTGAGTGTTTGCTTAAATGACACCAATTCCTCTGTCCCTGTGTGTGTCCTGCTGTGTCCCAGCACCACAAGGCCTGGGATGGTGACAGCTCTGGGGATGTCCTGTGCTGCTGTCGGTGTCCCAGGGGTGGTTACAGCTTTTTTTGTTTTGGGAACGTGGTGAGCAGCCTTGTAGTGCCCCAATGTATTTATTTTAATAACACATTGTAGTTTTCCAGAAGAAAGAGCTCCTGTTCCCTCTGTACAATGTCCCGAGGTGAAATGCCAGCGGTGTTACGTTGTGTTGGAGTCACTGCTGCTGCTGGAAGGGGTTTGCAGCCTGCAGACTGTTCCTGCTTCCTCCTCTGCCCTGAGGAGGAGGAGGAAAGCCAGAGAGAGAGGATCTGGTGCTGGGAGCTGCGTCATCTGGCACGATGGACAGCCCTGTGGAAAATCCATCTGCCAGAGTCCAGTCGGAAACTGGGCTCCTGCAAAATGTGCAGGAAGTAGAAGGAGCCCAAACCAACAGTTTTTAGAGAAAAGAAGCTGTCAGGGCAGGAGATGAGGGGTGAGGGCTGCTGTGGGCACAGGGCACGGAGCCGGACCGGGATCCACGCGGCTGCTCCGTGGATCCACGTTCCCAAAGGAATGCAGCATGAAACAAGGGGCTGCTTGGGGCCCTTGTGCTCGGAGAAGGTGTGTCTGTATTGAAAGTGAAAGTCTCCTAATGGGACAACAGCGTTCAGTCCCACCTTGGCTTTAAAGGCTGATCAGGCCATCGTGGGTTTCACTGCCACCTTGGGCTGGGGAGGGATGAAACGGCAGCAGCTCCTTCCCTCTTGCCTGGCCACATTCCTTATTTTGTCCAGGAGAGTGGCTGTTCTTCACCCTGCTCGCTGTGTGTGTGTGCGAGGAGTTTGCAGCTGGGGGGAAGAAACAAAATTTGGATATGCTGGTGGAATTTTTTCCCTGTGCTTGCTAAATGGATGCAGCAAGCAGCTAATCCTCTCCTGGCTGCTTGGAACTCTGGGACTACTGTCCTGGCAGGAGCACAGGAGGGAGGATGCAAAGGGCAGAAGTGAGGCTTGTGGGACCTTCCCTGAAAGGTTCATGGGGAATTCTGGGGGCTTTGGTTTGGAACAGGAGCATTCTGGAGACCTTGGTTTGGAACAGGAGGGTTCTGCAGACTTTGGTTTAGAACAGGAGGGTTCTGGAAACCTTGGTGTGCAACAGGGAATTCACTCTTGGACTTTGAGCTGCACCTCCAGGCCGTGTGGAGCATCCATCCCGTTCTGGCACCACAGGGACAGCAGAGGTGTGGTGGCTGAAGGAGGGATGCTGGTGGGACAGGTAGGACTGGAAGCCCAGAGCACAGGGACAGGTCCCCTGTGCAGGGCAGGTGACTCGGCTGCCAGTCTAGCAGAGACCTGCAAAGCCAGGGAGCAAATTCCAGCCCTTTGGCTGCTCCCCTGCTCGGAGGAGCTGGTGGGAGGACCATTAAGGTTGCTGTGGGGCTGTTTGGTTGTTGTGGTGATGCTTGTATACCCAGTGCTTACAATCCCTGAAGTCCTGGGCTTCCCAAACTATGCATGGCATCTCAGCCTCTTCTCCCTTGCTCCAAGAATCTACCTCTGAGCCTTTGATCCATTCTGGGCTCTTTTCCCTGCTCTGGCACAGCTGCTCCGTGTCCTTCACACAAACAGCCCTTTCTGAAGCTGCCTGAAGGGGTGCCAAAAGGAGGGGAATAATTTGAAGCAGCTCTAAAAAAGAAATAAGTCTTTACGCTTTGCTGGTCTCTCATTCAGGCTGGTTTGTGTTACAATAAACTCAGTTTTGTGTGTGGCAGGCGCAGTGGGCCTGGGGCAGGCGGGTCCTTCTCTCCTGTTTGCCTGCTCCTGTTTTCCACTCCCCTGGGCTTCTCCTCTGCAGCCCCAGAGGCTCCTTGTGCCCACCAGATTCCCAGCACTTGCAGGTTGAGAGGTGCCCCCAAAATCAAAAAGGTGTGGAGCTGATGGAACAATTCCAGAGGAGCCCACGGAGATGCTCCAAGGGCTGGAGCCCCTCTGCTCTGAGCCAGGCTGGGAGAGCTGGGGGTGCTCACCTGGAGAAGAGAAGGCTCCAGGGAGAGCTCAGAGCCCCTTCCAGGGCCTAAAGGGGCTCCAGGAGAGCTGGAGAGGGACTTGGGACAAGGGATGGCGGGACAGGACACAGGGAATGGCTTCCCACTGCCAGAGGACAGGGTTAGATGGGATATTGGGAAGAAATCCTTCCCTGTGAGGGCAGTGAGGCCCTGGCACAGGTTTCCCAGAGAAGCTGTGGCTGCCCCTGGATCCCTGAAAGTGTCCAAGGCCAGGTTGGACAGGGCTTGGAGCACCCTGGGATAGTGGAAGGTGCCCACGGCAGGGGGTGGAAAAGGATGATCTTTAAGGTTCCTTCCAACCCCATCCGTTCCATGATCCTGGCTATGATCTTCTTTTCTGAGTTACAGCCTGTCCAGGGTGTTTTGGAGAGGGTGAGTGTGCCAGGCCAGTGAGAGGATTTATTCTGGGATGTGCCATGGAGCTTTTGTGCTGCTTTCCAACCTGGAGGGGAGCACATGGAAGTGAAGGCTGCAATCCCAGATTTATAAGCCTGGACATTCCCTGTAACCAAACAGCCCCATCACACAAACCCCCGGGTTTGGTGCAGGGGACTTAAATGGAGCTGGAGCAGGCAAAACCTTCAGCATCATAAAATGCCAAATCCTTGGGATGTGCCCTCCTGGTGTGTTTTATTGTGTTGCTTTTTGCCTGCTCAGATCAGCTCCAAGCCCTGCAGAGGTTCCCAGGCCCGGTTCTGCTCCAGCAGGACACAACCCCGAGGTGGCTCCGTGGTGGCACTTGGCTCTTCCCCCAGGGCGGCTCCACCGTGTGTTTTATGTAGGGAGTAATTTAGCACCCAACCTTTTTTTTTTCCTTGATTTTATTCCAGCCTCCTGCCCCTGGGCTGTGTTTGGAAGGGTGAGAACAGGTTTCCCCGTGTCAGCAGAGGAACAAAAGCAAGAAACAAAGGCTCCAATGGTTTCGAGGGTGGAGGAAGAACACTCTTCAAGTTCATTAAACAAATAAATGTTTAGAGTAGAGCGTTGCTGCTGAAGCCTTTGAGCACTTGGGGAGCGACAGGAAACCTGGAACACTTGAGCCAAACAATTAAATTTGGATTAAAACCATTTCAGCGTAACTTATATTCCTGTTAATGTTTCCAAACCATCCTTGAAGCTGTTTGTTTAAATATGTTTTTATGCTTCAGTGACAACAATTGAGGGATAATTTGGAAATGTCACACTTGGCATTTGAGAACACACTTAAATAGGACAAATTGAGGCTCCTGAAGCCATGGTGAGTATGGAGGTATTCCTGCCTCCAGATATCCTTGGAGCTGGTGGGGTTAGTCCAAAAGGGTCCTGAGGACCCAAACCAGAGGAATTTCTACCAGCAGGCAGAAAAGCCCAGACTGCTGGATGTGAGTGATCCAAGGGATGGAGATCTCCTGCAGTCCACGCTCTGCACCCAGGGCCTGGCTGGATCCATTTGTCCTGGTTTCTTGTGAGCGTGGGCAGGAAGGATGTGGGTCCTCAGGCTTTTTTGGCCGCCAGCTCTTTAAAACATATTCTGGCTTCTTTTTGTGCTTGCTGTGGAATTCTGAGTGTTTGAGGGAAAGTCTTTTCCTCTGCAGGCTCCCAGTGCATGGCGGGGATTGAATCCTCGGCCTTGGCTTTGGGCTGGTCCTTGGCTCACAGCTGGCTTGGAGAGCTCTTCCTTCCTCTTCCAAAAGGGGAAAATAGTCCTTTGGTGGGGAGGGAATCCTCTCCTGGTCATCCTGCATTCACATCTCTCCCCTCTCGTGTTTCCTGTGGAAGGAGCCCCGGGGCTTTGGGGTTTGGGGGCAGAGTGAGGGGGGACAAGTCTGGGGGAGAAACTGCCCCAGGGAGGTGATGAGCCGCAAAAGCTGATGCCAGGCTGAGCAGCTTTTCTCTTGGATTAGTAGGAGAAGGAGGATTTCTTGTGCGAGTGGATGTGGTAAATGGTGAGGATCTTCCTGGGCAGGAAGGGAAGGAGGGAGCTTGTTCCCCTTGGGAATTTGCCCACTTTGTTCCTTCTCTGCCGTGCTTTGTGGGTGATCTCTCTCCCATTCCTCTTCCTTTAATACTTGCAGGCTTATTCCTACAATAATTATTCCTCTTCATTCCTCCTAAATACAGGAGGCTTATTCCCCTTTTACCTTAAATAGTAGGTTTGATAATTTCTTCTGGAGCAGGAAGAGATGGGAACAGACCAGGCTGGGCCTTTCTTTGTCTTCTCAGCAGGATGTCTGGATCCTTGGTTTCAAGAACTGAGAGCAGAGGCCCTGCAGTGTTGGAGCCTTGGGAAGAAGGGATGGGAAGGCCCAGCTGATGTCTGTGCAAGATTAGGGAGGGATGTTGCAGAAAGCCTCTTCACCAGGTGTTGCTTATGGTGGACCTTTAAATAGAGGCCTGACAGACACGATTTGCCTGCTGAGCTCCTCCTGGAGCCTTGGGAAAGGCTGGGAGAGCAAAATCCTGGCAGCAGCCCTGGGTCAGCGCTGCCACTTGTGAAATAAATAATGCAGTTCTCGCACTGCTTACTCACAATTGACCACGGCTGCTCCCTGTAATGAGATCTGCCCCGTGGGGGTGTTTTAAAGGTTACTTAATTAGGTGTAATTGCAGCAGAATAGAAACCTGCTTTGAGGTTCTGAGTGCTTTGTGGAGTGCCAGCTCCTCCAGCGAACGACGAGTGGGTTCCTATAACCTCGGCTGGAGCCAGGGTAATCCCGAGTTATCAGCCTCCCCCTCGGCTGGGAAGGGTGTTCCTGGCTTTGGGAATGGGGCAGCTGTGGCTCTCATCCCACAGCAGTGTGGGAAATGAAGCAGCATGAAGTTACACTCCCATTGTGGGGCTGTTAATGCTCTCTCAGCACCCGGCACAGGGGCGTGGATGTGGTCTTACCCTGGACAAATGCTGCATTAGCAGGGATCAGTTCATTTCAGCTGATCCCACTGCAACCCATGGATTTAGGGAGTGTGGGATCTAAAGAGAGCTCTGTGGGGACAGCTGTGTCTTTGGTTTGGCTGCTGGAGGCTCAGCACGTTTCCCAAAGGTGCAAAAAAAGTACTGCTCTGACTTCTGCCATCAGCATTTAAAAATGACAGAATTTTTCAGAATTTTACTGATTTTTCCTTGGCAGGATGGGGTTGGCCTTGAGAGGCAAGGTGGGTTTTTAGGGACAAATGAGTGCGTGGGCTCATCCCCTTGTGTTAAATGTGGGGATAAAGGTGCTGCATCCACCTCTGAATAACCATAAGAGGTTTTATGCTGCACGTTCTCACTGGGGTGAATTCCTGTGGGCCACTCCAGGCCACGGACCTGGCTCAGCAGAGAGGAGAGCAGCTGCTGTGAGCCCTCCCTGCACTTCTTATTGCTAAAACCCCCTCAGTTTGGCAGGTCTGCCGGTGTGGTGCTGGGCTTTGTCTCCACTCCACTTCAGGGATTGTCTCACTCACACAATACTGTTTCCCCCCCAAAAGATGCAGGATGTTCAGAGCAGGTTTGGGCTGCTGGCAGACAGGGGAGAGTAGTCAGAGGTACATGAGGTACATGGATTTTTGTGTCCTGTCTCAGCCAGGCAGGACCCCCAGAATTGTACCTGTGCCTGGTTACTCAATGAGTTACCTATGTTTAAACCAACCTTCCTTCCTTCCTTCCTTCGGGACGAACTTCCAGGCTAAAGCATCTTTGCTCATGGCAGCAGGTGCAGGAATTCCTGGTGGGAACTGCAGCCCATTTGCTGGCCTGCCTCAGGTATCTAGGGAACTTTATCAGGAATATGTAAGAATTCATTCCTCCTCTTTGCCTCCTTTGGATTTGCTTCCAGACTCGGTGTAGATGAAAGCAGCACTGAGAGTTGTTATTCCCAGGGGAAGCCATGGAAGCACCATTCCACGTGATTTGGGGATTTGAGCTCCACCAGCTCTTGGGGGTTGCCTGGCTGCTGTGGCCACTGGAAATCTCCCACCCTCCTTCACCCCCTGATCCCTGACAGAATATGAGGGAAAACTGCTGGCAGGCCCAGGGCTGCAGGGGGGTATTGGCTGCCCAGCACAGTCCTTTCGTCCTTCAGGCATCACACTTAAAACAAGCACAGTGGGTATTTTGTCCTGCTGAATCCATCTGCTGTGTGGTGGAGACGTGGAGCATCCATAAGGATGAAGAGGAGAGGCCTAGAGCTTCCTTTTCCTTCAGCCTGCTGAGGAGGGCACTCACAGCTGGGGAATCCCTGGGAAACTTTCACTGGAGGCTGCCAAAGCCTTTGTGTGTTCACTGGAATTTGGAGTTGTCACCACTGGCTTTGCTGAGGTCATTTGCTGAGCTGATTTCACTGCACCAAAGGAAGGAAGCTCCTGTTGTGCTGGGAAGAGCCACCATGACATCATGGAGGGTACTCCGAGGGCTTCTTGGACAGGGAGGTTGTTGGCTGCAGAATTTTGGGTTTTGGAAGGCAAAAGGCCCTGGAGTGTGGAGAGCTCTTTGGTACAGGAGATGTGGGAGTGTGGCTACTGCAGGGAGCCCTGGTTGTGTTGTTGAGGTGCCAGGTGACCTCCCTCCTCTTCCCCCTCCCCAGGCTGCTCTGTGTCCTATTCCAGGAGAAATCCCTGGGTCTGGGCCGTGCCTTGTCCCCAGCACAGGGGTGACCAGAGCCCCTCTGGCACATCTCCCCCCAGCTGTGCTTCTGCAGCCTCGTGCTCAGCTCCAGGCAGCCTGGCTTCAAGCAGTTTAAACCTCTCACTTTCCACCAGGATTTAAGTCAGCTACTTAAACCACGTCATCCTCTTTGGCTCCTTAATGCTCTGAGTTTCAGCTGCTCTCTCTGCAAGGGGGGTTTGTACCCAGCCACAAACACACACAGGAAGCAAAACCTTTCTTTTGAGTATTTCTTGCTGGCCAAAAGCAGGAACCTCCCTGTGGCCTGTGGCTTCTGTCTCCTGGGTTTAGCTTGGTGGAGTGTCACCATTTGTTTCTGTGCCAGTGGGAGTGTGGTGGAAGCTGCTGCACTCAGGCTTCAGCTAAAAGCCTCAAATCTGTGGCTTCAGAACTGCTCAGCTTTACTAATCTAAAGCAGTTTGAGCCACAATGCTGGTGGTTTGCCCAAATGCCCTGATAAGGTACTGGGTTTAGCCTAGTCATCAAAAAGAAGAAATGGAGAAAACTGGTGATTGCAACCAAGGAGATGCTGGAGCTGCCCCTGGAGTGGGTGGCTCAGTGCTGTGACAGCGGGGGACAACGTGGGGTCCTGGGGAGGGAGGGGGTATCAGAGCAATGCCAAGGACCTGAGTTTGGCATTGTTTAAGATCCCAGAATGGTTTGAATTTGGAGGGACCTTAAAGCCCATCCAGTCCCACTCCCTGCCCTGGGCAGGGACACCTCTCACTATCCCAGGTTGCTCCACGCCCCATCCAACCTGGCCTTGGACACTTCCAGGGATCCAGGGGCAGCCACAGCTTCTCTGGGCAGCCTGTGCCAGGGACTCACCCCCCTCACAGGGAACAATTCCTTCCCAATATCCCATCTATCGCTGCCCTCTGGCAGTGGGACGCCATTCCCTGTGTCCTGTCCCTCCATCCCTTGTCCCAGGTCCCTCTCCAGCTCTCCTGGAGCCCCTTTAGGCACTGGAAGGGGCTCTGAGGTCTCCCTGGAGCCTTCTCTTCTCCAGGTGAACACCCCCAGCTCTCCCAGCCTGGCTCCAGAGCAGAGGGGCTCCAGCTCCATCGCTGGGCAATGCTGGGTGAGGAGTCCAGGGGCTGTGGGGACCAGGCAGACACTTAAAATTTCTGTTTTCTGTGTGGTGGGCTCTTCTGAGTGTCCCCAGCCACTCACCCGCAGTCTGGTGGTGGTGTCTTGATTGTTAATAGTGATTTTAAGCCTGGACAGTGAATACAGGCAGGTTTGGATCAGCACAGACACTGTGCCATGGGCTTGAGCTTCATCCCTGGGTGGCTTTTGTTCTTTGCATCCATAATGTCCAGGTTGGGAAGTCTTCAGAACCATTTTCCCTCATTTCCCCCTGCCCAATTTAAATACACAAGTGCATGAACCCAGCACCTCCCTGTCTGCCCCATCTCTCTTGCCCGAGCACTGGGGTGGGTGAGGTGCCTCACTGGGGGATTGGCACCAGGGTACGAAACCCTCTGAGCTCCTGAGAAACTGAAAACTACAGAAACTGTAATTTAGAGTATGTCATGCTAATCCCTTACAGGCTTATCAAGCCTGATTAAATGTCACTTGCCTTTCTGTTGTCTCTGTACACAGATAACAAATGAAGCAGCAGCTTTTGAACTCCAAGCAGCTGCCAGATGCAGTAACTGGAACCGACACATTCCTACGAGCTGTTTTTATTAGTCTAAAATACCTTTGTTTAACATACAAGAAACCTGACTCACGCAAGATGATGAGTGCCGTGTGAGTTTAGGAGGTCTGTCTGCCAATAAAAGTGGAGCTGGAGAAGGTGCTTGTGTTGTCTTCTCCCATTCACAGAATCTCAGGTTAGGTTGGAGAAGAGCTCTGAGGTCATCGAGTCCCAGCTGTGCCCATCCCCACCTTGTCGCCAGCCCGGAGCACTGAGTGCCACCTCCAGGCTTTCCTTGGACACCTCCAGGGATGGGGACTCCACCACCTCCCTGGGCAGCCCCTTGCAATATCTAATGACCCTTTCTGTGAAGAAATTCTTGTTGAGCTGGAGTGAGCTGGCAGGAGGGCAAGGCTGTGCCATGGGGGGCTTAGGTTTCCTCTTGTGGCAGCCCCACAGAGGTACAGCCTGGAATTCTGTGACAGGACCCAGGGAATGGCTGGAGCTGTGCCAGAGGCGGGTCAGTCTGGAGATCAGGAAAGGGTTCTTCCCCCAGAGGGTGCTGGGCACTGACCAGGCTCCCCAGGGAATGGGCCCGGCCCCAAGGCTGCCAGAGCTCCAGGAATGTTTGGACAACGCTCCCAGGGATGCACAGCGTGGGATTGTTGGGGTGTCTGTGCAGGGCCAGGGGCTGGATTGATGATACTGATGGATCCCTTCCCACTCAGGATGTTCTGTGATTCTATGATTTTATGGTGTCCCCATGGTTTGCTCCATGCCAGTGGAATTCTTGCTGCTGGTGTGGGAAGGCAGAATGACCAAAGCACATGGACGTGTGGGTGAACAGCTCTGAGTGTGCTGTAGATGTGATTTTCCTGTAGAAACACATACCTGGCTTTAAGAAAACGAACAAGAAATCAAACCAACCCCCCTGTGCTGCTGCAGGGTGAGCAGGGCAACTCTGAGCTCTACAGCTGGGCTGGGGTGAAGTCTCCTTTTAGGTGTGAGGTTTCCTTCCCTGGAAGGAGAGGTTTGGTGATTCACCAGCTCCTTCCCCAGGAACAAACCGAAACCCCAGCGAGACAAAAGGCTGTGCTCATGAGAGCTGCACAAATCCAGCCCTGGAGACTCCCTCCTGTGCCACAGCTCCGAGGGGGAGGAGGAGGAAGAGAAGGAGGAGGAGGAGGAGGATGTGTGTGGCAGGGCGAGGGCAGTGCTCTGGGCAGCTTCGGAGCACAGAACTCACAGCGCAATTCCTTCGCCTTGTTCCTCCTGGGATTGTTTCTCAGCTGAAGGATGGAGCTCAAAAATAGGCAAAGGGGCCTCAAGAGCTCTTAAAACGAGGGATAAATGTCTGGTTGTCTGAGCCTGAGAAGCATCTGGTGTAAAGGGTTTTCTGCTCATGGCAGCCTCGAAGGAAGGAACCAAATGTGCCTTTTTGGGATACTTTGAACCCTGTGGTTTTGCCCTCAAAGCTTTGCCTGTTCTCTTTGAAGGTCCCAGGCCATCCTCACCAGGTGCCCCCTGCTCCAGGTGTGTGCCTGCTCCAGCACCCCCCTCCCAACCCTCACCAGCTGACATGATTCCTTCCCCTCAGGCATTGCCTAATTGGGAAAACGTTTCCATTTTATGGCCTAAATTTGTAACGTGGAGCAGTTCATTGTCACCGAATCCCCTTAATTGGGCCCTCCTACCAGGCAGCCTATTACTGAGTTTCCCAATTAAGACAGGACCTCTTTAAAACCCATAAAAATAAAAAAACCCCTGGCAGAGCAGGACCACGTTACAAGAAACACTGTCTGAAATGATGCTTCAAGGCTAAGCAGTAGTTTCATCACCAGCCAAGTACTAATTAACCCTTTTGTACTGATTACTTATGTTCTCTTCAAGGAAAATGGTCACAGTTTGGGGTCAGCTGAAAAAATTCACTGTCACCAGCTCAAACCTTTGTTGTAAAGAGGACAGAGTTGGTTGCAAGGTGTTTCTGTGGTGGAAAATGCTGTTTCCTTCAAGGATTCCATAGGTAACACCCCTTTTGTGCTTGCAGGTGAAGGACCTAACAAAGTACCTGGATCCAAGTGGGCTGGGAGTCATCAGCTTCGAAGATTTCCATCGGGGCATCAGAGCCATCAAAAATGGAGGTGAGTTTCCTGCTGTGCTGAGAGTGAGGATGGGAACAGGCCAAATTTAACACCACAGTTGGGCTGAGAAGGTGCTTGGGGGAATCCATCTGGGTTTGGTTTTCTGAGAGTTACTGCTCTGTGTCGGGTGGAGGGGAAGGGGAGAGGTTGAGGGCGTTTAATAAGAGTTGGAAAAGGTGGCACAGCAGTTGCGGTGGTGCTTCCATGTTTTGTTGTTTATCAGGAAAGTTTCTTTCTAAAAAAAAAAATCGATGGAAAATCCCTTCTGGTTTGGTGTCTGCTCTCACCTCTGTTTTTGGGCGGGTTTGCTGCTGGAGGTGTCTGACTGTCTGCTGAGTGCAACACCTTCCAAACACTGGGCACTGCTCATGGAATCATGGAATGGTTTGGGTTGGAAGGGACCTTAATCTCATCCCATCCCCTGCCCTGGGCAGGGACACCTTCCCCTGGAGTGGAATTTACCATGCATTTACTGATTCACTGATGAATTTACGCATGCATTTGCCTTAGCTCCAGCTCTTTGGAGGATTAACGTGCTCAGGTGGTTTTTGGCAAGGAGCACATGAAACCAGAGCTCTGAATTCCCTGTGGTAGAGGATGCCAGTTCCCACGTGGCTCCTTGTTGCAAGTGCTTCCAGAGCAATGGCCTGATGAAATGTGAAATATCTTTCTGGCTGGTTGGCATTTGAACCCCCTTGGTGCAGAAAAGGTGTTGTTTTTTCAATTTGGGATTCCTCTCACGGTGTCGGGGTCATTTTGGGCCAGGCCTGTTGTTATGGGCAGGGTGTGAGAGACCTGGGAAGCTCCCTACTGAGCAGCTGGAGTTCTGAGTGTGCAAATATGAATTGTCAGCCTTGCACAATAGTCAGCTCTGCTCAGAGATGCTTATCTGGGGCTTCATCCCTGCTGAACGTGCCCCTGCTGCCAGCCCAGCACACAGAGCGTGCTGCAAGGCTGGGGAAGAACCAGAATTCCTTGACAAACTGTGCTGTTCAGGAGTAAAAACCTCTCAAAGCAGGTTTTTCTCCTGTTTTTCTGTCAGTTGTCCATCCCTCCTACTTCTTCCCAGTTCCACCCCAGTTTATTTATTTATTTGCTGTCAGGGTGGTGACGCCCTGGCACAGGTTGCCCAGAGAAGCTGTGGCTGCCCCTGGATCCCTGGAAGTGTCCAAGGCCAGGTTGGAGGGGGCTTGGAGCACCCTGGGATAGTGGGAGGTGTCCCTGCCCATGGCAGGGGATGGAATGGGATGAGCTTTAAGCTCTCTTCCCACCCAAACCATTCCAGGATTATCTGTGCTCAGGACTGTAGTGTTTTATGGCAGCTCTGAAGTTTCCTGGTGTAGCCTGACCAATTCCCAGCTCCCAGGATGCAGGAGGAAATGCAGCCCACTATTAATTTGTAATAAATTGCCATTGGAGTAGAGTGTTTGTGAAAGCCCAGGCTCGTGTTTCTCCTCAATAATTCATCACTTTGGTGTTGTGTTCTATTAATTGAACGGGCAAAGCAGATGCAGACAAAGCTTTTAGGGCCTCTATTTATTAAATTGGAAAGAGATTGAGATGTATTTATTACAGTGGGTAGGAGGGCTGAGCTCTATAACAACACACAGCATTAGATGGTTAGAAAAGAAGCCCAGGGCAGGGTACACAGGAGGTGCTGTGAGTCTCACAGCTGAGCAGCTGCTCACGTTGAAGTGATCTTAAGGATTTGCTTTGGCTGCTGAGACAGTCAATATTGATCATCCCTTTGGAAAGAAAGCAGAGGTCATGCTTGCTGCTGGCTGTCCCTTTTAATGAGGTTTGTTAATTAGCTGGGCCTATTTTTAGCCAGGGAGAGTTTTGCTGGATTTCTTGGTGCTCTGTAGTTCTTAGGTCAGTCATGGGAGTGAGAGCTGATGTCAGCTGGTACCTTTTGGTGCCTGTGTGAGTGCAGGGAAGGGTTTATTCCTGGGGATGTTCCACTCTCCTCTCCCTCTCCCCTCTCTGGATAATTCCCACAGGAGAGCAGCTGGGATTTGACTCGAGCCTGGCAAACTGAAGGTGCAGTTACAAACGCAGCCAAATGTGCATTGTTAGCTGCATTTCTCACACTGCTTCGTGTCCAGTTGGCCTTTCCATCCAGGGAGGATGCCGAGCTCCTCAGTCCCATCCCTGTGCCAGCAGCCTGAGCCATGTCCCACTCCTGATCCAGGACTCCTGGTGCTTGCTCTGGCTCCAGCGTGGAGCAAGAACCGCTGAGCCACTCACACAAAGCCCCAGTGCCACCTCTGCACTGCCGTGAGCCACTTGTGATGCCTCTGCTGCTGTGATCTGTGCCTGGCCAGGTGATGCTGGCTGCGAGGGGGAAAGCCAAGTGGCTGGATCTGAGGCTTTGAGGAGAGTTTTTAGCCAGTTGTGGCTGCCTTACCTTCAGTCCTTCCCAAAGTGACGACTGGATGGGGAAGTGTGGTTCTCATCTGTGTGTTTATGCCTGCAGTGTGGATGGCCAGGGAGTGCTTCCAGAGGGTTTTCCCTGCGGTGGGAAGTGGTGAGCCCGTGGCTCTCGGGTGGCTGAGCTCAGTTCTCAGGCCTGGGGACTGTGGGGACAGAGATGCTGCTGGGACAGGCTCAGCTCCTCGTGTCTGCTGTGTCCCAGCCCTTCCTGCTCATGGCTGCTGGGATCCCCTTGTTCTTCCTTGCTCCTCAAGGTTTGTGGTTTGCCTGCTTTTAAAACTCGTGTGAATGATGCCTGAATTGCAAAGCAGGGGGGGAACTGTGGATCCAACACTGGCAGCGTGTCAGGGGTGATAAATAACTCCGGAAAGTGGAATTTTATGGCCTTGGATTGTAAAACCTGAGGAACTGATAATGGAGTGAAGGCAGTAATGAGGAAGAGTATGTTGAGATAAGGTGTTTTCTGATGCCTGGAGAATCCACAGGCCGAGGAAGACCTGGTGCCTCTGGCTACCATCAGTGACATCCAAGGGAAAAGAAGCAGGGAGGAGCCAGTGTGACTGCTGTAGGTGTCATGTGTAGGATCCAGCTCATGGGGACCTCCAGCTCATGGGGATCTCCTCAGGGAAACAGGTATGAGGGATTGCGAGCCAACCCTTTTTATTACTCGGCCTGGGAATAAGGAGTCTGTTTGTATGGCAAGGAGCTGACCTGGGATGGGGGCAGTGAGATGGGGTCTGTAATCGGAATCCAAGGTGCCTGGACCAAAGGGCAGCTCTGCTCCTCTGGGTCCTGGATGCAGGAACAGCCAGAGAGCGGCAAACACGGAGCATGGGCTGGGTCAGCCACAGCTGGATGCAGACACAACCAGGGCTGGGCTCACCAGCAGATCCCTTTCCTTGTCAAGGGATCTAAAACCCTTTTAGGCTTCAGACTCCTGTCTTCTTCTGCAGGGGTCTGTCAGCACTCGGTAGCACAGACTGAACATCTCTGCTCTCACTCCAGCTCACAAGGATAGTGAACAAGTGGTGTCATTCACACACATCCTCACAGCTGGAACAGCTGGAACATCTGGAACATCTGTCTTCCCGAGAGCAGCCCTCTGGGAAGGGGCTCTGGGAGGTGCCCCTGCACACGAGGGATTGCTGGTGCTGTCAGGCAGTTCAAGGGACAGCTGTGCCAGGCAGGGAAAGGTGCATTCCTGGAGCTCCCAGCCTCATCCATCCCTTCTGCCTTGGCTTCTGATCCCTGCACAAAGGGGCCCCTGTGCTCCGGGAGCAGACAGTGCATCCACTGAGGGATGGATGTGTCCAGGAGCTCAGGGGAGGGCCCAAGGATGGAAAGAGTCACCTCTTTTTTTCTTTTTATTTTTTTTTCCTAATGTTTCAACTAAAAGCCCTTTGGATTTGGGAAGATGGAAAATCCAGCTCGAGAGCCAACACCGAAACCTGGAAGCTCTAAGAGAGTTCCTGCTTGCAGGGATGAGAGGCTGCTGGCAGGAGTGGGTGGAGGGCAAGGCTGGGAGACCCCTGGCAGTGCCAGTTTTGGAGGAGCTGGATCAGGAATCCCCTGTGCCGAAGGAGCGAGCCACAGCCCACAGGAGATACTCCGGGGGCTGAATGAGAGGCTTGGAGCTGGAGGAGCATGTTCAGCTCCCCACAGGCATTCCCAAAGGCCGGCTGGAGGGAAAAGCGTGGAGCTGGGCCGCTGGAGCAGGCAGGGCAGGATGCTGGATAGCAGATCCAGGGCTGGGGGAATCGGGGCCCTGGCTGCTCCCTGGAGCCTGTGTGGGAGCACCGCGCCATTCCTAATTGGAACTGGCAGCAGCAGGAACTCCCTTTGGGATGAGCCTTTGTGGGGCTGCAGCACTCGGCTCCCGGGAGCATCCCTGGGAGGATCAGGGGGCGTTTCCACGGTTCCTGCAGCCGGCATTCCGTGTCCGGAAAGGTTGGTGAGCTCCTGGTAACTGAGTGTCAGTTTGGGAATTTCCTGAAAGGAAAGGACATATCCAACCCCTCTCCCGGTGGAGGATGTGAGTGTTGGATCTTAAAGGCTTAGAGCCAGGAGAGGGAACTGCACATCAGCTCCCGGGACCAGATCCGAGGAGTCACCCCACGTGCAGGCTGTGCTGCACATTCCCTGCTCCCGCTGATCCGGCCTCTGGGAGGTGCCTCTGGTGCCACCTCTGAGCTCCCCGGTGCCCAAGAGCCACTCGGTGCCGTGAGGCTGCAGGACAGCACGTGGAGGCTCGGGGTGGATTCGGGAGAGCCAGGCTGGCTGCCCCAGTGACCTGGATCCTGCAGGCTCTGCGGAGCATTCCCAGGTGTTGGATATCTGGAAACGTAACCCCCTGTTTGCTTTGTGTGGAGGTTTCTTCCCCCCTTCTGTAGGATCTGCATTGCAGATGGCTTTTGCTACGCAAAAGGAAAGCTTCCCTTGCCCAGGGATAATTCCAGAAGCCAAAGCTTACATTCCCTTGCACACTCCCAATCCCACAGTTCTTTTCTGGGGCTGTTTGTGAGCATCCTCTGTGTCCCACCAGGACGCTGGAAAAGCGGTGTGTTTGCAACAGGCCACTGCTGCCACCTGAGCACACCCTCTCAGTGGGGGTGTCCAGGCCCTATTTAACATTCCAGGCGTTTGCTTTTTGAGAGGAAAGCCTTCCCCGAGGCTGAGCAGATGGAAGCAGAGCTCGTGTGCACGTTTGACTAAACTCAGTGAGTATCTGGCGCTGCTCTGAGCACTTCCTACGTTCCCGGCGGATCTGCTGATCCCTGGATTCGTGCAGCACTGCTGCAGTGAGGACCTTCCCGCTGCTCTTGCCTGTTCCTAACCCTGGCTAAACCATCATCCATAGGGACACAGCTCCTTTGATGGCTGAAGGTAGGACAGATGCCTCTTTGTGTACAGCTGGCATTCAGGGAACGAGGGCTGCTGTGAATGGGAAATCAAGATTGATTCATGAGCAAGAATAAAATCCAAATTGCTCTGATTATGTCTTCTGCATTTTTTTTTGCCTTGCATCTTGCTCTGCTCTGGCAGATCCATATGTATGTGCTATACATACTGCTGCTTGGGATAAGGACTTTATGGAGATGAGTGGTAATTCTGTCCCTGAAAGGAACGGAGATTTAAATGTCTCTATAAAATTTATATGGATGCTTGGAAAAATTATAATCCCTCTGCTGTTCCTTGGAGATCAGAGTTCTGCTCATCCCTGTGGTGCAGGGGGATGCTCCAGGATTGTGCTTGTCAAGTTTGGGGTCCACGTGCTTGTCTGTGCCCCCTTTTGCCAGGGACAGGAGCAGCCAAGACTTTCTTGGAATGAATTTTGATTTTTTCCCTTGAAGCAGTTGTGCTTAAAGGCTTGTCTTGGAAACCGCTGGGCCTGCCCGTGAAAATGTGGGAGGGTTTTACTGGGGTTGTTTAGCCTGGAGAAAAGGAGGGTCTGGGGAGACCTTCTGACCTCCACAACTCCCTGACAGGAGGGGGCAGCCAGGGAAGGGTCGGGCTCTGCTCCCAGGGAACAAGGGACAGGATGAGAGGGAACGGCCTCAAGTTGTGCCAGGAGGTGTTTCAGGAAAGTCTGAAGGTGGCACTCAGAGCTCTGGGCTGGGTGACAACGTGGGGATTGGTCTCAGCTGGGACTCGATGACCTCAGAGGTCTTTTCCAACCTCAGTGACTCTGGGATTCTGTTGGGTCTCTGTAACTCCCTGCTCGCAGGGGTGGGGAATTAGGAGTGTAGGCACTGGTGTGTGATGGAGCTGAGCTGCTTTGGGGGTGGTCACAGTGACCTGGGGTCTCCCTCCAGTCCCCTCCTGACAGGAAGGTTGGGCACGTCCAGGGCACAGAGACCCCTCTGTGAGGGGCTGGTCCCAGGGCGAGAGGGGATGAAGGTGGGATGAAGGTCCTCTGCATGGAGGTGCAAACAGGAGGAGAACCCCAGCCCAGCTGGAGGCTGTCCCAGGGGAGAGCAGGAGTTCCAGGGGAGAGCAGGACACAGGATACAGCCCCAGGGTGGGGGCACTGGGCTGGATGCTCCTTTCCTCCAGCCCACATCACGCTGTGTCCTTGGAGGAGAAAAGTCACTCTTCTGCTCCCAGGAGCCCCCAGATGCTCCCGTGTGTGTGCAGAACTTTCCCTCCCTGTGCAGCCACAGGATCCAGCAAATCCTGGCTCAGTCCTCTTCCCCATGGCAGTGGGAGTAGGGAGGTTTGGATGAGCGGGGGTAATTTTTTGTTCCCCTTGGAAGCAGGAGAAGTTGCCAGGAGTGAGGAGCTGTGCAGCAGCTGGGAGCAGAACCACAAATCACATCATCCTCAAGCTCTTTTAAGTCACTATTTCTGCTATAATACAGACACAGAGTCATTTAGGTTGGAAAAGTCCTTTAGGATCATTGAATCCAACCATTAATGGGCTCAATTTAATAATAATATGCCAGGAAAACGACTCGGATGCTGATGGGAAGGCACTTCTGGCTCACCGTGGCATTTGTTTAGTGTGCATTTCCCTTTGAATTTACACAAACACTTGTTTTTCATGGAATGTATCAATCTGGCAGCTGGGTGAAGGGTTACGTGGGGGGAGAGGCCGCTGTGCTCCGTGTGCGCCGCGGAGAGGGAGCACTGCTTCCCAAAAACAGCCTGGCAGATGACATACTGCATTGACCTACTTTCGGGAGAAGCGCAGAAGTGTTGGGAAAGCTGTGTCCGTAGGCAGCTCCGGGATGGGAGCAGCAAGGGACGGCTCGGACGCGCTGCTGGAAAACTGCGGCGAAGGCTCCGCGGCCCTCGGGGGGCTGGGAATGGGAGATTGGCGTGGGAACTGAGCATCCTGTCTTTAGGAATGTTTTGGGGCATGTGCCAGGGAAGGCTTGCTGTGTGCAGTCACCGTCGTGGAGCGTGACAGGTCCAAAACACACCCTCAGTCCGAGGGGGTTCTGGTTTAAAGCTGAGATTAAGCCTGGGATCAAACCCCCAGAGCATCAGTGTTGGTTCACCATCCCTTGGGATGGGAAAGCTTTGCTGTGTAGCCACAGCTCCTGGAAATCACAGCCAATGACAGAGTGGAGAGACTTCCACGTGTCCTGAAGTGAAGGAAACCTGTGGTGGCTTTTCAACCCTCTGACCATAACCTGATAAAGACAAATCTGATGCCCTAAAGAGAGCAGATAGTTCTGGGAAAGGAGAAGACCCGCTGCATGGACTACCTGTTTTCCCAGGAAGATAGTCACTGTGAAAGCAGGGAGAGGTGTTTTATGGGAGGCTTGGAACAGTTCTTAGCGCTCTCTTCTATGGAGATTACGACTAAAGAGAAAACAGAGGCAGTTTCTGTTCAATAATAACATTTCTCCTCATCCATCTGCTGTCTCAGTGTTCCTCCATTGCAGGTTTCCCTTGCTGGGCTGGAATTGTGCTATTTTCTTCCACATCTGGTGCTGGGAATCCCTTTGGAAGGCGGGCTGGCCTGCGGCCTGGGGAGTGCGTGGGAGGAGGCTGGGCTGGGCTGGTGGCTCCTCGTGGGCGTTCGGTGGTTTCGGTCCTGCCTGTTCTGCGTTCCCAGGGTTGGACGTTGGCTCCGGAGCGAGGGATTGTTTGTGCTCGGCTCAGCCCGGGAAGGGGGGGATGTGTCCTTCCTCCTCACCAGGAACACCTGGATGGGGGTCAGGAGGGATGGCTGCCCCAACATGGGTGAAGGAAAGTGAAGGCCAGCGTCCTGCAGAGCTGTCAGCTCATTTCTCCTGAGGAATCCAGTCCATCCGGAGTTATTAACAAAGGGATAATTACTCACCGAGGACTTCTGCTCCTCCCTGCCCAGCTCTGTCACAGCCTGGGGGCTGGTGACTCTGCAGTGGGTGACCTGTCACCCCTGGGACACCTCGACAGGTTGATGTGCCAAAAGCTTGTTTTCTTCACAGCGTTTCCTTGGGCAGGAGAGGCTGCATGTGGTGCGGCTTCCCCGGGAAATCAGTCCTAATTGGGGGTGGGTGAGCAGCAGGCAGGATGGCTCCAGTGGGCATCCCCACAATGGGAAAAGCCAGTTTTCCCAATTCCCTGGAGTTCCGGCTGACCACAGCTCACTGTGGCCAGTCCCAGGCCGTGTCCCCTCCTGGGCTGGTGCGTGTGTCCCTCGATGTCCTTCTTCTTGATAATCATCTTTTCCAAGCTCCTACAGTCCAGCTGCTCCTGTAAATCTCTGGGCAGCTTGTTCCCCCTTGGGATAGGAAGGACTCCTGCTAACGAGACCATAGAAAGTTTTATTAATGTAGTTCATCATTACAGAGAGCCCAGCAGAGATGATGTGACAGCTTCCAATAAAAGCACTCCTGTTGAGGCCATAGGAACTGGGCAGTGGATTGTTTGGACCATGTTTCCGTGTCTTAGAGGTCTTTTCCAACCTTAACAATTTTCTGTAACCTCCCAGCCCCTCAGTTCCTTCCCGGAGCTCTCCTGCTCTGGATTGAAAAGGTCCAGCTCCTCCCTGTCCTCCTTCCCCCTGCAGGGGAGTGGTCAGGCACAAATAGCAGCTGGGGAAAGGATTAAAACCCAGTTTTACAGGACCCCCCTCCATGACTTTGTTTTCTTTTGGGCCATGTTTCCCTTACAGAAGCCACTTGGAGCAAAACCACTTTAAAAAATATATCTCCCCTCTCCTTCAGTGACAACTGGGACATGGTTTGGCTCTGTTTCCAAGGGATTTTCTGGCAGTTAGGGGGAGAAACAGGGAAGGGGATTCAAATGTGACCATTCAGAAGCATTTTCCTGTTAACCCTGCACAGCTTTTATGGGATTTGGGAGGACAGAGACTCCAAACTGCTCTACTGTGGCCAGCAGCAAGAGGGCAGACGGGCTGCTCGACCTCCCTGTAACACACAGGACATTTTTGAGCAGCTTCATTTTCAAGAGATGGCTCAGAACTCTGGAACACCTCATTGGGAATTCTTCCTGCTGGGGTAGTTCAGTGTCTCTTCTCTTGTGTCACCAATTTCCCCTAAACACAGACTGGGTTCTGGTCACGGCCTAGAGGGCAACTCTGAGATCAGGGGCTTTCTAAATTACTTTATAAATAGTTTTTATTGGTGATTTTGCAGCTCAGCTGTTGGGGTTGGAGCCTTGGCTGGAGCAGGAGGTGTCTGTAGTCCCTGCCCAGCCTCCCATCTCCCCTGTCCATCATGTCTTGCCCAGAGGCAGGTGGGTGGTTCTGATCCAAACCACTTCCCAGGGCTTGCTGACAGCTTTGGAAAGGCTTTGCATTCATTGTGGTCAGCTTGTGGTGTGGCTAGTGGGGGGCAGAAATGGCAAGTGAGACCTGACGGACAAGTGCTAGTGTTTGCATGTTGATTGGCAAGTGCTGGAGGTGTTGCAAGGCTTTCCTTTAATCCCTGTATCCAGGGGTCTGGAAGCTGTGCCTGGATCCACACAGGCATTGCTCTGATGATGAAATTCAGCCATGCTCACAGGTGAGAACATGGAGAGTGTTTCTCAGGCCCAGGGCTGGAAGCTCTGAGCTGGGGAGGGTTGAACTGGATTCATCTCTCATCCTGATTTCTCCATGTGGGAGCTCTGAGCTGGAGCTGGGAGGCTGAAGCCTTCAGGATGGGATGGTACCATCCAGCAATCCCAGCTTGTGGAACTGCCTGGTTCCTGCCTTTGTTTTTTGGGGTGTCCCAAGCTCTGGTCCATTTGAGCTCCTGAGCCAGGATTCTCTTTAATTTTACTTTGCTTGTGGGACAGTCCTGTCTGGAAGGTGCCTCTTGTCCTCTGTGGGCTGCTGCCCTGGGTGTGGAGCGTCTGGAGGAGTTTCTGCATCAGAGTTCTCAGAGCCTTGCCAGCAGAGGGGCCACTTGGGATGTCCCCAAGGCTGTGTCAGCACTGATGTGCTCCCGGAAGCTGGGTTTGGGTGCTCTGCTGGTTCCTAGTTCCAGGAGCTCTTTCAAGAGGTCTTGCCTCAGTCACTTCACAGAACAGGGAATTCAGGGATGTGGTTTAGTGCTGGGTTGGACTCCATGGTCTTGGAGGGCTTTTCCAACCTGAATGATTTCATGATCTCTGTCTAAAAAATCCAGCTTTGTTTCCAGAAGTGCCGAGGTTTGGAAGTAGAAGGAATGAAGGAGCTGGAGGGCATCAGGAGGTCTCCTCACCAGCAGCTTGTGCTATTTTGGAGGTTCAGTCTCTGCATCACAAAGTGGCTCTGAGCCACTTCCTGGTGGCCACAACCAGCTCCTCCTTTTCCACACCTCCAGCAGTGTGGTGATCCAGGCTGGCACGAGCCTGGAGGAATCTGAGCTGGTCTTGGTGACTGGCACATGCTGAAAAGACCACTCAGATCACTGGGAATTAAAAATGAGAACCCACGTGTTAAACTCAGCACAAATTCCAGGTGTTGGTGGTGGCCTCCTGGTCCATTTCCAGGGTGGAGGCAGTGATGCTCACCTGGCTTCTGAGATGAAGAAAAGGCAGCTGGATTGATGTTTCCAAAGTGCTTGGATGCCAAGCAGTTAATTTTTTAATGATTTAGGTGGTGTGTCTAAAGGAGGCTGGAGGGCCTGCGCCGTAGGAAGGGGATCAAAAGGAATGTGTGATGAGTCCCAATCCATGAGCAGTGATATTCAGGAAATGAGGAACTGCTGAAGAGCATTAGCCAGGGTTGTGTAAGCAACCTGAATTCTGCCACTGCCTCCCTGCGAGCCTGTGCTGCCCCTCGCTCCGTCCCCTGTGGCATTTTGGGTTGGAAAATGATAGTTTTCAGTAAGTGCTCCTGCTCCTCTGGCCCATCTCCAGGGAAGTTGAGCTGCAGGAAAAGCAGAGAGCAAAAAGCTGCTCTCTTATGGGAGCACCAGATTATGAATTTACTCCTGGGCCACTTTGGGGAAGGAAAAGGGGGAGTGAGTGGATTGGTGCTGGCTTTATCCCACAGGGATAACACTACGTGGGAGCTTAAGCTTTGGTGGAAACACAAGACCCTGAGCTGCCTCTGGAAATTCTGGACAGTGGCTTTCCCTGTGTCTCTGCTCTGGATGCAGGATCCTCCTAAATTCCTACAACTTTTAAATGCTTGGCGGTGTGTCCTTCCCCCCTTGTTTTCCAGCAGCATTCCCAGTAAGGGAGCTCAGTTTATATCACTTGTCCTTCTTAAACCAGCCATAACTTCGTCCTGCCTGGTTTTGAGGCCTGTTTTACGTTGTGCCATTCAGGCAGGTCCCAAGCCTTATTCCCACACGGAATAATTCAGGTCTGTGAGCTCACATAATCCATCCTGCTGGGATCTCTCGGAGTCTGTGGCTCTGTGGCTGGCAGCAGTGTGTGCAGGGTGTTGGCAGGTGACTTAAATTCTCCTGAAAGGCTGCTTTTCTAGGTCACTCCTATATGCAGCCGGTAAAACTGGCTCTGTCTGACCCGTGTGTCACTGCTGTACCCACAGCCCTTCACTCAAGGTGCCTTTTCACTGCAATCCTGCCTCCTGCAAGCGGTTTTTAGAATCTATTTCAGGAGCTGGATCCCAGGACTGCTGTTCCTGAGGGTTCCTGGGAGAGCCGGGGTGACTCTGGCACACCTGAAGCACAACAAGACATTGGGAGGGCTCTCATCCACCCCCATGGAGAACCCATGGAATTTAGGTTGGGAAAGCCCTCTGAGGTCATTGAGTCCAGCCATTCCCCAGCACTGCCAAGGCCGCCACTGCCCCATGTCCCCGCGTGCCACATCCACACGGCTGTTAAATCCCCCCAGGGATGGTGACTTGCAGTGACAGCATAAGAGGAATGGCCTCAAGTTGTGCCAGGGGAGGTTTAGATTGGATATTGGGAATATTCCTTCATGGAAAGGGTGATCAGGCACTGGCACAGGCTGCCCAGGGCAGTGGTGGAGTCACCATTCCTGGGGGGATTCAAAATCCATGTGGATGTGGCACTTGGGGACATGAGTTAGTGGTGGCCTTGGCAGTGCTGAAGGAATGGTTGAACTTCATATCTCAGAGAGCTTTTCCAACCTCAGTCATTCCATGATTCTATGATTGTTTGGCAGTAAAGCTGCCTGGAGGGTCTTTCAGAGCCTGGTTTTTAGCTTTGAGGTTTTTGGCTGTGCATGGGTGGGACTGGACTGGCAATGGGAGTGATGGATGGAGCTGGAAGTGCAGGAGAAGCTGGTCATGGACACTCCAGTGTGAGGATAAAAGGCAGTCCCTGATGCCACCCCAAGCCCTGAGCAAAAGCTTGGATTTGGGCAGAGTTGGGAAGAGGTGACTCCAGGTGTTGTGGACGCATCAGCTCTCAGTGAGGAGGAGGGGAAGAGGTGAAGGGAAATCAGGGATGAGTGCAAGCAAGGGAAAGCTGCATCTGTGAGGGGCAGGGATGTGAAGCACAGCAGGGGTCAGCTGGGATTTGAGGTCCAAGGGGGAGAGCAAAGGGAATGTGAGGGTTTGAGCTCACCCTGTGCCGTGGAACTGGGGCTGTGCAGTGCTGCTGGTGGCCCATGGCCATCCCCGGCTCTGTTCCTGGTGTGGTGGGAGCAAACCCTCCAGCTGTCACCACATGGCCCCCTCTGCACCTGGGGACAGTGCTCTCCACATGGGGAGCACCAAAGGTCTCAGATTTTTTGGCTCTCGGGGGTTTTTGGCTCTTTTGGCCAGGAATTTGAAAGCTTAATGCAGGCTATTGTGCTGGCAGACTTGCAGGCAGGCTCTCCATGGCAACTCTCCCTATACACAAAGCACCATATGGCTTTTTTTGGAGGGGGTGGGAACGAATCCAGCAGAAAAGTCAACCTTTGTTTGTGGTGCTGTTTGTCTTTGCTCTCTGACGTGGCGGTGGGGAGGTGGGAACATGCAATGCTGGCTCCTGGGCATGGTTCCTGCTGGCCGTGCCACCAGCGAGGGTGCAGGTGATCCCTCAGATGGTTTTTCCTTGATTTTTACATTGGAATTTACTGTGAAGATAAACCCGTCCTACACAGAGACCCCCTCTTTGGGCTGGGCTCTCTACACACAGATGGAGCAACCAGGATCTGTTCATCCCCGTCCTGTTCATCCCGCCCAAGGGCTGGGAAGGCTCCAGAGCCCTTGGTTTGGGCAGGAGCTGGGCCGGAGGCAGGTGATGGATGGAGGAGCTGCCTGTGCCTGTGCTCTGCCCACACTGATTCCAAAGGGAAGCCTTCAGTTGCCTGCATATCCTCCCTTTTCAAGCCCCTTTGGAAGGAGTGAGGAGAATAAATATCTTTTTCTGTGTCTGCAGAAGAGTAGGAAGCGTTTGTGTGTCTGCTTGGAGTGTGTCTCCTTGGAGTGGGAGGAAGAGGAAGGATATAGGAATGAGAAGGGAGCAGCCTGTGCCTTTGGGATGCTCTGTGCTTCCCGGGACTGCTGTGGGGTGTCCACAGGAGCACTGGAGATGGCCTGGCCCACACAGCCACCTCTCTGGAGGTGCTGGGTGGCAGGAGAGGTGGCTGGCTGGCCCCTCTGGTGTCACAGGTTGCCTTCCAGGAGCTCTGTTTGGTTTTGGTTTTGCCCCCAGATGTGAGCAAAGGCTCCTCTTGGTGAGATCCACCCAGGTGCCCCTGTGGCTGTGCAGTCACCACGTCACTGTCCCCATCCCCTCCCTGCTGTCAGCCAGGAGGCTCAAATCCCAGAAGAGCACCAGGGATAACTAATGGGAAAAGTCCTCCTGACTGTAGGCTCAGGCACATGGCTCGGGCTGTGCAAGGGGACATTTGAGGAGAGGGACAATCCCATCTTCCGATCACGGAATCATTAAGGTTGGAATAGACCTCCAAGGTCATCAAGTCCAGGATCCTCCAGTGCTAACCCCTACAGCCAGAGCAGGAGGTGGCCTTGCCCTGAGCAAGGTGCCCAGGCAGCAGTGTTTCCAGGTGTGTCCCAGGGCCTTGCTCTGGTTTGGCTGCTGGAAGAGAGCTCAGAGCAGCACCACTGCCAGGGCCTCCAGTGGGAGAGCAGTGGGGTATTGAAGTCATAAATTGTGACCAAGAGCACCTTGCCCCTGCTGCAGCCCTGACCCTGTGGAGCACAGCGCTGGATCTGGCTGCTGGAAAAGCAATTTGGGTTTTTCCTGGGATTGATTCACAGCCTCACCCCCAGGAGCCCCAGGCCCAGGTGAGGGGAGGGCTCATTTCTTGCTGCTCCATCTTCAACTTCTCCCACTCCAGGGAACCCATCAGGCTGGTGCCTCCAGTATCTCCTGGGTCCCCACCTGTGTTTGCATTTAAGGGTCCTGTGAGAGAGCCCCGGGGCCTGTGTTTAGGTGGGAGGGGTGTGTCTGCAGGCCCAAGTCCTTACCCCATCCTGGGCCCTAATCAGAGATCCCCAGAATGGTTTGGGTTGGAAGGGATGGTAAAGCTCATCCTGTTCCATGGGCAGGGACACCTTCCACTATCCCAGGCTGTTCCAAGCCCTGTCCAACCTGGCCTGGGACACTTCCAGGGATGGGGCAGACACGGCTTCTCTGGGCAACCTGTGCCAGGGCCTCACCGCCCTCACAGGGAACAATTCCTTCCCAATATCCCATCTAACCCTGCCCTCTGGCAGTGTGAGGCCATTCACCCCCATTCACTCCAGGCCCTTGTCCCAAGTCCCTCTCCAGCTCTCCTGGAGCCCCTTTAGTGGAAGGTGCTCTGAAGTCTCCCTGGAACCTTCTCTTCTCCAGGTGAACACTCCAGTGCCTTGACCAACCCCTTGACCTCTTACCAGATGTCTGAAACAACCACAATGTGATTCCTTAATGAAAAACAAGCCTTTCTTGATACCTGGAGAGGAACCCAAAGCAGGAACTCTGTCTGTGCCTCTAGGGAATTTCTCCTCTGGTCCCGTGGGTGGCTGCAGCAGGATGTGGTGTGCCTTTTGTGCCCTTGTGGGGTGGACTGGAGCCGAGGCAGGGCTGCCATCCTGCTGGGCAGCCACCAGCCTGAAGGGCACAGAAGGCAGAGCCCTGTCCCTCCCCGGATCCGTGTGCATTCCCTGGGAGCAGGGGCAGGTCCCTCCTCCGCCCCGCTCGGCAGCAGCCAGCCCCGGTGCCGCAGCCATGGCAGCTCCCAGGCGTGTGGGCTTGAGCCTGCTATTTATTTTGGGACTGCAGCACTGCTTCTGATTTGGTGCTTCCAGCCCGGGATCTAGGCCGTGTGCCGGATCGGGCATTAGCTGTTGCTTGGGGGAGCACGGGGAATTCTGGCTCCCTTCCTCCATGGAAGGGCTGGGAGCGATGCTGCAGGTGGGGGTTTGGGGGCGGGAGGAGGAATTTATTTTGAAGATATCTCCCTGAAAAGCTCCTGTTTTGCCGTCGGGTGCTCCTGGTGCGTGTGGCCGCGGGAGGAGCAGGCGCCGAGGAGCTGCAGCCTGCCTTCCCCGCCGTTCCCATGGCACTTGGCTGTCACACACACATCTCATGTGTTCCCTGCCCACAGCACGGATAAAGCCTTCTGGGAGAAGAATAAGAGCATGCAGGAAACGGAGATAGGGGAGAAGCCAGGCAAGGGAATGGAGAGCCTGGAGGGGTAGGGATGAATCCAGGTGCCGGCCCCATCGGAGCGGCGAGGGGCCTCGTAGGACTTGTGCCAGGGAGAAGCCAAAGCCATTGATTGCCTTTCCCCTGAGGGAGAGGTGGGATGCCTGGAAGCAGAGGTCCTTCCTGAGGGCTGAAGGCAGCGGTGCGTGGTTCCTGTCCTGCTGCTGTTCTGTCTCCCAAAGCCAGCCTTGGCTTGAGGGTGCAGGTTTTCCTCTTGGTGATCCCAACTGTGTGTTTCTTTCCCTCTGCAGACCCCGACAGCCAGCTGTATGATATGGGATATACCCCCGAGGAGGAAGCCCCGGCCTGTCCCGATGAGTTTGATGACTTTGTCACGTTTGAGGCAAGTATGAGCTCTGTTAATTCCCATAAATGTTGGCTGCATGTGGAGCGGGATTTGGGCATGGAGGGTCTGCCTGGGGAGAGGGGTGTTTGCTGTGACAGGGCTCAGGATGCTCAACAAATCCTTCAGTCTCTGGGTGATGGGCCCAGAGAATCTGCACCAAGCTTTTGGTGCTGTTTAGGTTAAAATTGGTGTTGATAAAAGCCCCCAAACTGTGAGAGCAGAGTGCCTGGGGTGAAAAGGGAGCCCCTTTTTGTGGTGAGACACTGGTGACACAGGAAGGGGGCCTGCTGCTCTTGGGTTTGTCTTCCTGTGGAGTTTCTGAGCTTGGAGAACCTGAGCTTGGTTTTGAGATGTACCAGCCAGGAGCCCACGTGAGAGGCACAGCAGAGCAGTGGGACATTGGTATTTGGTGCTGTTTGGCCAGTAAAAGGTGGAGGAGAGGACAAAAATCTAGATTTTCTCTCTCTTCTTGGGTTTGATCATGGGTGCTTCTCTGATATGGGTTGTTTTCCTTTGGTTGGAGCCTCCATCCCTTGGTTCCCTCCTGCATTCCTTACCCCAGGAGCATGTTGCAGTGATCCTGCTGTTCCCAGCTGGAAAGGAGCAACCTGTTGTCTGTGTCTGGGGCTTTTGGGCTTGGCTTGGTAGGCTTCCCCCATCCCTGCTCCATGCCTTCCAGTGTGCTTCCCACATTCCTGCTGCAGGTGTCTTGGGAGCAGAGGGATGGTTGGGTCTCTGTCCCACATGGGGACCAAATCACTTCCCTGTCTTTTCCTTTTCCAAACTTCCCTCTTCAGGGTGGTGACACTGATGTTTTTGGGGTTGTCCTGTGCAGGACCAGGAGTTGGATTCTGATCCTCGTGGATCGCTTCCCACTCAGGATATTTATGGTTCTCTGTGATTTTTATCACACAACTTGTTGCTGGCAAAGAGACTTCCTCCCTTGTATTTGCATGCAAATATATATGTATTTATGTTTTTATTATATATAGATATGCTTTTGCTTTGTATAGTCTGTAATGCATCATTTTGACCTTGTGATTTCTTGATAAAAGGTTAATGAGAAAATGGGTTTTGGGCAGCTGGTCATAGAATCATGGAATCATGGAATGGTTTGGGTTGGAAGGGACCTCAAAGCCCATCCCATTCCACCCCCTGCCATGGGCAGGGACACCTTCCACTATCCCAGGTTGCTCCAAGCCCCATCCAGCCTGGCCTTGGACACTTCCAGGGATCCAAGGGCAGCCACGGCTTCTCTGGCCAGTGTTGAATATTAGATTAATTTTCCTTTTTGAAAGGTAGTTACTGGCCTCAGTAGCAGCTGGGGAGAAGTGGGACAGGAAGGCAGTCAGGGAGATGGATTTCCACATTCTTTATGTGGTGCCAGCTCACAAATGTGCATTTTAACACTGGACTGAGCAGTGTGGAGGCTGTGGCAGGCAAGGGCTTTCACTTTTTACTCCTCAGACCTGTGTCCAGGGACCATCTTGCCTGAGATTCCAGGAAGGGGTGTTTTCCAAGGGCTAATTTAACACAGATGAGCTCTGCCAGTGCTGGGAGCTATTCTGGGCAGCAATACCAACAAGGCAGGTGTGTGCCCCACTGGGATGAAATACTTCTGCTGCTGGGCCAGCCTTTCCTTGAAACGACAAGGTGACCCCAAGGAAAAAGGTGCTGAGTCCTGAAATCTCCTTTTCCAGAAGATCTAAGTGGATTCTTACACTGAATTCAGGGTAGTTGTCTAAAGGACAGCTCTATTCAACATGCTGGGGAAGAATTATCCTTGTTGTCTTGGATACATGATTCGAAATAATTTCCAGCCTGCGAGGATTTCGTTGAGGTTCAGCAAATGAGAACATGATGGAGAAATACCACTCAGCCTTGGGAGAGCAAAAATAAACTGGAGTCCTGGGGAGAGGGGTTTTTGTTCTCTTTTGGCTGAGCCGTGAGCTCCCAACGTGCATTTATCCCACATGTCCTGTGGTGCTGTGCCTTGGAAAGCTGGAGCTGGCTCAGGAAGGGAGAAGCCATGGTACAGAGCATCCTGCCGGGAGCAGCAAAGGCATGTTTCTCACGGGAGCACCAGGAAAAGAGCTGTCTGCTGGAGAGAGCTCCAGCAGGCCCTTCTTCCTTAGGTGCAGCAGGACACCATCGAGGCAGAGAGCTCAGTAAACAGCCTTTCCCAGTATGTATATTCCATTTTGCTTGGATTGGAAGAGATGAGAGGGGAAAAAAGCACCTTTCAAAGTGAAGACATCACCTTTCCTTGGAAGAGACCTCTCACTGCCCCCAGCAGCAGTTTGTACTCTGGGATGTCCCCCTGACTGCCCTGGGAAGGTGCAGCACAGGGAGCACAGAGCTAAGCACCCCCCAAAACACAACTGGGAGACCTCAGGCACAGGGTGAGCCCCTGCTGCTGGGGCAGGGCCGTGGGTGAGGGAGCACAGCTGGGTTTTCTCCTCTCCTGGCATGTCAAAGGTGAAGCAGTTGCTGCATTTGTAGAGGTGCTGGGAGCAGTTGTGGTTGCTGCAGTTGAGTACTTGCTGTGGTCCCTCTTAAACAGCACAAAATCCCCGTGGCTGGAGTGCTTGGCTCCTACAAGTGCTGGGGTCTGACAGGGAGCTTTTCTCCTAAATGTTTGTGCAAGCAAGTGTAAACAAGTGCTTTAAGCAGTCACCAGGAAAACGTCTTCTCTTTGTTAATAAGGTTGCTCTTCTTGATGACTCATCCCCTCCTCTGGTGACTGTCATCAGGGAGAGCTCAGCATCCATGGAAAACCCTGGGAGCCCAGAACTGGTGACTTTTCAGCCAATATTTGTTCTACAAAGAGAACCACCAACACTTGCTTCCTCCAGGAAGGGCCTAAAAGCCTCTTGAAGGGGACAAGGTGTGAACTTGCGACCTTTGTAGTGTTGGACTCTCCCACAGTTCAGCCACTGGTGTGGCTCTGGATGTGACCTGGAGCTTCTGGCTCTTGTTTGCACCGTTCCAGGTGTGTCCAGCAGACAGGGCTGGCTGTTCAAGTGCTGTCAAAGGGGATTTCTGGTCCCACAGCTCCACTGAGACAGTGGCTCCCTCAGCCATGGGGCTTCTCGTGCCTCCAAGTGGGCTTGCAGGGGGTTCATCACAGTCCCTCTGGCTGCAGAACCTCATCTCTGTGTGCAGGGAGAGCACCACCTGGCCAGGGTCAGCTGCCTGCAGCCCCAGCAGTGTGTCCCTCCTGCCCCGGCTGGAAGCGAGATGGTTGCTGCACAACGAGCTCACTGCTTTCTGCTGCTGCAAGGAAACCACCCCAAACTAATGACAGCCTCCTTGCTTTGTCAAAGCCACGTGAAGGGAGCTTGGAGCCCGTCCATCCGGACACCTGAGCCCTGTTTTCCCCCAGGCTGGGCTGGCACAGCTTGCCTGGAAGGTGGGAGTTCTCCTCGCCTCCCTTGCAAGCTCCTGTGGAGCTCATGACTCAGTGCTGAGGCATAGGACTCGTTTGCAGTGCTCTGGGGGACATGGGGGTGAATTTGGAGCTAGCTTTCTTGGAATCATGGAATCATTAAGGTTGGAAAAGACTTCCAAGCCCAACCATCAGCCCAGCACCACAGGGATACCTGCTGTGCCTTGCCCTGGGATGAGGGCTCTGCCCTGCTCCTGGGGCAGGTGAGCCTGCTTGGGCAATGCAGAGTGGGAAGGATGACTCTCCCAAAAGGAAAATAAACCAAGAAAATGCTGGAATTAGACTCGGATGAGCTTGGAGATGTATAACTTTAGGTGGGCTGGCAGAGAGGCAGAGCCAGTGGAAGGCTGTGCTCCATAAAGGCTGTGTGGGAGCACCATAAATACCCCAAACAGGGATTTTTTAGCTGTGGGAACTCGTGTTTTGACCCAGCAAGGTCAGAGGAAGGCTCCTGTTGAGCCCTGCAGGACAGGGCAGCCGTGGATCCTGCGGATGCAGTGCCTTGTGCAGGGCTGTTGCCATCTGCTGGGCGGCCGCCGTGGCTCCTCTTGGAAGCAGCCAGGAAAACACATCCTGCACGGCCACAAGAGGGGAATGTGGCTTTCCCTGGGAGCCTCCACCCACCCAGGCATGTCCCTTCTGGCTTCTGATCCAGCAGCGAGTTGTACAGTGTGGGGAAGTGGGTCTGGAGAGGAAAATGTGAGCTGGGGAGCTCCCAAGTTGTGTGTATTTGGGAGTAAGGGTTAACCCTGGCTCTCCCAGCCCCCCTGTCCACAGGTACAGCTGGAAGAACTCCAGCTCAGAATAGTCTGTGAAATCTTGTGAAACAGTGAGCAGCAGCTTTAAGGCCAACACATCACCTCTGTGCAACTGTGGCCTCTCTTAAAGCCCAAATTCTTTTCCATGTTGAGCAATTGAATTGAATGCTTCTTTGAGGGCAAAAATCAGAGCGAGGCAGTTTAAATCCACACTGCTGGGTTTCTCCAGCTGCTCAGAGCTCCTGCAAAGGGGACCAGAGACGTGAAGGCTCCCAGCTGTGTGCTGTAACACAGAAGCTGTCGTGGGAGCACAGGGTGACCAGAGCTCGGCGGTGAGGGATCCACTCCCGGAGGCAGCGCTGTTATTCCTCATGGATTGTCCTGCGCGGAGCCCACATGGGGTGGGTGTGTGAGTCTGCTGCAGGCTTGTTGTGTCCCCTCCTGGTAGCCCTGTGGACCTTCTGAGCCCTCCTTTCTTAGTACAGGAAGGTGTTTGCCTTCCCAAAGCCCAAGCTAGGCCTGGTGAGCACAGAGCATTTGGAGTGTGTTTGCTGCCTTAGGAGGGACCTGCTTTGCAATCCTTGGCATTTTTCAGGAGGTTTTTCCTCCTCTCCACAGCACTGTTGCCAAGGGATGCATGTCTGGCAGAGGCCAGCCAGACTGAAAAGATGGGCTTAAGCTTTGTAACCTCCTCAGAGCCATCCAAGGGGCTCAAAGCACCAGGACAGACCTGAGGCCAGCTGCTCCCCAACTGTCCTGACCCAGCAGTGAATGACCCAGAAGCACTGTCATGCCTGAATGCAAGGAGGTCACAAATCCCTCTCCAGGCTGGCTGCTGGGATTGGTGACAATTTTGTCCCAAACTGCGGGTGCACTTGAAATCTTGCAGGTGGCTGGAACTGCAGGGCTGTGCAATGTGATGGTTCAGTGTCTGTTCACCTGCCTGTCCTTGGGGAAGCACGTGGAGCCCTGAGCAAGGTCCCCTCTGTCCCCCAAGCCTTCCTGCTCCCCTGCACTGAGAGACAAAGGGAGCTGGCCAGGAGCCCTCTGTCACAGCAAGTGAACAGTCCCTATTATCCCTGTATTCACAGAATCATGGAATGGTTTGGCTTGGAAGGGGCCTTAAAGCCCATCCAGTTCCACCCCCTGCCAAGGGCAGGGACACCTTCCACTATCCCAGGTTGCTCCAAGCCCTGTCCAACCTGGCCTTGGACACTTCCAGGGATCCAGGGGCAGCCACAGCTTCTCTGGGAAACCTGTGCCAGGGCCTCACCACCTTCACAGGCAGGAATTCTTTCCTAATATCCCATCTAACCCTGCCCTCTGGCCCTCTGTCCTGTCCCTCCATCCCTCATCCCAAGTCCCTCTCCAGCTCTCCTGGAGCCCCTTTAGGCACTGGAAGGGGCTCTAAGGTCTCCCTGGAGCCTTCTCTTCTCCAGGTGAANGGCACTGGAATCTAAGGTCTCCCTGGAGCCTTCTCTTCTCCAGGTGAACATCCCCAGGTCTTCCAGCCTGGCTCCAGAGCAGAGGGGCTCCAGCCCTCCCAAGTCAGTCTGTGGGGATAACTTAGTTTCTAAAAACCTGAAAATACCAAGGAAATTCATTTATTGTGTAGACTCAGGACGGTGTAGAGGGAAGGATGGGAGTGTGAATTGGACAGGGATGTCCTTGAAGGCAGGACCCGTGTGCAGGGCTACGGTGAGAAATTTCTTTGCTGGTCAGAAAAGATCAGAGTTGAAGTGTTTACCTTGTGCGAAATAGGCTGGAAGGAGTTTGGAAAACAAAGTCCTTGGAGCCTTATCTTGAACTGCAAGCAGAGTGTGGGACTGGGAACATGGGAGCTGGGCTGCAGGACACCGGGAAGGACCAGGAAGTGAGGAGGGCAGTGCTGGGAGCAGAGGTGTCTCAGGAAGAGGTTGAGAAGTAAAACAGGCAGGAATTGGGGTTTCCTAATTATCTTTAGTGTCCGATTTTGGGCTCTCATGGGGGTTCCAGATCTTCTCTGAGGTCTTGAGGCACGAGCAGAGAAGCAAAAGGGCTGAGACCTGCTCTGGGGAGGAGCAGATCTGGGCTGAGCTTGGAGGAGAGCTCAGGTTAAAGCACAACTCCCTGCTCGTGAGCAGGAATCCGGGCTGGCCTGGGCTGGGCTCAGGAGGTCAGCTGGTTATCAAGGTGCAGGACACTGCCTGAGTAGTGAGTTCTGCTCGGAACTGTCAGGAAGGATGTGGCCCAGAGGACAGCAAGGATAACCCGGAGGAAAGGACAGAACGTTCTGTGGGAAGGTAATGGGAGGAAGTCAGTGTGTTTGTGCTGGACAGGCAGGGCTGAGGGAGCTTGGAATACGAGGTTTCTGTGGAAACAGAAAAACAGGCGAAACCCTCAAAACTTGTGGATGTGAGTGGTGCCGGGGCTTCCATGCACTGAGGGCTGCCGTGGGGAAGGGAAAATCCCATGGATCAGCTCTCCCATGGCACTGGCTCTGCTGGGCTCGTGTTGGCAGGGAGCAGCTGAGAGCTTGGGCAGTGGTGGCATTGAAATGTTTGTAAACTCAGTTGGCGCCTGTGACCAGCCCTTCTTTGGGGTCAATATTGTCATTGAGATCACCCTCTGAGTCACCCAAAGTGCTTCTGACCTGCCCCTGGTGAGCAAGCCAAGCTTTATTCATCCCTCTATCTGCGGCTATAAGGAAGGAGTTCGTCAATTAACGCTTAATTATTCACCAGATACACCAGCGAGGCTGCGATAAACCCCTGCAGGTCGCCTTCAGATTCAGCCTTTTTATTTGGGGATGGTTTCCTGGGAAGCCTGAGCACCTGGAGTGGGGCTGGCCGAGGAGTGGGGCTTCCAAGACGTGCTTTTATTTTGGAATCCGTGTAAGCGGGAGGAGGCTGCGGTCACACGGCAGGGAAGTGTGCCTGAGCTCCCACTCCTTATCGGGAGGCCGGGAGGTCGGGAACAAAGGGAGCTCTGTTGGGATTCAGGCGCTCTCTCCATAAGCCTCCCGCCGGCTCTCCTGGACTTTGCTTCCCTCCTGCCCCGCAGAAGCAGCTCCCAAGGCTGGATCTGACTCGGGAGAGGAGGCGATGTGTCCACAGGTGGGTTTTTGGGAGCTGACACGGAATGAGGAGGGATTGGGTTTCCAGAGGGAGCAGCTCTACAGCCCTCAGGGCCACGCTCAGCCCTGGGAGCGCCAGGAAGGGGCAGGTTGGGCACATCCACCTGAGTTTTCACATGGGAATGGTTCAGATGAGAAGAGATTAGATGAGATATTGGGAAGAAATTCTCTGTGAGGATGGTGAGGCCCTGGCACAGGTTTCCCAGAGCAGCTGTGGCTGCCCCATCCCTGGAAGTGTCTAAGGCCAAGTTGGACAGGGCTTGGAGCACCCTGGGACAGTGGAAGGTGTCCCTGCCTGTGGCAGGGGGTGGAACTTTAAGGTCTCTTCCAACCCAAACCATTCCATGATTCTGTGATTCTGTGGTGCTGTGGTGTAGCTTCACAGTCTTCTCTGCCTGGGTCTCCTTGGGGGAGCTGGACCAGCACAGACAGTGCCTGCAGGTTTTTGGGATGCTGGGAACAGTCTGCCAGATGTGGTGTTTCGTGAGTTGTTTTAGGGGTTAGGTTTTTTGGGCTGGGGGTGTTTTCAGTTTGCCCCCAGGGATGCACCACGTTGCTCTGGCCCAGCCTCGAGGGCTGTGATGGAGTGTAACCCCCCCAACCCCAGCTGCAGGGGCTGAGTTGTGAAGGGCTGAGCACAGGCTCCCTGAATTCCCTGGAAAGCTGGCATTGCCCGGATGTGTGGGAAAAGGGAAATACTGGGGCCCAGGGGTGGCGGCCCCTGAAGTGGCATTCCAGAGGCTGAGCTGCTCAGGGGTGTTGCAGGGCTGTGGGAGTGGCTGAATTGATGCAGGACTATAAACACAACTGTCTCCCTTCTCCCTGGCTCCCAGCCTGGCACTGGCACCGGTGTCTGGGCCACAGGCTGGCCTTGGAGGGTGGTTTTCGTAGCTGCTGTGTCTTCCCCCCATCTTGTGTTCAGTCAGGGCTGGAGTTCTTCAGAAATAGGCTGACACTGCTGGGAAAACAGAGTTGTTTTTCCTTTTCCTTGTCACTCACCTCCCCTCCCAGCCTTCTGAGTCTTTGTGGCCAAGGACAGCAGAGCTTTGGGATGCCGGGACAGCTCCAAGGAACCAGTCCTGCTGGAAGGAACCTCCCTGGGAGCCAGACTTTGCCCTCCTTTCCAAGGCAACGCCTCAGCAGAGCCTGGGCTGAAGCTTCTGTCCCTCGCAGATCAAAGCTGAACCTGTCCCTGCCAGGACCTTGCAGGTGACTCCCAAGAGTCCCTCTCATAATGAGGCAGGGTTTTTTTTAAATCCATATGGGTTTTATAGCACTTTACAACATCTAATCAAATAATCTTTATTCCCATATGTCATCACATGCCTGGAATGGATGAGCTGCTGCTGGAGAAGGCTCCTCAAGGCACTTCACCAGCTCACCTGTCTCATCAGGGCTCCTTACGTCATCCCTGTGCTGCTTTCATCATTTATTTCCCTTTAGAAGCAGGAATGCTCACCTGGGCCCTCAGATCCCTGGAGTTTGAGCAGGCAAAGATGCTTCTGGGTGGCCCACGTCCTGCTCAGCCAGGTGTGGCTCTGGGGGAAATGCCTGGGGGACGAGCAGGACTCGGGGTTAGGAGCCTCAGGCAAACCTTGTGCTGTTCACCTCGGAGCTGTGTGTGTGCCTGAGTCCCAGCTACAAGGCCTGAGGTTTGCCTGAAGATCTAAGGGTTTATTTGCTAAAAACTGAAAATACACTGATATTGGTGACACCAGCTCCGTTCTGAACGTGGTGGGGATGTTCCCGGCAAGGCCCCAGGGTGTTTGTAGCCCAGCCTGGCTATCCCAAGCCTACGGATGTTTTTAAGTGTTTGTCGGGGTTTTTAAGCTGGAAAAAGCCTTAACTTTCTGCCTGCCCACAGGAAGGCAAAGCTGGCTGAAGGAGAGCTGTGGCAGAGGGGTTTGAAGGGTCAGTGCACAAACCAGCTGCTCGTGAGGCTGTAAAAAGGAACTTTCTGTACCCGCACACTTGCCCAGGGACAGGGATTTGGCTTGGCTTGGCTCTGTCAGGCATTTGGCAATTCCTAAACCCCCTTGGTTTGCCTATCTCCTCCTGGCATCTCTTCCTGAGGTTTAGTTACTTATTTTGTGATGAAATATGAAGCAAAGTTCTCCACGCTTGCGCTCAGGAGAAGGACTTTGTTTGCAGTTTCAGCTGCTTCTTAACTCATTGTCCACGCAGGTTTAATTTTAATAGGGCTCTTGCTTTTGAAATCTCACCCTGGCTGGTATCACAGGGGGAAAATATAATTTTTAAATAATAAATTGATGCACATCTTTGGTGTGGAAGGACAATGGTTGGTTTGCTGTCCTGGTGGCTACTTCTAAACTTCAAGGGTTCCTCCCTCATCCAGCCCCTGCATGCCAATATTTCCCATCAATAAAGTGTTTTGGAACAATTTGATGGAGAAATCATAGAGTTGTGGAATGGTTTGGGTTGGAAGGGACTGTAAAGATCCTCTTGTTCCAACATCTGACTAAGGGCACTGTTTAGCTCCTGGTTATGCTTCATGTTGAGAGGGTCAGCAGCAACCACAGCAGGATTTTTAATCAAATAACTTGTGAATTGGAGTGTTTGGGGTTTTTTTTGCTTCTTTCAACAGTTGTCTTTATTTTGTGCCCATTATAATATTTCAGTGTACACTTAAATTTAAGCTTTTCCAGTAAGAAGGGGGGGTTTGTATTTTAAAAACAGCCTTTATTTTGTAGTCTGAAAGCAAAATTATTTCCAGTTTGGCATGAAATCTTTTTCCAACAGGCCAAAGGAAGGGTAATGTGCAGGGGTGGCTGCTGTCACCTCTTGGGCCTTGTCTGTCTGTGACCAAGCCAAGACAGTTGAGGGCTCTGCTCCTCAATGTCCCTCCTGCTCCAGCATTAATGTTGTTTTTAGAAAGTGTAGAATAAATCCAGCAAAGCGCTTCAGCAAGTCCCAGCTTTAGGTGGGTTTGGTGGTTTCGATGGATTTTATGCTTTTTTAAGTGGGTGGGGGCTTTAGAGGCTTTTGTTTCTCTCTGCAAGGCTGGCACAGCCTCTGCCCTGGTGGCGTTCGCTGGGACAGCCCCATCTCCTCACTCTCACTGACTTTAGGCTCTGGCTCTGTGCAGGTTTGTGCCGTGTTTAACTTCAGGGTGGTGTCCTGGAGCTGCTGGTGTCCAGAAGCCGGGTGGGAGCTGAGCCAGGCTTCCAAGGGGAGCTCCTGGCTGTCTCCATCCAGCACTCGTGGTGGGCACAGGGGCTGGGAGAGCACTGGGAGCAGAGCAGGGCTGGACTGGGTCACTCTGCAGCTTCCCAGTGTCCATGTGGAATAGGAATTGCTGTTGTGCAGCTTTTTCTCCATGCTTTTGAGGTTTTCTATCCCTTTTTGCCTCTGGAAGTTCCAAGGCCAGGCTGGACGGGGCTTGGGGCAACCTGGGATAGTGGAAGGTGTCCCTGCCCATGGCAGGGGCTGGAATGAGATGGGCTTGAAGGTCCTTTCCAACCCAAACTACTCCATGATTTTATGAATATAGGGCTTTGAGAAATGTCATTTTCTCAAAAATCCTTGGAAAAAGCCCTGAAAGGTGCTCTGTGTGCTCGCTGGCAGAGGGAAAAGGGTTTGCTTCAGTCGTGCCTATGTTCAAAGTGCTGCTGCTCTGGAGGGGCAGCTGAGCCTGGGATGGGATCCCATCAGGTAAACTCCAGATGGAGCAAATGGCTTTCCATGAGCAGCTCTTCACCTGGAGGCCAGGCAGGAGGGCTCCCACCCCTCTGTCCAACCCTTCCAGTGATGGGATCAGCTGGAGCTCAGCGCCAGCACTGGCAGATCCAAAAATTCCTTCATTTCTTCTTAGGCGTGCTGGGGAAATCCCCAAATCTTGGGAAAGGAGCTGGCACTTTGAGCTTCGGCTTTCATAGGGGTTTCTGCTGGTGCTCCCATGGTTCTTCAAACACCAGGATGGTTCTGGGCTCAGGGATCATCCCTGCCCACGTGGAGGAGGAAACAGGCAGGACTGAAGGTGAACACCTGCCTGGGGTGCAGAATTGAGAGGAAAACCCAGTTTTCCATGCTTATATCATGGTCGTTTAAAACCCAAATCCTGCTGCTTTCCCAGAGCCTGCTCAGGGATGGATTTGAGATGCTGCTCCAGCTGAAGTGTGGAGATTTGAGTCCCTGCAAATTAGACACTGTAATGAAGATTTAGAAACAGCTTATTTTCTGTTCAGGGATGGAAGGTTTTACCAGACAGGGCAAAAAAAGTGCTGTAAGGGCTGACTGAGAGTTTTGAATGGTGGTTTTCACAGGAAATTCAAATTAATAACGTGTCCTCTTGGAATGGGCTGGGAGAAAGCAGCAGTGATGGGAACTGCTGAGTAAGGGGTGGGCAATCCCTCCTGCCCCGGCCAAATCCATCCTGGCTCACAACAAACCCTACCTCCAACTCTTAGTCCCTGTTTCTGTGATCTGCTTCCCAAACCCTGCAAAGGCTGAGGGGCACCCGGGGCTGCCCACGGGGCAGCACCTGGACGTGGGGTGATTCCAGAGGTTGGACTGCTGCCCTCAGAAGTGCAACACAGCCAAAATTCCCCGCCTCGTCCACACGTTCTGGATGTGGCCATGACTCCACGCCAGCTGTGGGATCTTATTTTTTTGCTTCTTGTGTCCTTTTTTTTTTTGCTTGCCAGGCAAATGAGGTGACTGACAGTGCTTACATGGGCTCGGAGAGCACGTACAGCGAGTGCGAGACCTTCACGGATGAGGACACCAGCACCCTGGTGCAGCACGAGATGCACGACGAGGTGGAGACCGACAGCGCCATCGACTCCACCGTGCACTCGGAATTCACGGATCCCATCGAGGAGCCGGAGCATGGGTGAGTGGGGACAGCCAGGAGCAAAGCTCCCCGCGCGGGGCAGGAGGCGAGGGTCGAGGGAGACGCAGCCCCTGAGGGCTTCACATCGAGTGGGCTGAGCCAGTCTTGCTGGAACTTGGTTTGTTCTTTGTGTTTGTAACGCCGTGCAAGACCAAAATAGCACTTCTTGAGGAATAATGAGAATAATTAGGCTGGTTTGTGTGGGCTGTTTTGGAGCCCGGCCTGGCAATCTCTTTGAGTTAATCGTTGTTGCCTTGGGAGATCTTCTGTACCCTCATTAGCATCTTGAACCTCTAAAATAACTTCTCGGGTGATCCAAACACCTGAAAGACTTGCAGGTTTTCATCTATCACTTAAGCCAGAAACACAACATATAATTTTCCAGTCAGGAGGGGAACTCATTCTATTTTTGTTTTCCCTGAAAACATGTGTGAGCCCTTTGATGTGCAACCACCTCCTGTAATAACTGGTTTGAAACCTCTGCCTGGAGCACAGAAATGTGAGCCAAGATCTCCTTCCCTGGGTCTGAACCGCTGCTGGCGAAACTGCTCCTGGGCCCACCCCATTTTTGGAGGAAAAGTGGGGTTTGGGGTGAAACTGGGATGCTGGCAGGCAGGAGGGGAGGGAAGAACTCCTGTAGGATCAGAATCCTGGAATGGTTTGGGTTGGAAGGGACTTTAAAGCTTATCCAGTCCCACCCCCTGCCATGGGCAGGGACACCTTCCACTATCCCAGGGTGCTCCAAGCCCCATGCTGGACACTTCCAGGGATGGGGCAGCCACAGCTTCTCTGGGAAACCTGTGCCAGTGCCAGGCTAGTGCCTCAGGAGCACCAAAACTTCTGGAATCATCTTTGCTTAAGGTCTGCTAACACACAGGATGAGTTTTGGCCAAAAACACATCACCCAGGGTTGGTGCCTGGGGAGTGCTTACAGCTCCCATTGCTTTTTGGAAGCACCAGGCTTCCCTGGCACCCCAAAATCCCATCTGGGAACACTGGGAGAGGCAGCGAGCAGCGCTGGGCACCCGGGGCTGAAAGGGTGCTGTGGATTAGAGCAGAAATGGGATTATCCAGCTGGGCTCTTCTCGCCCCAGCGCCCCGGCTCAGTGACAGTTAAATTGGGATATAATCGGCTGTGAGCTCCCTGTGAGCTCCCTGTGAGCTCCCTGACAGCAGCGCGGGGTCCCTGCAGGGCCATGGCCGCCTGCGTGCGCTCCCGGGCCCTGGGGAGCACGGCCTGCTTCGGACTCACCTGCCTGTAGGTACCACCTGCTGCCCTTGGGAAAGGGGGGGTTAGAGATCAGGTTGTTCCTGATGCGTGCCTGGTGTGGGGTCAGCAGGACAGAAAGGGAACTTGTTGGAGAGAGGCCAGAGGAGGCCACGGAGATGCTCCAAGGGCTGGAGCCCCTCTGCTCTGAGCCAGGCTGGGAGAGCTGGGGGTGCTCACCTGGAGGAGAGAAGGCTCCAGGGAGAGCTCAGAGCCCCTTCCAGTGCCTAATGGGGTTCTAGGAAAGCTGGTGAGGGACCTGGGACAAGGGATGGAGGGACAGGACAAGGGGGAATGGCTTCCCACTGCCAGAGGGCAGGGTTAGACGGGCTATTGGGAAGGAATTGTTCCCTGTGAGGGGGGGGAGGCCCTGGCACAGGGTGCCCAGAGAAGCTGTGGCTGCCCCATCCCTGGAAGTGTCCAAGGCCAGGCTGGATGGGGCTTGGAGCACCCTGGGATAGTGGAAGGTGTCCCTGCCCATGGCAGGGGGTGGAATGGGATGATCTTTAAGGTCTCTTCCAACCCAAACCAGTCTGGAATTCTGTTCTACCCCAAGTGTGGGCTTGGGAAGGTCGGGTGTCCTTTGGGTGCTCTGTCCAAGCACAGTGGGGACTGTTCCCAGGTTGTTAAATACGTGCAAATTACAGGGAGCCAAAAACTTCATTTGATTTGTTGATTTGAAAGGTTTGAGGTGGCAAAACCTCTGGGAGTGCTGAGGGCTGGTTTTGGTGCCATCAGAGCCCACGCAGGAGGACACCTGTAGTGCCCAGGGACAACCAGTGAATACAATCCCAGCAGTGCAGCTGCTGGGCTGAATCAGAGCTTTTACATCACTCTTCAGGAGCTCTTAAAGCTCAGCATATACAATATAATATATAATACCCGAAATGGTTTGAGCTTAGAGGTTGTTTAGGCTGCATGTAGTAAAGGTTACTTGGACTCTGGATCCTGAAACTGCCTGAGCCCCAAGAGGGAAATAGGAAATTCAATTTACTGCCCAAAGGATCCAGGCTGAGGGCTTCCAGGTGCCTGATCAGGTCTGCTCCTGAACAGCGCTTGTCAAACCACAGCCCCAAATTTAGAGATCTGGGTTTGGGTTTTGCTTTTGAATTAAGAATTCCACCCCCTGGCTTCTATTCCTGGAGAGATTTCCGCTGCTTTTGGCGAGGGTCTGACTCACCACAGGGATGGATGGGTTCTGGTGGATCTCACTGTGGAATACTGATGCTTCTCAAGGGCACAAGGAGGATGTGCAGATGCCCACAAGCTGGGCTGGATTTGTTTGTGGTTAAATAGAGATCTGGAGGGTTGACATGTTTTTATTAGCAGGATAAGGGCAAATCCTTCAGATGGTGCAGGTTTTTGTCATAAATGGCTTATCCGTAATCTTTTTTTCTTTCTGGTTTAGTCCAGCAATCTGGTCATACCCTATTTCCCTCTCCCAGCAAGTGCATGGAGATGAGGGCACAGCCTGAAATACCAATTTCTATAATAATGCAATATTATTATGACTTTTAGCATAGAATTTTGGAGAGGAAAGCAGTGCTAGACCCCCAAAAACACAGACCTGTGGCTCAGAGCCATGTGGCCACTTTCACAGCCTGGTTGTTGCAAATACCCCCTGCCTTTTCCCCAGCTTAATTTGAAAACTTCCATAGTCCTGGGCAGGAAATTGCTTGGGGATGGGTACGTCCTGCAGTGGTGGCTCAGCTGGGTGGGGAGGCCCTGGCACAGGTTTCCCAGAGAAGCTGTGTCTGCCCCATCCCTGGAAGTGTCCAAGGCCAGGTTGGATGGGGCTTGGAGCAACCTGGGATAGTGGAAGGGGGTGGAACTGGGTGAGCTTTAAGGTCTCTTCCAACCCAAACCATTCCATGATTCTGTGGCTCCATGGAACACTGTGCACGTGGGGAGATGCTTCCAGGGGCGATGGCTCTGTGCTGAGCTGTGTCCCCTCGGAAGCAGGGGACATCCCAAGATCTGTTCTGGGTGTGTTTAGGGTTCTCACGGAAGCTTAACACGCTACAGCCTTCTGGATCTGTGTTAAAAACACAGGGAACAGCATTCCCCTCTCGCAGATTGTCACATGCAGTGTTTTCCCAGCAGGAGCAGGGAAAGGGCTCCTTTGTCTTGCTGGGTGTCTGTCCCTGGTTTGGCAGCTGCCTAAACCCCCTCCCCAACACCAATCCCAACGAGGTTACAGGGTTAAACCCCAGGCCCTTGAGAGGATTAGGGAGCAAAAAGCAAGTGTGAGCCTGGCACAAGCTGCCATGGAACTCACAACACATGCAGGATGTGGTTGGGACACACCCAGCTTTTTGTCTGCCGTGCTTTTGGCTGTGCAAGGGCTTGTCACCAACCCTGGGCACTGTCCTGCAAGTCTGAGTGCCTCCAGGGCCCAGCTGCCCGAGGAGCCTACATGGAAAAACTTGGTTTATTGAGGGAAAAAATCACCACAGGCTTCCTGGTGGTGCCTGGGCTGCCCCTTCAGTGCTCAAGGCGCAGGGTGCAGAGCTGTGCCAGAATGGGACACATCACTTGGTGGGCTGGGTTGACCCTGCCTGGACACCAGGCACCCACCAAAGCTGCTCTGTCCCTGCCCTCCACAGCTGGACAGGGGAGAGAAAATATAACAAAGGTTTATGGGTTGAGAGAAGAACCAGGAGAGGTCACTCACTGAATACCATCATGGGCAAAACAGACTTGAATTGGGGATATGAATTGAATTTGTTACTAATAAAGCAGAGAAGGATAATGACAAGTAAAATAAACCTTAAAAACACCTTCCCCCCACCAGCTCTTCCTCTTTCCCAGCTCTTCCTCCTCCCCCGTGGGACAAGGGGATGGGAATGGGGGTTATGGTCAGTTCATCACAAGTTGTTCCTGCTGCTGCTCAGGGAGAGGAGTCAGAGCCCTTCCCTCTCCCCAGCGTGGGGTCCCTCCCACAGGCAGCAGTCCCAGAACTGCTGCACCATGGGTCACTCCTGCACGGGGTCAGGCCTTCAGGCACAGCCTGCTCCAGCCTGGGTCCCCCACAGGGTCACAAATCCGACCAGGACACCTCCTCCAGCATGGGCTCCTCTCCCCACGGGCCCACGGGGCCCTGCCAGGACCAGCAGGGGCTTCCCCCGGGCTCACAGCCTCTCCCGGGCATCCCCTGCTCCGGGTGGGCTCCTCCAGGGGCTGCAGGTGCATCTCCGCCTCTCCGTGCCCTCCACGGGCTGCAGGGGCACAGCTGCCCCTCCATGGGCTTCCCTAGGGAATCTCAGGGGAATCTCGGCTCCCGCCCTGCCCTGGGTGTCTGCAGAGCTGTTCCTCTCCCATGTTCTCACCCTGCTCTGCTCTGCACCCAATTCCAGCTGTACAGAAACTTTTTTGTGATTTGCATTCTTAAACACGTTATCCCAGAGGTATCAACACCATTGCTGGTCGGCCTAGCCTTGGATAGTGGCACATCCGTCTTGGAGCCGGCTGGAATTGGCTCTGCCGGATGTGAAGGAAGCTTCCAGCAGCTTCTCACAGAATCCAAAAACCAGAACCAAAACCAGGCCGTGCAAACCCGGCACACCTGGAAAGGGGATGCAATGGAAAGGCTGCTGTGGCCCCTGACCCCCGCTCTAACACCTTCCCGTCTGTTCCCACAGCTCCCATCCCCACGAGCTGGCCCTGGGCTCCGACCTCAGCCACTCCATCGTCACCGTCATCAGCGGGGAGGAGCATTTCGAGGATTACGGGGAGGGGAACGAAGCCGATTTGTTCCCGGACAGCCTGTGCAATGGGGAAAGCAGCTTTGGCAGCTCCGCCTTCCTGTCCCCCAGGTAACGCCCGGCCCGGCACTGCCCAGCCCGGGGCAGCCCCTCGGTGCCTTCCCTCTGCTCTGTGGGACAGGGGTTTCCTTGGGCTTTGCAAGGCAAACTCTGGATACAGCGGGATAATCGGCTGGGAAGTGGAAGGGGAATTCCCTCCCTCAGTGTCCCCTTTCCCTGCTCAGTGCCCATCCTCCCATCCTGAAGCCCGACAGCAGGTGGAAGAGCTGTCTGCATTTCCAGCGTCACATTCCCACTCCTGTTAGGGATGTGGCTCCTCACAGAACCTCCCAAGAGAGAAAACCACCTGCAACTTTACCCCTGGTCCTGCTGGATGGCTTTTATTTTTCTTTCTCTGTTATTATTTTGGGCTTTGATGTAATGCTTCGTTGGACTTGCACGAGCTACAGCAGCATTCCTGCTTTAGGGATATGTGGAGCAAGAAGCAGGCTGGAGCATTTCCTCCTTGCTTTAGGGGTTGAAACCAGGAAAAAGTCCATTTTCCAGCCTGTGCAGGGCAGACTGAGGAGTTGGTGTGATGGTACAAACCCCATCAATACCTGCTTTCTAAGGAAAATAAGGAAAAGCTGGAATGTCATCCTCTGCTAAAATCCATGAAGTGTCTGTGGTGACACGTAACACCAGGAATGTGTTCTTCCATTGGAAGCACAGCTCTGCACAGGGCAGGAGTGATCCCTGCCAGCCCCACGCCTGTGCTGAAGACAGGAATATACTTTTTTCCCTTTGGGATGACACATTTGTGCCTTTCTGCAGCCACGTAAACTCACAACTTTTTTTTTTTTCTTGCTGTCTGCCTGCTTTCTCCCAGCTTCCCAAACCCCTTCACGGACTTGGGACAGTCTGATTGTGCAGGGCTGGCAGGGAAGAGCTGCTGTCCAGCCTCCCCACCTGCCCTGTGCTGCAGCTCAGGGCTCATTTCATTTTGGCTGGTGCAGCAGCAATGTTGGAGGTGTTAACTGCAACATTCCCAACTTTTTCCTTCAGGAAACCAGTGCTCCAGCACTTACATACTGGGATACCCTGCAGTGGGAAGGGCACAGTCTCTGATCCATGCTTGTCCTTGGCTTGCTCCATGCAGGAATGTAGGGCTGGCTGTGCTGGTGCTGTGGCATAGGAAGAACTCTCTGATTAAAAAACAGCCTTGGTGTTCATTTTTCCTTGAGGATGAGCTTCCAGCCTCATCCAGAGGGCTCCTGGCAAGAAAATACCCAGCTAAAGGAGCTTTGCAATCAGTTAAAGTTTTCCTTTAACATCAGTCCAGAGCTCCCAGTTTGCCCACGCTCCCAGGGCTCCAATCTTGCTCTGCCAGGACACCATCTCTCCTCTGCTCTGTCTCTTTGGATCTGATCCATGTCTTTTCCCATCTTCCCTGTGCCTGGAGGGACTTGCTCAGCACGTGGCCATGGAGTCTGTGGTGGTTTGTGCTGGAGCCTCTCTGCAGGGGCTTGCTGGGGAGTCAAGCTGGAGATAAACCCTGCAAAACCTCTGGAGTCAGGAATGTGGGTCTGTTTGAACCGGAGGATTTCCTCATGCCTTTCAGGTCTAGCCTCCCCTTGGATTATCACTGCATGTGGGAAGTCCTTCCCTGAACATTCCCTGAGACTCTGCTGCTCTTCTTGACTTTGGATAGGGAGTGCCAGGACAAGGGGGAATGGCTCCTCACTGCCAGAGGGCAGGGTTAGATGGGATATTGGGAAGGAACTGTTCCCTGTGAGGGTGGGGAGGCCCTGGCACAGGTTGCCCAGAGAAGCTGTGGCTGCCCCTGGATCCCTGGAAGTGTCCAAGGCCATGTTGGACGGGGCTTGGAGCAACCTGGAATAGTGGAAGGGGGTGGAATGGGATGGGCTTTAAGGTCCCTTCCAAGCCCAACCATTCCATGCCTCTGAGCAGCCCCAGTGTGTTTAAAGACAGGGAAACCTGAAGGAGCCACAGGCTGGCACTGGCTCAGGCTGAGGGGTTTTTGGCTGTATTTTGAGTACAAAGAACAGGATCACTTGTAAAGAGCCACATCACCACACACCCTTTCCATGTTCCAGGAGCCTCTAAACGGGAATAACATCCAGAAATACTGCCACAGCTCAGAGGACTAACACAAACCCCACCTCTGGGATGCAGTGCTTCCCTGCTCAGTCCTTGTGTGTTTGTTGGGGTTGCCACCTCTTCCCTTGCACATCCATCCAGTAGGAAAAGCCTCTTTGCAACACTTGGTGGGAAATGAAGGGAAAAACTCCTCACACATTCCCATCCCAGCCATCCCTGTGCCCTCAGGAGGCACTGAGGACCTGTGGAACACAAACCTTGCTCCAGGAGATGGAGGGAGGCACAGGAAGGCTCTGTATGGTAGAGTCATGGAATCTGCTGAGCTGGAAGGGACCCATCAGGATCCTGGAGTGGGTGGAGACACCCCAGGGCTGAGCTCTCCCCCACGCCACGGGCAGGGAAGCAGCACAGCCGGAGGCCAGGAGGATCTGCACACACCCCAGGAGCTGCCAGGCTGGCCCAGGGCTTCTCCTCCACACTCCTCTTCTCCTTTTGGTTAATGCTGGTTAAATTGGGGTTCCCACCTGGCCCAGGCTGCACCACCCGAGAGGGGAATGCACCCAACAGTGTCCAAAAAAAGGGCACATCCCTCCCTCCAGGTGCCACACAGCTGCTGTCACCTCTTCCCTGCACAAACCCTGAGCCACTGACCTGTCTGCTGCTGGGAAAGGGTCATCCCGGGGCCAAACCTGCCCTGAGGGGTAGGGGGAATGATTTTCAATTGAATTTTTTTTTCCAGGAACGGGAAGAGATGATAATTTAGCATTTGCTGGTGTCCAGCTGCCTGTCTGAGGGGGCTGGGAAATACTGTACAGACAGCACAGACTCCAGGCCTGACCCTGGGGGTGGGGGCTGAGCCAGGGGACCCCCAGGGTGTCCCACGCTCTCCACATCCCCCGGACCAGGACTTGCTGGTGTGTTTCTGTATCCCAGGATTCACTGGCCCCTCGGGATGCCTGTTGGTTTTATCTTGCTTGTGTTTGCTCACACCTTTACCTGTCTTTCTTATTGAACTGCTTTGGTTTTTCACTATTTAACCTTTCTTTGATTCAAGTCTGTGGCTTCCAGAAGCATCTTTTCCCACAGGGAGGATTTGTGGAGTCTATTTGGCCCCAAATTAACACAAACTCTTGGCTGTTCAGAATCCCTCTGTCCTGCCCGAGGTGAGGAAGTGGCTCCCAGCTTCCCAAGTCCTGTAGACTCCCATGTCTCCTTTCCCAAATGGCATTCCTTACAGGAAGGCAGCACTGCTGCTTGGCTTCTCTGGGCTTTACTTTGTAGGAGAGAGGGGTTAAACTGCAACTGCACATTTAATCTTAGCTGAAAAGCTCTTTGCAGTGAAAGTCTGGCTCTGTGCATTACTAACAGTGGGTCTACAGCAGCACAGCTGCTCTATTTTTAAAGTATCCCATTGGAAAACAGGGCACTGACCAAAGGATCATGGAATCACAGAATATCCTGAGTGGGAAGGGATCCACAAGGATCATGAGTCCAACCCCTGGCCCTGGACAGACACCCCAACAATCCCACCCTGTGCCTGGGAGCGTTGTCCAAACACTCCTGGAGCTCTGGCAGCCTTGGGGCCGGGCCCATTCCCTGGGGAGCCTGTTCAGTGCCCCACCACCCTCTGGGAAAGAACCTTTTCCTAAAATCCAGCCTAAACCTCCCCTTAAGATTCACCCGTGGCTCACAACACCTGGTCCTGCAGTGTGTGAGTTCAGGCTGCACTTACCAAGGCAAACCAGGAGCCTCCTGCGACACATGGCATGGAAAATCATGTTGGAAAATAAACTTTGCAGTGGTGTAGGTTTGTGGGAAGCACTTACCTCACCTGCCCTGGGCTCCTGGGGATGAGATTGGCTCAGGGCTTTGGAAACATGGGCCAAGCTGGGCTGCTGGGAGTCTCTGGGAGGAGGCTGATGGAAGGGTTGCTAGTTGTAAATGGTATAAATTATATTAAGCAATTATAAATTATAAATTAGCTATGTATTGTTATAAATAATTATAAGTTATCTATCTATTGCCATAAGCAGCCCCAGATTGACTTCGATTCGGTTTTTAAAATCATGGATGGAGGCAACCCAACCCGCCCTGACGTTTTAAATTCAAATCTCATCTCTCACACCCAAAGTTCCCGCACTCCACTGTTCCCTCAGCTTGTGGAAGCCACGGCTCAGCTCCTCCCTGTCCGTTCTGTGCTGTTGACATGACCCTTGTGATCTCTCTAGCACCAATCCGCTCGCTGCGAAACTGCACAGCATTCTCGCAGATGAAGCTTTTGAGTTTTACTGTAGCCAGTGCCACAAACAAATCAACCGCCTCGAGGATCTTTCTGCTCGCCTGAATGATCTTGAAATGAATAGGTAACTGGGCTCGTGTGTGGCCGTCTCAGCCTTGGGAATGATGTTCTGGTTGGGAAGGCTCTCCTTGTCTGGCGCAGCTTTTCCCTCGCTCTGCGCTGTTGGATTCCTGGTGGTGGAAGGGGATGAGTTTCACTTGGCAAGAGGAGTCTCTGCAGGTGGTGAAAGAGGTGGTGACGTTGTGGAGGGTGAGCTGGAGGTGCCTTTAATCCGAGCTCTGGGGGCTGGCAGACAAGGAGAGCATTCCCTGCCCTTTGCATGTCCTGTGAGTGGTGGGTTCCGCTGGGAGCCGCGAGCTGGCCGTGTACAGTATTTCTGCCACCAAGGAAAGACTGGGAATAGTGTGGAAGGGCAGCCTGGAAGGGCAGGGACAGCCTATCCTCCCGCTACAGGAACAACCTGAAGGCATCAGCCTGCTCCATGTGGCTTGGGAGCAGTTAAATCATGTCTCACCCGGCTTCACCCACTGCCTGCCCACCCCGGTGCCACCACGGGCCGGGGAGATGTGGCAGACACCAGGGACTTCAGGAGATTTTAGTGGCATTTTGGAGTTCTTCCTGCCGGCAGCTGGACGTGCTGGTCTGACAAGTGGGAAGGGATTTCTGCTTGTTGGGTCATTTATCCAGAGCTTTTTGCAGCCCACTGGGTGGAAGGATGGTGGCATTGGTGATAATCATTCTTTTCGTGGCTGATGTGCCTCTTCAGACTTGGGTTTTGGTCCCTATCTGTCCTCTACAGGGACAGTGAGACCTGGGAGCTCTCTTGGGCTATGGGAAGAGAACTGGAAAACAAATAGGAGCTTGAATTTAATTATTTTTAGTGGAAATTCTTTTGTTTCTCTGGTAAATAGTTGTCTTTGCTGTTGGAGGCCGTGAGGGTCAGTGATGGGTCTCAGGTTATGCAGTTTTAAGGAGAACACTGGTTTTCCCTGGAAGCAGCAGTAGCCCCACTCCATTTCAGGTTTTCTCCACCAAATTTACCTGTTAAGCTGAACTAATACCTCAGAGCCTCCTGTGATGGGTGGGATTTCCAGTGGAGCTTCCCTGTCCTGTGATCACAGTGGGAATTCCATAGGTTTTGATTTGACCTGTGAGTACGTGCAATTCCTCCGTGTTCAAGGTTTCCTGAGTAGAAATTTACTGGAAATATGTTCCAAGGGCCTTGATGGAAGGGGCAGTGCCTCCTTTCTGTGGTGTGGATGGGAGGTGTCCCCTGCAGCGTGTGGGACACGCAGGACCTGCTGTTCCTTCCAGCATCACCGGTGATGTGAAGCCCTCGGAGCAGAGGACAAGTCCCAGAGCAGCAGGAACTGGACCAAGATCTGGAATAAGCCTGAAGACACCTCCTCCAGGGGATTCTGGCAGCTGGGATGAAGCCCAAAGCACCCCATAACAGCCTCACTCTTAAACTGCAGGCATATAGACAGTGTTTTATCCTTGGAATAAACTGGGGAGCCTGCTCCCAGCATTGGGGTGCTGCTTCCCGAGCCCACAGCATGGGAAAGCAGGGAAGAATCCCCAAGGAGCTTGGGATGAAGCAGTTTGTGGCTGTGTTTTGTTCCAGTGCCCTTGCTGGTGTCTCAGCCCTCGGACGCCGCAGGTGCCGGCACCACTTCCCCGGGAGCTTTTTGCAGAGGAAAATATTTTCCCCCCCAGTGCGGGGGCCATAAGTGATTCCTGACAATTCCTGGCAAACACCAGAGCCTGACCTCCTCCCCTAGGGCACCGAGCAGCCTTGAAGCCCAGCCAGCAGCGGCTCTTGTGCTCCCTGGAAATCCGGGATTTGAGGATGCACTTTGACACGAGGACTGGTCACCCTGACAACACCCCCCAGTCAGCCTGGGGGGTTTTTTACAAAGCAAATTGTCCTGAGCTATTTTTAATCCCTCCTTCGAAGAACTCATACTGCAGCTCCAGGCAGGAATGGACTCCCAGATGATTTTATTTATTTTTTTTTCCTTGGACTGAGCTAAGCACCAGGGAATGTGTCGCTGCTTCTCCGCTCAGGTTGGAGCCGCTCCTGCTGCCATCGCTGAGTGAGGATTTGGGGTCAGTGATGTGGCCCAGTGGCATCTGTGTGACACCAGCTTGGGTGGGAGATGAGGAGTGAGATCCAAGCCCTGCTCACTTCACCAGCATCAGCCATGACCAAAAGCCTGGAAGGAGCATCTTAGCAAGGAGCTGTTTGTGGAAAAGGCTGGTTTTTGTCGGCAGGGAGAGCCTGCAGCCCGTCCCCAGGGGCTGGGACAGGGTGACACAGCCCCTGGCTGCTCATCCCCTGGTGACACTGAGCATTAGCTGAGCCCTGACCGCTGTGGTATGGTGGCAGCTGGCTCAGACACGGATCCAGGCACGGATCTCCATCGGTTATCCATGGAAAGGAGAGCTCATCCCCCTCCCCAGCCACTGGAACAGTGCTGTGCTCGAAATCCGGACAGGGGCACGCCAACAGCTCCTAAAACCTCTGAGCTACAAGCAGGCAGCAGCTCTCTGGTGGTCTGGAGCCAAACAGTGGGATAATGGTTGTGGAAGGGCAGAAGGACGGATTGATCCAGAGCCAAACAGTGGGATAATGGTTGTGGAAGGGCAGAAGGACGGATTGATCCAGAGCCAAACAGTGGGATAATGGTTGTGGAAGGGCAGAAGGACGGATGTGCCCCTCGGCAGGCAGGAGCTGCTCCGTGTGCCCCATCCATGGGGCAGGGAGCTCCAGGGGTGCCGTGGGGTGCAGGAGATGGGGCTCAATCTGCCATCAGCGCTGGGCTGAAGCCCCCCCCACTCTCCCTGCTATTATTAGCACTTTCCTTGGGGATCAGTTTTCAGGCAGGGATCAGCGGGAGAGGAGAGCACCGCGGGGGGCAGTGAGGTCCTCTCCGGTGTTATTCCATGTGGTTTGTTATTCCATGTTGTTAAATAACGTGAGTGGCCCCTCTCCTGCCCTTTCCAGGCGTTTGGGGGGTGCATGCCATGGGCACTCCCTGCCAGAGCAAAGGATGTGCCCCGGAGTCCCTGCAGTTTCCTGTTTCCCTGGCTCTCCACTGTCAGCTTTTCTGACTCTTTCCTGTTTTTTCTTCATTTTGCAGCCCAAATAAAAGACTCTCCAGCAAGAAGGTGGCAAGGTAAGCTCATATTCCTGTTACTGTTTGCTTGATCCATGCAAGCTGCCAGCTCCATGGAAGGAAAATTCAAAATAAGCTTGGAGCGTTGTATTTCTGGAGATATCCCATAGCACTGGGGAAACGTGTGTTTAATTCTGGTATCTTTTTTCTGGAATGGGAGTTTCTCGCCCGTGCACACAGCTGGAGGCTGCTGGCAAGCTGATACCTTCCAAGAAAAAATAGGGGTGCTTTTCCTCCCGCTCCGTCCTGCCAGTGCCATAGCAGGGGGCATGTGGAGCAGGCAAGGAGTCTCTAGAAGGACATATCCCTCTGGGATCACCTTCCCAGTATCACCATGTCTCTGGAGTTCTAGAAGACCAGACCAGTCAGTATCTGGAGAGATTTCTCCAGCACCCCAAAAACTCCAGCCAGCTTAGACAGCTCCTGGTCCTGTTTTACGTGGCTCAGTGTCATCCTCAGCACTTGGCTTTGTGGGAGCAGCTCCCCCTGCTCTGTCAGGGGCTCTGGAACATCTTGGAGGGGCTGCCAGTAACCCTGGTTTAATGGTTTAACCTGGTTTAACCCTGGTTTCAGCCCAGATTTAGTGCTGTGCTGTTTCTGTCCTGCACGACCACCCCGAGTGGTGTCAGTCACCTTTTCCTTGTGGGCATTTTGATCCCTGGCTGCACAGGGATATTGGATATATTCAGGCAGTTTGCTCTGATTGGCCGGGGCAGAGGGTCTGTCCTTCCCCTCTGGGGGACACCTGGAGCTCACCTTTCCTCTCCCAGCTCCCCCATCCCTCCTGTTCCCATGCCATCCGGGTTTTAAGGATAAACAGAGTCTTACCTCCACCACTCTGCCTCTGCCCTGCTCAGGAGGGAAATTTCCCTCTGCACTTGGGTTTCTCTTTGCTTGTTTCCCAGCAGGACAGGGACACTGTGGAGGAACAGGCAGCTCAGTTTGGGAATGTTGCTGTGCCCTGGCACTCACTCTGCTCCCTGTGCTGACCGGAGCAGCTTCCCTGCACCTCTTCCTCCCACTGTGCTTTCACACCTTTCCCTTCTCCATTTTTCCTGCACTCAGCAATCTTCCCTGGCACGGTTCCCCCTCCTGGAAAGGAAGCAGATCCTTGATACTACATTTCCTACTTCCAGTCATCTTACTTTCTAGAGCTTTGTTGAAAACACTGGCAGGAAAGAGGGTTGAAGGGAGCAGCCTGTCCCCAGGTTTCCTGTTTTAGGACTAGTTTTTGTCCTGTGCCTGGAAGAGATAATTTAGGGAGGATTTGAGTTAAACTTTTGGGAGTGGAGATTCCCTGTCTTATATGGGATTGAGCCCTCCTGGCTCTTTACTTTTCTGAGACTGGGACTGGGTAAATATTAGTTAATTCAAGAGCAGTCGGGTTTGTTTGTGATAAGGAGGGAGATAACGGGGTTTTGCCAGAGCCAGATCCTTAAGCTCAGCCCAAAGCAAACCCTTTGTTGCAGATACTGTAATTACTGAATAATCCCAAAACATTTACCTTGAGAAAATTGATTTTATTTTGGTAAGGGCTCTTTTCTCATTTTTGTTATCCGGGTTCTGCTCATGCCAAGAATCTCAGCTGCTTAAGCCCTGTTGTGCTTGGCACGATTTAAATGACAAACGTGCCTGAGACTTTAAAATCTAAATATATTCTGAGGGTGAGGATGCAAAATGAGGCTGGGCCTCGGCTGTGGTGTCCTGGTTAATGCCACTTGTGCTCAGTGAGTACTGGCATGATCACACTGTGTAGTGGGAGGAATTTGAGAGCCACTGGTACAGATTCCTAGGGAAAACTGAGGTTTAAAGAGACCTCCATGGTTTTCTCACCCATCTCCTGCTCAAAGCAGTGGGAGAGCAGAGTGTTTTCCTCCTGCCTGGGGTCCCAGGGCAGGAATACAGCACCTTTCCCGTGGCAATTCTCTCCGAGCGGATCCGCAGCGATGCCGAGGGTGAAGCCCAAACCAGGGTGTCCTTCAGCTCGTCACAAAGCTGGGGACAGCGGTGTCACAAGGCCTGGTTAATGATTAGCTCACCCCGGGCTGGGGGGGCCACAACAGCCCCAGGGGGGTTTGCCCCCCTTCCTCACCTCGCACCCCCACTTCTTCCCAGCCTTATCAGCGTTAGGAGTACTCTGGCCTTTGCTGGATAATCCACGGCCTTGGTACCGTGGTAAGGAAGGAAAGTGAAAAGAGGGAGCTCTTATCTCTTCCCATTCCAAAGAGCAAGAGCAATGATCCTGGGATGAAGTCCCATCCGCGTGTCCACGTCTGTTGTCCGGGCGCTCCGCGGGGCTGGATTTCCCGGGAGAACTCTGCCGGCTTTCCCAGGAGAGCTCCGTGGTGAGGGCCACGGCTGCTCCGCCAGGGCGCTGCCCACGCCATCCTGTGCTGCACATCCAGCATTCCAAGGAGCAGTGCTGTCAAATCCCTTGGGCACAGGCGGCGGCAGCCGAGGAGGGGTGGGAGGCGCGGCCCGGGACAGCGGCTGGCCCGTGGTGTCCCCCGGTGCCCCCCGGTGTCCCCATGGTGCCGGCGCTGGCGCTGATGCCAGTGCTGCTCTGGGTCGGGGTGGTCTGTCTCTGTTTCAGGCAGCTGCACCAGACGAGCTCGCTGGCCGTGGGGGTGATGGAGGAGTCCTACCGGGAGAGCCTGGAGTGCACGGATGAGGACATCACGGACAAGGTGAGGGCCTGCTTCCCCTGGCGGGATAAAGCTGGGTTTGTGCTGGTCCTGCTGCGATTTTCTAAGATGTTGAGGGAAAAGGATTTTAGGACAAGATAGGAGTGGTGCTGTCTGTGTTACCCTGGAGGATTCAGTGCCTCGCAGTGCTCCCAGATTCCCAGGCAGGACCAGGCTGAAGCCCCTCTCTCTGGGTGCACGGGTGCAGGCGGGACATAGCTCTCCCCATCCGGGGGATGGAGGAGGAGAGCACTCCAGGGATTGCAGAGGTCAGGAGGTGACTCTGGATCTTTCTCCAGGGGCAGTGGCTTCCCGGGTTTGCTGGGAGGAGGGATGGGCTGTTCACAGGCAGCATTTTCACTTCTCCTTCACATAACAAGATGTTCTCAGGTTCTGCTTTTCTGAGTCAATGCACCCGATGTGAAACAGGAACTTTCCTCTCCTTGGCACACTCTGCTCGTGCCATCAGGATAGAGCTGATTTTGTGCTGCTCCTGCTGGGTTTCACTGGGGTGTTACAAGGAAAGTGTTGCAGGATAAGATGGGAACATGGGAAAGGGTTTTTTTGAGCACAACAAGTAGATTCCCTAGTTAAAAATAGGGAAATGAAGCTCTGGGAAAGAAGGAATATTAAAGATAGGTGAGCTGGGGCTTGTGTAAATGTCTGCTGCTGTCCTGAAATTCCTTGGAAATGGCTTTTTAGTTCTGGAATATGAATGTCCTGGGGAGCTGTGTGTGAGGGAGAAATGTGTATGTGTGTGGCTGCACTTGGAAATAATTATAATGCAGAGGAGACCTTTAAAAAATAATTAAAAATCAACATTTTTTCCAAGGCTGGAAGTTGAATAAAATACTTGGGTTCCTTAAGGCATCTGACTTGGGAAACCTTTGATGGAAAGGGTGCTGCTGGAAAAGGCCTTGTGTCTCTGCGTGGTCTCTTTAATACTCACATGTCTCTTGCCCTTCTCCCAGAGCCATGGTTTGGCTTTTCCAGACATTCTCCTCATTGCCTCTCTCCCACGATTGTTTTATATGGCTATAAATGAGATTTGAATGTCAATAATTTGAATAAAATGCAAATACAGCTGGAATAAACCCTGTGCACGTACAGGGAGAAAATCCTCACCTCTGGTCCTTCCCCACCAGCTGGCATTGATCCCTCCATCTGTGAATCCAGGGTTTCAGTCCTGTTCCAGGCAGTGGGGAGTTATCCAAACCCAGGACTGCACATGGAGCTTTGGAGGTCCACCAGGATCTTTCCCTGTAGACTCCGTGTAGGATGTCATCAGGAAAGGGATGAGGAAAGGAAAGAGGGAAGTGTTTGGCCCCTTTCTGGTACACGGCAGCTGGCAAAACCTGGGAGACCAGGGTGGAAAAGGATGTTTTCAAGGATGCTTTAAATCAAGGCGTGACTGCCCCATTCCAGTGGGAACCCTCCGTGTTTGAGGACGGTGGCGGGGGCTGCTCCGGGCTCCAGGCTGGCCAGAGGCTGATCCGTTCGCTGCCCACAGGTGGTGTTCCTGGAGAAGCGGGTGACGGAGCTGGAGAAGGACACGGCTGCCAACGGGGAGCAGCACAGCCGCCTGAGGCAGGAGAACCTGCAGCTGGTGCACAGGTGAGACCCAGCAGCACCTGGGCAGCCTCTCCTCAATCCAAACCACGGCCCTCACCAGGAATACAATTGACTCTATCCCGGCTGAAAACTGCACACAGCGACTTTTAGATTTTATAAATTTATATATTTGTTTATATTTTTATGTGCTTCCCTGCCTCAAGTATCTGTCCTTAAAGTTCTCTGGAGCTCCAGGACTTGGCTTTTGGCCTTTTTTATATATGGCTTTTAATGGCTGGAGCTATGTCAGGGGAGGGTCAGGTTGGATATCAGGGAAAGGTTCTGCCCCAGAGGGGGCTGGGCACTGAACAGGCTCCCCAGGGAATGGGCACGGCCCCAAGGCTGCCAGAGCTCCAGGAGCCTTTGGACAACGCTCCCAGGGACAGGGTGGGATTGTTGGGGTGTCTGTGCAGGGCCTGGAGTGGGACTGGATGATCCTTGTGGATCCTTCCACCACAAGATATTCTATTTTTTATATATATATATATGTATGTTTTATTTTATGTGCTTCCCTGCTCCATATGTCCCTCCCAAAAGGTCTCTGGAGCTCCAGGTCTTGGCTTTTAAATATATATATA
>WBMZ01013599.1:0-54270 GCA_013400975.1 Atrichornis clamosus
CGGGGTCGGGAGTGGCCGAGCCCGCCCCGCCGCCCCCCCGGGCGCGGCTGAGGGGGGTGCCGCGGGCGGGAGGGGGGGCGGCGAGCCGAGCGGCGCCGAGCCTGCCCGAGCGTTGACGAGCGTGTTCGGGGCCTTCCGAGCGACTTCCGATGACGCCCGAAGCGGCCCGAGCCGCTCGGGCCCCGTGTGAAGGCGGCCGGCGCGCGCGCTCCCGGCCGACTGGCCAATGGGGCGCGCCCGAGTCCGCGCGGCGCGGCCCGAAGCGGTACCTGACGGATCGGGTGAGACCCGAGCCCGCCCGAACGCGGCCGAGTCCCCGAGCGGTGCGGCCCGGCGGGGCGAAGAATCCCGAGCGCGCTCGAGCCGCTTCCGATCTCTGCCGAAGGCGGTAGCGAGGAGAGCCGATGTGTGCCGAGTCCTCTCCGATCGCACCCGAGCTCCACTCGCCGGCCCGAACGGAGACGCCCGAACGGGCAGCGCCCGAATCTGCCCGAAAGCGACCGAACCGGGCAGATTCGGAGACGCCCGAACGGGCAGCGCCCGAATCTGCCCGAAAGCGACCGAACCGGGCCGAGCGCTCCGATCGCGCCCGAAGGCGGGTGGGCGGGGCGAGCGGCCGCGCGCGGGATGCCGGGACGGCGGAGGACCGGCGAGAGGACCGGCGGGAGGGGTGGGGCACCAAGATGGCGGTGCCGAGTCGAGGTGAGCGGTGTCGCGATAGTGACACGAGAGCGATACGACAGTCCTTTCCGGGGCACCGGGGAGGTGTCTCCCTTCGTGCTAGAGGACTTGTCGCGGGGGAATACGACTGGAGCGAGGCGGGGCTGAGGTCGAGCCCAGCCCCATAGCATATCGCGACAACCCCGAGACGCTGAGGTGAATCCCGGTGGCAGCGCGAGCAGGGGCTCGGCGCATGTGCGGGCGGAGGAGCACCTTTATACCCGGGCAAGGCGCCCCTGAGAAATCCAGATCTTTGCTCCAGATTATGAAGCGCTGGCATTCAGAGGCGAAAATCATTCATCCTTTGTGTGGTCAAAATTATTAATTTCCAATTCTTTCAGAGATGTCAAAGTTTTCTCCCAAAAATGTGTATTTCTACCCTGCGTAGACAAAGCTGGCTTAGAAAAATTTTGCCAAATTTCAAAAAAATCCTAACCCCAAGTTTGTGCAGTGTGATGCTCTGGCTGACGTAAACCATAGCTGCTGCCTGCTTTTAATACAGCTTTATGTTAGAAATTAAGCCATTTTGTTAGAAAATGGGCCATGTTCCACTTCAAATCCCCATTCTCAGTGTCACTCTAAAACCATCAAGATTTTGTTGGATAAAACTGAAAGTATATATTCAGGTGGTTTGATAATCCCCCTTGACGCCAGTGTCCCTTTCCCACGTGTGCTGTGGGGCCTCGGGGTTTATCCCTGTGCAATGTCCCGGTCGCTCCAGGGGAGGCAGCACATCCTCAGGAACAGTGGCTGCCACCCCGGCCTGGAACAGCTGCAGGAGGGCCACTGCCCTTTCCTGGGAAAGAAGAGCTTAAAAATAAACTTGGGGACTGCCCTGAGGGGATTCACTGGGAGCTGCCTGTGGGAATTGTATGATTCCGACTGGCACAATCGGTGGAGCTGCAGTTTTGGATATTGAGTGAACATAGAATCCTGGAATCCTGGGATGGTTTGGGTTGGAAGGGACCTTGAAGCTGATCCAGCCCCACCCTCTGCCACGGGCAGGGACACCTTCCACTATCCCAGGTTGCTCCAAGCCCCGTCCAGCCTGACCTTGGACACTTCCGGGGATGGGGCAGCCACAGCTTCTCTGGGCAACCTGTGCCAGGGCCTCACCATACTCACAGGGAAGAATGCCTTCCCAATATCAAAGCCATTCCCCCTAGTCCTGTCACTCCTAAGTGATAGGATGAGTGTTGGGAGCCTCCAGTCCCTGTACACAGCCTAGAGGAGAGGATCACGTCCAGGAGACACTGCAGATCATGGACATATGAATCACCTAAAATCACATGCCTATTACCGCTGCATTCCCAAATTGGACACCTTAATTAGTTGCCTGGAGTTAGTGGGGATTAATTTGGGCCCAAGTGCATAAAACACTGGGGTGAAGAGGACATTGACCTCAGGAATCCAGGGATGAGGATGGTGGTGTGACAGCAACGAGTTGTCCCAGAGGAGACAGATGAAATGGCCTTTGGCAGGTTTTACTCTCCCTGGAACAGAAATCCCAACTTTGCAATTCCTCATGTGTCTGAGAGAGGCCGAGAATATTAATGAGGAACTTATGAGGTGCTTTAGTAGGTCGGTGCCATCATGTTGCATGGGAATTTTAGCTGATTTTTTGCAGAAAATAAGGAGAAAAGTGACGTGTTGGTTGGATCACTGAAAATACTTAGTTTGGTTTCTGTGGGCGATTGGAACATACTGAGGTTTGACATGGAATGACTCTGTGAGGAGAACTGGTTTGGAGGGATGATATTTGGAGGGATGGTATTCAGAGGAACACAGGAGCCCTGTGTTCTCCACAAACTTTCTCACAATTCATAAGCAAATGGTCCATTCTGGTTCCCATGTTCACCTCCTTCCTGCATAGTTAGAGGGGATGAAGCGTCATCTGCTGGGAAAGGACAGGATGAACAAGTTCTGGATAATGCCTGTGCACTCCTTTAGACTTTGAAAGAGCCTAAAGTTCCTCACTGAAAGTGGCAGGGATTTCCCCCAAATTATTTTAGGCTTCATCTACTTGAAAAGGTTCTTTTTGGAACCTGAACTCCACAATCTGAGAAAACAATAAATGTTCCAGTAGGATGGAAAAAGATATTCTACCCAGCATCTAGATGCCATTATTTGAATATGTCTGGTAAATATTTAGACCTTTTTTCTTCTCTTGATTTTCTCCTTCTCCATGGAAAGGAAGAACTTCAGAGATTGTATCCTTTCTGTACCATTCCTCCCTCCATGCGGGAATCCTTGAGAAGACTGGCTGGAGTGGATTCGTGTCTTCTGCCCAGTAGATCTGCTGCGTTTGTGCTCCCGAGTTTTCCATCAGTATCATCCACAGGAAGCAGAACTGGTTCCACATTTCTTCCAAGGGAAGATGTTTAACTGGGATTTGGCCCTGATGGGCTCCCAGTCCTGCAGGAACCCCTTTAGCCCTGCTGCAGTCAAGACTTAACTCATTTTCTTAGGAAACAAGGTTAAAAATTGGATTTATGGACAGGTGGACACACCCCCCTGCAGCACAGCTCACAGACAGCTGACACAGCTGATGAGGAGTAGTAAAAGCAGCTCTCAGTAGTGACTTCCTCCTCTCTCATGGTAATTCACCCCACCTTTACTCCTGCCAAGATCCAAGTAACCTCCAAGGAGGAGACACCCTTGGCTCTGGAGATTTCCATGCTTAGAACCTATCTAGTAATTTTTTGCTCCACCTTCCTTCAACTGGAAAAACCCCAAAACCTGGTTCTGTGTTAATAAAATGAGCTGCTCTGGGAACTGGAATCCATCCATGGCGCGTGGGTGGGCTCAGAAAGGGGATGGGCAGTTCCTGTAAAAGATGCCTGGGATTAAATCCCTGCTTGGATATATTCATAGGTTTGGAAAAGGGCTGGGGGAGAGGAGAGTGAATTAAGTCTGTTTCTTTGGAATTTGCATCTCAAAGCTGAGCTGGTGGCTCTTCTCAGACAGGTGAGAAGCACAGCTTTTCCATGCTGTGGGCAGGAACAAGGTCTGGCTGCTGCACAGAGCCACCTCTTCTCCAGACTCAGGAGTTTGATGGATTGGAGCCTGCCAACCCTCTGTCAACTTCCTTAAGGCTGACTAAGAGATGCAGAAGTAGTCTGGGGCAATGTACACATGCATCCCCCCCGTTTCCTCAGGCTAACGGATGCTCCACTACTGACCAAATAAAATTCCTTAAAAAAGGAACTAAAGCCAAGCCTGGAACAGCAAGCTTTTATCCCAGCTCTTGGTGTTTGCAGCCTCAAGTTCCTTCCTGAACTGTCCCCACAGGCTGGGCACAGCTGAATCATTCAGTATAAGAAGGCAGCACAGTATTTTTGGGGGTTACTGGGAAATAGTGATTTTATGGAATAGATCCCACCTCGTTGCTATGAGAAATCCTTAACAGCAGTTCTCAGCTGTCATCGCTGCCCTTACAGATCCTGTTTTATGTAAATGGCATTTATTACATCTTCTACTTCTTGGCAACCCTTGCAATGATTATTTACAAAAGTAAGTCACAGGTATTGTACCCAGAGCAGGCTGTGCTGATGCACAGCTGGGCTTTGTCCTACTGCTGCTGTGTTTTCCTGCTTTATTTACTCTGGCTTATCCTCCAGGTCAAGTTTTCAGTTATCCAGATGATTTTTTGGCTCCTGATCTTGCCGTGCTTTTCCTTATGGCCATGCTGGAAGTGCCTCGATTGTACTTGGGTAGGTCATGTTTTCAGTGCACGTTTTCTGTGGAATGTAAACTTTAAACATGAATCGTTTGGAAATGGAATCTGTCAGGTTAGCAAATATTTGGAGACACCTACACTCCCCCTTTCCCTGCTGAGGGCACCTGCAAGCACCAACACCATCCTTTCACTAAGACAGAACAGTGTGAAGGGCCTCCTGACCCCCATCCAGAGCTTGCTAAAACTTCTTAAAGTCCTGTTTTAAAAAAAACCGAATCAATATTAAAATCTGCTCGATAGTCCTAAGACATGTATGCATTTATCCGTCTGACTGGCTTCAGGCCTGGACTTATCCTGCTGCCTTAAAGCTCTCTGTGTATTTGCTTGGAGCTTGATCCGTGAATGAAGAAGTGAGTTTCAACTCTAATGTAGTTAAACACCAAAACCTACTGAGATGAGCTTGGAAATAAGCTGCACGGAAGAGAGAAAGGCAGCTTCTCCCCAGTGACAGTCATTTGAAACAGGAATAGATTAGCAGGGAATAAGACATGAAAATGAGGATTGGACTCCAGGTGTGCACCATGGTCACAGAGTTGAGTGCAGGGCTGGGGGGCTCAGGGAGAGCTTGGTGGTTGAAGCTGAGTGCTCAGAATGGTGCAGCTTCAGAACTGAATCTCTGTGTATGAAAAGGTGCCCTGGCTGTCACTATCCACTGATTGCTCTTTCTTTAGATGAACTTTGGTTCATTTTCCTGTTTTGAAATGGATTGTCCATCGGTGTTGGGTGTGTTGTTTATTGGCAGAGCCAATTCAGGCCGGTATTTCCATGTATTTTGAGCTTTTTGAAGGCTCAGTAAGAGCAAGGTAAGAAGCAGAGCCCTTTTTGAGCAGGAATATTCTGGAGTCACAGCTCGAGCTGTGGTGAGAACAAGTCAGACTGTGGTTGGTTGTTTCCTTGCAGGTGTCAAGGGTAACCTGACGGAAGGCGAGGCTGCGCTGGGGCTCAGCCTGGGGCTCACGGTGGGCAGCGTGGTGCTGGCCCTGTACCTGCTGCTGTGGCAGACCTACGTGCTGTGGGCAGACGTGGTCCTCAACGCCCTGCTGCTCTCTGCCTACGGCCTCGAGTCAGGGCTCAAGGTCACAGCCATCGCTGCGTTTGTCAGCTGAGCCCTCCACACACTCCTCCTATGATACACTGGGGGCTCATTCCAAATACTGAATTCTTCTGTATGTATAAATCCTGTAAAACCTCCCTCTGTTTAAATTAGAAGTCTTTGGGACAGAGATGTCCTGCCCAGCAGCTGTGTGACACTGTCTCGCTGCTGGCTTGTTTATGGGCAAAGGCAAGGGATGAATCAGCCAAGCCGTTAATGCTCTGGCATTCCCCAGGGATCAATACTAAATATTCATTCCCAATACAGGATAGGAGCCAGTGCTGCTGGGATGGGGGGAGTTTTCATGGCACAGCAGCAGCGTGCACCCAGAGTGACATAGAAGTGAATGAGGCCAGGACTCACTTGTGCCTCACCATGCACACGTCCGTGTTCTGCTGCTCTCATTTGTGCCTCCAGACCTCAGTGGTAATTTCCCTGACTTTAGTAGGGCAGAACCTGATGTATCCCAGTGGGACAGAGTGGAATTGGGTTTTGTGCATACCTGGAGAGCTGAGCCACAAGGTTTGGGCAGCCAGTTCCTGCTGACACGCTGTGTGAGGAGATGTTTGGTTAAACAGGATAGTTTTAAAATGAACAAAACCATTCATCATTCACTCTCCCTTCTGTCCCATTTAAAAGTCGAACAGAATGTTGGCAGGTTTATTTCTATTTGCTGTTAAATGTGCTTATTTCCACTATTCTGCAAAAATTACTACATTCAAGCCTGTCTTTTAACTTCTAACTGGTGCGACTGCAGAGTTTTTTAACTGTATCAAAAGTATGTGTTAATGGAAAGCTTGGGGAGTTTGTGGGGTTTTTGAAGAAGCAGATTTTATATTCAGAAGTTCCTATTTTTGTATTTATTTATTCATTCAAATAAATAATGGTTTAGTTCTAAAGAGCGTTTGAAGTGCAGAGCATCTTGTTCAGACCTTGGGCTCCAGCTAAGTCACCCAAAGGAAGACTTGGGCAAGCCTGGATGTGTGTGAAAGCCTCTTCTGATCCTGATCCTGATCCTGCTGCTCTGTGTAGCCCCTTCTCCTGCCCTGAGAAGGTCTGAGCTCATTTGCACTCACTGGGGGCTGAAGATTGTGGGGTGCAGGCCTGTGGCACCTCAGCCATGCTGCTCTCTGCTTCCTGGACAAAAGACACAGAAGTTCCTGTGGAAGGGCCTGGTTTCATCCCTCAGTCATTCAGTGGTTGGGCTTGATGATCTTAGAGGGCTTTTCCAACCTTAAGGGTTCCAGTACATAAAGGGGACTTACAAGAAGGTGGGAGAGGGGCCTTTCACAAGGACATGCAGTGACAGGACAAGGGAGAATGGCCTCAAGCCAAGGAGGATGGGTTTGGATGAGATATTGGCAAGAAATTTGTGACTCAGTGCAGAGGCCCTGGCACAGGCTGCCCAGAGAAGCTGTGGCTGCCCCATCCCTGGAAGTCTCCAAGGCTGGTATGGCCGGGGCTTGGAGCAGCCTGGTCTAGTGGAAGGTGTACCTGCCCGTGGAAGGAGATGAGCTTTATAGGCCCTTCCCACCCAAACCATTCCAGGATTCCACAATTCTAGTCCCAGGCCAGGCCCAGGCAAGTTCTGTCCACATGACACCACCTGACAGTCAGCATCAAAGCACCCACTGGCACAAATCCCCTCGGACAGGTCCTGTTCAGGTGGGGCACAGCTGCCCTTTGCTGCACCCACGGACACATCACAGCAGCAGGCCTGGGGCTGAGGAGCACCCAGGAAACAAAATGACCAAATGTTTCTGTGCTTAGTCTGCCTGAGCCAAGCCCCCACCTGTTTGTCCTCCCAGAGCTCTTTGGCATGATGGAATGTGCCCTCACATGCTTGCTGTCCCTTCCCCGTTAACCATCAACGCACATGGGCAAAGCCCTTCCTGGACGGGCACAAAGAGAAGCACAAACTTTTCCTGCTGTTACACCTGCTTTACACAGAGCTCTGGCCACAGAACATCTGACAGGCTTTGAAGGGAATATTGCAAAGTGGAACTTCTACCTGAAGGCAGGTGATATGGCCAACAGGGTCACACAGGTTCATGTTGAGTCACAGCCCCCATGCGTCACCTTCTTGGGGTGATCACCACAAACAAAACAAATACAAAATATGTATTATAAAATGTGGTGCACCCTTTGCTCCCTCCCCATCACCCAGATGCAAAACAAGGATCAGCAGAGAGTGCCAATACTTTCTGATAGTGAGCCACAGGGTAAATATGCACACAGGGTAACAAACATGAATTCTTGGGTTTGTTTCAGAGCAGCACCTGATAACTGCAACTGCTCAAGAGCCCTGGCCAGCTGTCGATGCCTGCTGGGGTCAGCTGGCACCAACCTGGACTTGCATCCTCTCAGGATGTCCTCACAGGACAGCTCTGTTTTCAGTTTTCCAATTTCAGATAAAATTATCCATGAACTCTTTTCTGGGGTACTGCTGCTGCTGACTGCCCTTTGCTCTGTGATGAAGGATGAAGTCTGGAAGCTTCAGACAGCTCCTTCATCTCGAGTATTCCCACGCTTTCAATGGGAATTGTCATTATGTTGGTGACCCTGATTCCATGGCAGCATCTCTCCATGCTGAGCTCCTACAAAGAACCAAAGTGAATCAGCTACAGAGAGCTTCCCCAAACAGGAGCTCCTTTCCAAACCATTCCCACTGCTTGGAGAAGCAGGGCACACATAGTGAAGCCATTGATGACATTTGCCAGACATAAAATCACTGGAGCTTTTAATTACGAGGCCCAGCCCTTCCGAAACAGGACGAGCAAGTTGGATGCAAACGGCATTAAAAATTGAGAGGAACACATATTTTGAGGAGCTGGGTTTGGGTGGTGTTTGCTCAACAAGTCTTTGTTCTCCAGCCATCACAGGGGTGTCTGCCGCCAACCTGATTTAAAAGGCTGATCCTGAGAGGCAAGCCAGCCTCCTGGGATTCCTAAACTGGACATATGGGGAGATAGGGTGTTACTGGTCCATGACTTTATGGTGTCCCTCTGGAATGGCCTGGTGCTCCAGTGAAGGAGGGAGGCTGAGGACACGCACTCAGTTGGTTCCACACTGGGAAGCCAAGTCTGGAAGCACCACCATGCCACAGGGTGATTCCCTCCTGCCAAACCATTCCCTGATTCTATGGTTGCCTCTGTCTCACCTCGACCAGCACCAGCTGTCAGGTGGGACAGCAGGGAAGGTGTAATAAGCTCCACTGTGGTTTTCTTCCCTGCCCAGAGGAAAAGTTGCTGTCTCTGCTCAGCAGTTAGAGATTTGCTGTGGGGCACAGCAGCTCATGGTAGCCCTGTCTTCATTGTGAATGTGGAGCTGGATTAAGAAGCAGTGCCTTAAAACACCACCCTGACAACTCCCTGTTTGCATCCCCGGGAAGTCAGCCCAGCCCAGCAGTCCTACTGAAATACCTCAGTGATGCATTTCAGGGAGAAGGGATCTCCTGGACAAAACCTTCCTGCTACTGAGGCTTGCCAGGCTCCAGTACAGCTGACATTCCCACTGTGTTTCCCTTGTGTTGGACTGATATCCCTTCCCCAGCCTGGTACGGCAGGCGTTCCCTAAATCCTGCTTTTCCTCGGGCTGGCCGTGTTTTCACAGTGTGTCCCCTGGGCTCCTGGCGAGGAGGATGACGGCGCACTGGTTGGGCGTGTCACACTGAGTATCGGTTCATGTTCTCCCGCGGCAGAGGAGGTCGTGCTCCTGTCAACATCCCGCCTGTCACCGGGAGCTGGCTGTCCCCTCCCGCCCCGCTCACCCGGGCGCATTCCTCCCACAGGAACTCAGCCGGGGCGGGTCCTCGGTGCGGCGCCGGGACCCGGGCCAGGCCGGGAGCTGGGCACAAGCCCCTCAAAGAAACCCACACACAGCAGCAGGGAACTCAGCAAGTGTCAAGCTAAGGAACTGGGGCTTCTCCCAGCCCGCTGTCTCGGGGACAAGCTTTTCCTTAGTTCTTCCCCTTGTGTCACAGTTCGAGCTGCTTCTTCGCAGGGCCAGCACACGGGGTCTCGCTTCACATGTACGTGCCAGGGGTTCAACACACAGCGTGGGGATGGTGGGGAGGCCTGCAGGCACGGGCACTTTCACAAAACACTCTCAAAAGCTTCTATTTTTAGACAGGACTGGCTAACCAGAAGGATCCCACCCAGCTGGTATTTTCTCTGCCAGGGACACCTTCCACTGGACGAGGTAGTTCCAAGATCTGTCCAGCCTGGCCTTGAACATTTCCAGGGATGGGGTAGCCACAGTTTCCATGGGCAAACTGTGCCAGCATCTTACCACCCTCACAGGGAGGAATTTGTTCCCAATATCCCATCTAACCCTACTTTCTTGTATGGACGAGCTGGGGCAAAACAAGGGGCTTTATGGCCACGTAACCCCAAGGAGCACAGTGCCACGGGGCAGGGGGGTGGGGTGGGGGGTACCCTAAAGGGGACACTGCTCCACACCCCGATTGCTTTGGAGACTGTGAGAGAGAGGACACTTTGCCTTCTCCCTCCACCTCCCAGCACCTTTCCTTGCTGCAGACGTCGGGACAGAGAGCAGGCAGGAGCGACGCTGGAGGAAAACAACCCTCGAGCCAGCGCGGAGGAGCCCCGGGCTGCACAAAAGGTGCCTTGTTCCCCCCACGAAGCGCCCGGGCAGCACGTCCCCTCCCTCACCGGCGATGGAAAACCGAGCTCCAAGCACTCCTTCACCTCCCCTCGCCACCTTCACCCTTCCCATTGGGTACAAAATGTTCTCGGGTGCGGGAAAGCTGAAGTTTAACACGTCCCTCCTGGGCTCTTGGTCGCCTTGCCCGGGGAGTGGGCGAAGGCTCCAGCAGCCCCCGGCGCTCCCGGGGCCACCGGCTCCTGGTTATACAGTAACCTGTTGCTCCGGGTCGCAGCTCCACCTCTCGCTGCCTCTACATCCCTCCCCTCCTCTCTCCTCTGCCAAGAAACCTCTGTCACCTGCTCTCAGACAACCGGGGCGAGCGGCACCGGGAGGAAAGGGCAGCGGGAAGCCACGGCACGGGGACCCCCAGGCCGGGGTGCCGGGTGGGCTCTGCCTCCGCTCTCCTTCAGCGTTCAGGGCACCGGGCTCACAGCCTGTGCAGGGAGGAGAGGGAGCTTGGCTGCTGGAGAATGGCAGCAGGATTTAACTAGGAGGGCACAGAAAACCGGGAGAAAACACACGGGAGCTGAAGGAACTGCAGGAGACGAGAGCGGCTTCTCAGCACGGGTGAGTCACTCTTTGCAAACCCTAAAACTTCACATCCCCCTCCCCAACATTTATCCACTTAGAAAGTCTGTCTCATTCCACTGTGGAGGGAGCGTGGCTGGAGAGGGGTTGTGGCTGGGAGAACTATCGGGGTAGTTTTCTGTTGTTTTAGTGAAGAAAGGTGAAAAAACGTACTTTTCCCAGCGCTGTTTTCTGAGTTTGTTTCCCATCCTGGTGATTCCCCACCGGGTGAGATCCAGTAGGTGGCATTTTCTTGGCAGCAAAATGTCCATTTGGCACAGAATGAGGCATTTTTTCTGTTCCTAATGAAGTCTGGAGATGTAGTTTTGAGCAGCTGTTTGTTTGCAAACCTCGAGGTTTCCTCTTTTTGTGACATGCGTAGAATTTTTGCCATTCCCCGCCAGGCCCCTAAAGTTGCTGCTGCTCCTGGTGGGTGAGCTCTCCCTACCCCTGACCTTGGCAGGATTCACCACGCGATTTAGCACAGGGGGAAGCTCGGAGCTGCCGTGTTCCCTCGTGTGACAGCTCTGCCTCCTGATGAGCTTTCATCCACATTAACGAGTTCACAGCATAACGAGTTCACAGCATTCCCATCCCCTTTCACTTATTTGCCTGGAAAATGCCGGTGCAAACTCCACCGACGACAAGGCTCAGGGACAAATGATGTGACTGACATTATTTTCCAATACTGGAAATAACTGTGAGACAGCACAGTAAAATCCGGTGATTGCCCTGCTGTAATTAGGGCAACAGGGAGTTAACTCTTGTCTTGCTGGGCTGCCCTGAAATGCTGCAGCAGGGATCAGATCCACTGGCAGTTGCTCATCCAAGAGTGCCAGTGCTGGGCTGGGATCTACCCCTAAAAAGGACTTTTTCTGAGTAAAAGACACGACATCCAGAGGCTGAGCCCCCAGCTGACACAGCAGGGACCCACGCAGGGTTTCTTTCACCTGTGGATGCCGCAGGCAGCAGCACATTCCTGGCTCCATTTCATTCTGGCATCGAGTTTTCAGTTGATTAAGATGGAAAATTAGTCCTTCACAGACAGAAAGGGCAGGCAGCAGTGCTGAATCAAGGAGCCCTTTAAAACAGGACCAGGAAGAGGGACTTGGGATCCAGTGTGGGAAGGCGTCTGTGACAGGCAAAGGTCATTGCTTGGCCCTGTTTGAAACCAAGGCCTGAACTGGTGTTTGGGACAACACTACAGCTCAGTTCCACTGTGGTCAGGCCTGCGCCATTTCTGCTGCTCGTTTCCACAGCTGAAGCCTTGTGAAAGCTGGCTGAGGAACTGGTGCTCTTCCAGTTGTATCCCAGCCCTCCAGGTGGTCTAGAGCAGCATCTACTCCACTGTACTCAGCAGGGCAGGGTGGGTTTGGTGTATAATCATAGAGCTCAGAGGGACTGGGGGTGTTTTTGGGCACCTGAAGAACAGTGTAGTGCTGGCGGTGTTGGTGAGGTCCTGGGAAGGGACAGCTGTGAGTGACGCTGGAGCGCGGCTGCGGAGTGCACACACCCGCTGGTGTGGGATCGTGGAGCAGTTTGCCAAGGCAAGCTTTGAGTCCTTGGCTGTCTGCCCCTCTGCCAGCGCCCCCGATGTCAGGGTGGGCACAGACACCACGACAGAGGTGGGCAGCCTGGATGCTGCTCAGCACCAGGAGGAAACGTCTTCTGAGCCCTGGGATGGGTGTCACAGGGGCAGACAGAATGTGCCTTCAGTGCCCACCTCTGTTACTGCCACCTCACCGTCAGTGGGAGCGACGAAGCCCAGCCCTGAGCCTGAAATAGCCCTGGGGCTCCATCTGCCCAACTCACAGGGATGGCCTGACGGGTTGAGGCTGGGCGAGATGATCTCAAAGGTCCCTTCCAACCGTGACGATTCTGTGAGGGACATGGCAGAGCAACTGCTGTCTGTGGTGATGCCAGAGCAGCCACCATTTTGTCAGGCTGTGATAAATTATTATGGCTGCCTGCCTGGATTCATCCAAGGGCATGCGTAGCCAGGGAAGGGTTGTACAGGAGGAACCCCGGCTCTGGTCACTCAACCAGGCTGTAGGTCTTAGGAGGAGACCCTGCTGGGGGTTGGCTGCAGGGCCAAACCTGCCGGGTGTTTGTTGCCATCTGCCCCTGGATGAGATGACTTGGAATGTGCTGGGAAACAAAATGCTTTTCATAGGGTCACAGGATCATTCTGGAAAAGAAAGTTTGAGAAGAGACACTAATGTGCCATAGGACTTGGGAGGTTTCAGTCCTTGCGGTAAAAAAGAAAGGAGAGAAACAGGGAGAACAAATGCGTTGGCTTGTGTGGGCTTGAGAAACATCCATATGAAATGAATCCTGAGTGTGTGGGGGACTCTAGGAGTATTATTCCCAGAGGACTGGATTCGGGGAGGCTGCTTTGGAGCTGCATCTCTGTCACTCTCTGCTTTCTCCCTTCCATTCTGTGGTCTCCCCAAAGGGCTCAGGGCAGGTTTGTGGTGTTGAAGATTCAGTGTTCTTGTCCTTGTGCAGGGCTGGTCTGGCCCCACGGCTCCTTTCCGTAAGAGCAGTCAGCAGCGCTGCCCTTCCCTCCAGGAATGGGAGTACACGGCCTTTAGCCTGTGTGTGTGATGTGACTGGCAATAAAACAATCACCCTCGGAAAATACTCAAACCTTTTGAACCTTACCTAGTGACCCTGAAGCAGAAGTGCCAGGAAAGATCCACAGACTTCTTGGAGTGACAGGGATGGCCTCCTGCACCCTGCTAGAGCTTTACAAGCACTGCAGTGTCTGCCTGGCACGGTAGCACCTCTGGAGACCCAGCAGATCCAGCAGCACTTGGCTCTGCCAGCACGGCCTCCTGAACCACCTGTTCGGCCAAGGTTTCAACAGGTGCCCAGAAAAATACCCACCAGCCTGCCCAGGAGGTGTTCAAGCTTCCCACTGCAAGGGAGGGGAAGGGTGGTACCTCCAGAAACCCTCCCTGAATTGTAGAAGAGCCCTTGCACCATCAGAAATGGTGACAGGCACTGCACAACAATGCAGGAGATGAGATCCCAGGAGGCCTGGGAGGCCAGGAATACAGCAGAGCAGAAGGGTTTTCATGGAGTGGGAAGGCTGTGAACAGTGTCTCTGTCCACTTGCAGTGGGTTTGAAATGTCAGGCTCAGGGAAAAATATGCTGTCACCTTTCCCTAAAATATTTAGTGCCCCTGCATCAAATTGGCATCAAGAGGGAAAGGAAGGGGATCCAGGGAGAGCCGCTCCCACATGGACAAGGCCACCTCTGCACATACGTGAGGGTTTGTCCTTTCCCAAGGCAGCGAGAGTTTTCCTTTCTCCTGGGCTGGCAACAGTACTGCCTCCAAAATTGAAATGCACGATGCCAGGGGGGTAACCAAAAAAGTCCTGGCATTTTACTTCCTGGTAATCCAGATAAATTAGGAGGAATTGCAATTAAGAAAGGAGGGAAGGGTGTGTAGCTGAGCTGGACCGGTTTGGAGATATTTCCCATTTACCTGAACTGAAATTCCCCAGGAGAGCCCAACCCTTGTTCCTATTCCCCAAGTGCTCCCAAGGGCGTTACTGCAACAGTGCTCCTGCCACTGAGGATCTGCTGAGGAACAGAACAAAAGCTTCCAGCCCGTGGAAAGAAGTGGGGAGTCACAGGCTCTGCCTGCTCAGCTGCCCCGGGACAGGGACTGGAGTGCCCAGACAAGCTGCTAGGGCCCTGATTTGGTTGGAAGCACCAAGTGAGGCCTGGAGGTGCCTGTTCCTGCAGGCACAGTGGAATCAGGGGGCCCTCACAAGGCCAGAGGCTGAGGACAGAGGCTGAGCTGCTCCAGCCTGTCTGACACAGAGCCTGCTCGGGATGCTCCGTGCTCTCGCATCCACCCCTGCCTTCACAGGAGGGTCCAAATCAACCTCGCTCACCAGCATCTCCCACAGAGGTTCTCCTTATCCTGCTGAGCCAGACAAACACACCTCATGTGTCAGAAATCCTCATCTCCAGTGCCAGGGGCACATTCCACATCCAGTCCACACCTGGGCCTTCACCTGCTGAGGCATTAGCCCACCTATTCACCTCTCCTTTCCTACTCCCCGGACACTGCCACAGCTTCTATCAGCCATTTCAGCTGGAATGGAGGAGCTGAGCACCCTCAGGGCAACGGGACAGGGTTTTGCAACAGCCTTGGCTGTCATGATGGGCAGGTGTGGCACAAATGAGCCCTCATGGCTCACAGGCCTCCAACCCAGCCTTGTCCCGGGTGAAGGCAGCTCTTTCCATGGCTGGTGGAGCAGTAACACTCCACATTTGTGGGCTGGGGTCTTTCAGGATCGCCTTGGAATGGGACAGCAAATACTTTCCTATTTTTGGTTTCCATTTGGGGCTCTGACCCCCCAAAGCTTTTCATAATTTGAACTTAAGTTTAGTCCTTCCTGCTTCCTTTTTCTTTTCTTCCCCTCTTATCAGTCTCAACCTGTCCAGATTTATATCCTACAAAGGTAAAATGCAGCCCATCCGAATGGCAATAAACCAAAGTTCAGCCAGCACAGCTGATTCAGAAAGTGAAATACTGCTGCTGCTGGGATGGCGATTAGAATCAGGCTGAGTCAACACCACCCTCCCCCAGACTGTTTACACCTAACTTCCCTCTCACTCAAGATGGACAGAAGTAGGAACCATCTGGGAGCTGAGAATCTCTCCGTGCCTTACAGGTGTTGGCTGCTGGAACTGGAGCTGCCACCCAAAGCTGTGGGCTGCCCCAGATTCCCTCACCAGCAAATACAAAGTGAACCCCAAACCTGACCCAACCCCAAACCTGACCCACCTCACTCCTGTGGACACACCAGTGGCTTGTCCTAGTCTGTCACTGACTCCCCACTGTCACCATCAGGACTCACTGCTTGTCCCACCACTGCTGCCAGCCAGGACTGTGACTTGTGGACACAAACTCCTCCAAGTCCTCCGGACTCCTCCATGCCCTTTTCACAAGGGCACAGAGTGACGGGACAAGGAGGAATGGCTTTAAGCTGAAGAAAGGTGGCTTCCATTAGATACTGGCAAGAAATTCTTCCTTGTGAGGGTGGTCAGGCCCTGGCACAGGTTGCCAAGAGAAGCTGTGGCTGCCCCATTCCTGGAAGTGTCCAAGGCCAGGCTGGATGCAACCAGCCTGGTTGAGCAACCTGGGATATTGGAAGGCAGGGACAGGGCATGGTCCCTGTCCATGGCAGGGGAATGGAACTGGATGAGCTTTAAGGTCCCTTCCAACCCAAACCACTGCAGGATCTATGATAAGCTAGGCTTGAGGCTTTGAGTGGTGACTGTATGAAGGCAAAGCAGTGACTTCACCGTCGGTGCTGAGATAAACACAGAGGTGTCCATTTGCCTGAGCCTGAGACAATCCTTTCATCAGTAAATTCACTTTATAAAAACACCAGGGAGAGGAGAAGAGAGAAAGGTAATTGCACCCACTATATCCCTTAATAAATCATAGGCTGGAGCCAACTCTCATTCCTGACACTGCTGCCTCTTAATTATAGCTGTTTTCAGCTGAGGAGACAGAGGAGAAGAGCCAGGTTCTATGCAGAAGGGAGCACTAATTAAAACCTCTTTTCCCTGGAAAGATATTCGTGTTTTCCTGTGGGGCAGAAGCAAATGGCCCTGTCTGTGACTATTCCCACAGGTTAACCTGGAACAGTGACTTTCCCACAGCCAGGCAGCTCATCCTGGTTTCACTACCTGGTGCTCCCAGCATTGCTTCTGGGCTGAGATACGGGACTCTCAGAAGTCCTTGAAAAAGGAAGAGGAATAACATGTACCCAGGCAGCCTGTGCAGGTGTGGATGGAAGGTTAGGGAGTAGGAGTGGCTCCTCAGTCCAGGTACATTGACCACAACAGGGTTTGGCACATTGTCCCTTGCTATGTGACACAGGCAGGATTTCTGTGATGGAGAGGGTATCCCAGACTGCACCCAAACAAATGCTCTGATTGCAATTCCATGGACTTTAACAGGCTTGATCCATGCTCAGTTCCACATGAGAAGAGAGTTCATTTTCTCAGACCAGGCACCACAGGCACCTGCACACCAGCATCTCTGCCTGATCTCCTCGTGGGTTTGGGACCTGGCCACGCAGGCAGGTGCATTCCTGATTCACCTTTTTCCAACACAGGAGAAGAGAAACCCTTCCAAACTGCAGGAGGGAAGTGGTACATCTGAGGTATGGAAATGACAATTTGACCCACTGAAGTCAAATTCTGATTCTATGATTCTATCTATTTATCCTATGTTTCCGTGATTCCCAAAGGGAGTAAGTCAGGAATCTCCAGCTGCCCCTGCAGAGTTTCCATAGCAGGGAACCCATCTTGTGAAGGGAAGCTCCAGTCCAGCATCCAGGTACATTCTCACTCCAACCTGGCATTCAAGCCAGAGTAAAAACACTGGGAAAATATTGGGTTGGATTTTTCCCCCTTTTTTTTTGCAATAGAAGGTGCAGAGCAGGAGTGTAAAAGTGACGTGAAAGGCTCTCAGGGATAACTCCAGGACTGTCAGTTTTGCAACAGTGAGTTGCTGCTGCTTGGAAAATAAGTTGATAACGTTTCAGCAGCTAAAAACAGCCAGAAAAGCTGCATCTCTGTCAGGGGAGCTGCAGGGAGCGGGGCAGGAGCAGGCTCAGCAGGATAAATTGAGAGCAAATGTACCAGAGCTGTGCTCCATGCTGGTCTCTGCCAGAGTGAGCAGGCAACACCCAAGGTGTGGCTGGGCCGTCGGCTGCCTGAGCAACCTCTTGACAGGGAAGCACCTCTTCCCACTGCTGCCTCTGCTCCGAGCTTAAAAACAAACCAGGAACAGCCCCTGGATCTGTGACTTCAGCCATGAAACTTCCAATGCCCTTCAGCTTGGGAGAGGGACACTGAGGTGCTGCTGTCCTTGAGTTCTGTGACACAGCCTGTGGCATGGAGACAGGGAATGAGGGAACAGCTGCTTCCTGCTGACAGAGCTGGGGGGCATCCACCAAACCAGCAGCTGGCAAGTGCAGGAGGAACAAAAGGAGATGGCTGAGAACATTATGCAAAGCTGAGCACTGAGCATCCTGCCACAGGCCAGTCAGGATGTCCAAATTTTACACAGTTTGGCCAAATGCAGTTGGAGAAATTCAGGGACGGAAAAGGGTACCAGGAGCTCTTCATTCCCTACTTCATTCCCACTGCTGGGGGCTGGGGAAATTTGCAGAGAGGCTTCCCGTGCTCCTGTCCTGTTCCTGGCCTCTCCTCTGGGTATCCATATGTGCTGCAGCCATGTGTGTGCTCCCAACCTGCCACCGAGCAGGAATGGAGGGCAGGTGACGGGAGAGGTGCTGGACCACCCCGTGTCCAGGCAGCTGTCTCTGGCTCCTCTGAGCCAAAGGGAGGATGTAAGGGATGAGAGGAGTGACTGCTGAGTGGAAGGAAATGTTGTACAGGTTTAATCACAGCCTGGGAAGTGGGGCCTGAAACCAGCTGAGTGGCCAAAGCCCTGCCACAGCTACATGCAAACGAGACCAGACAGCTCCCAGAACATCTGCTCCACACCTGGCACGAGCCTGGAGACACTCCTGCTCCCTGCTCCCTGTTCCCTGCCTGCCAAGACCTGTGAGCACACAGTCAGAGGTGAGAAGGACGATGTGAAGCAGGAGAAGGTTGCAGGGCAGATCCAGGCTGCCCCCATCCTTGGCATTCCCTGGTAATTTCCCAGAGCTGCCTCTGCCATGACCTGCCCTTGCCAAGTGCCTGCAGCTGCCAGGACACTGCTCACAAGGCCGTGCTCTCCTCCAGCACCATGTGGGTGACTGGCACAAAGGTCCTCTCTTGGAATCCTGTCCTGACAACTCAAGCTAAAGGAGGACCTGGGGAGCTCATGACATCCACGAGCATCCATGAGTTCAGCAGTAGGCCCCTGGGGCAGGACTCAGGAACACCTGGCTGGGGAGCACCAGGAACAGCACTTTCTCCTTCCCAAAACCACAGCTATTCTGGTGCTCTCAGGGCCACCTGCCCCTTCCCTTCCTTCAGAATGACCTTCCCAGAATATGCCAGGTTCTCCAAAGTGCATGTTTAGGCACAGCTCTGCTTTTGCCAACACTTCTCTGCTCCAGAGGTGACCCATAAACCTGTGGCTCATTTAAGGGTCAGACCCTACAGTCAGGCCAGCAAGGAGAGCTCAGGGGTTTTAAACCGCAGGTCGTGGCAGGCACCACCCTGGCTCCCCTTTGGCTGGAGGAGCGTCCACGTGGCCTCTGTTGGCACCACTGTGTGCCACCAGCCCTGATCCTTCCAAACACACCTTGCCCACCTGGCACAAATGGGCTTCCTTGCTCCTGTCCCCCACTCCTCAGGATCTTGGGGTTACTGAGGCCAGAAGGGACCTCAGGAGGTCTCCAGTCCAACCCCAAGCAAGGTCAGCTCTGAAATCAGAACAGACTGCACAGTTCACTCCTGCTGTTCTTGAAGATCTCCAGGAACAAGACTGCAGAGCCTCTCTGGGCAAACCTGCTGCACAGTGCCACGGTTCCCACAGCAGGAACCGACCCCTTCGTGTGCCCTGCACAGCTTCAGCTCTTTGGGACTGGAAATCCTCACACCGAGCCCCTGTGGGCACACAGGAGTGGCCAGGGAAAGCTTTCCTCTTTAAGGCACTGCAGGAAGCTCTTCTCTCCCCTTCCCAGCCCTGGAATCACTGCGGTTCCTCCTAGCCCAGCTCAGACTCCCATCCCGGCCTCTGCAGGGACCAATTGTGCTTCTTCCTCCTCGCCCTCGCAGGAGATTAATTTTTTTGTGGCAAGATTGTTAAAACATTGCTGCACCGCAAGATTAGAAACTGCCATTTGAATTATTTTGATAAACCCAGCCTCACACATCCTTCTATTCTATACAAAACAAAGGGCAAAGGGAATGGGGTTTATTTTGGTTTTGGAATGATCTCTCCTGGGATTGTTCTGGTTACTGGGTAACTGGGTGTTCAGGCTGCAAAACCCTCCTGTGGTCTCATCCACAGCTTCACTGAAAGCACAAACATTGGAAATCAACCCAGTGATTTCCTGTGACTGTATATCTTGTCTTCTGCCCCCCAAAACAGAGCAGGGCATCCTTCAGCTGGGTGTGAGAGTTGGGTTCAGTATTTTGAAGCAGAACATGTTTTGTACCAGCAATGAACATTATGGTTCCTATGGGGACTCTCTGCGAGAATCCAAACATCTCAGCATTTTGCATGTAAAACAAATCGATGATGGACTGCAAAAGTCCATTTGGACGAACTCCCATTTCTGCCTTCCAGAGGTGACTGGGAAGGGATAAATCACCATTTTTCCATTTGAAGTTTTATCTGCCATGACATATACATGAAAATACCAACCACAGAGAGAAAAAGCTACATTGGACTACTACTAAAAGTGCTCAAGTCAGACCAAAAGCTGACCTGAGCCCCGCCACATCTCTGGGAGCCACCACTGAGCTGGTTAAACTGGTGTCAGCCTGTTTTCCTGCAGTGACACTCAGAGCCGAGCTCCCGTGTGCCAAGTTTTAGCTTAAATGAATTGTTACAAATGGCCAAAAATACCCGGACAGGATATGAGTAGGAAGCACAAAATAGGATGGGAAGAGATGGCAATGCATGTTGTCACGATTAGCCTGAAGAGGCTGGAAAAGCCTTAAATACCAAATGGGATTTTTAAGAGATGAATCTCCTCCCTCAAATCTTCTGCCCCACCCTCCCAACAAAAAGCCCAGGGTGAGTTTTACAGCAGGAAATGAAAATTACTGACAATTACTGATGCTTCCCGAGCCCCCACTGCTGTGGGCAGAGATTTGGAACAGGAGCAGAGTGGAAGAGCTCCTCACTGGTACAGGCAGAGGGAGATGGGCTGTGGCCCTCTGCCTTTCTTTGGGCAAAAATAGGATGCTGTGACCTTCCTACACAGGGAGAGAAGGATTTTTAGTTCAGATTTACCGATTTCTTGGTTCAGATTTACCAATCCTCATCCAACTGTAACCCCAGAGACTTTGAGCTGACACTGCTGGAGACAAACTGAAGCTAAACGTGGCCCCAAAGTGGCTCTCAGCCTAGTAACAGCTTTTCTCTGATGGAGAAAAAGCTCTTGGCACACCAACTGCCCTGCTACATGCCTGAATTTCTGCCAGGGAAGTGAATCAGCATTTCAGGGAGTGACCAAAAATGCCCTTCCTTTAGGAGGAGGTGGTGGAAAGGTCCCATGGATCTCAACGCCTCTGTCTTGCTCATGAACCAGTCAGCACTGGGGAGTGCACTGATAAACAAAGAGTCCCTCTGCCCCTCCTGAGGGGGTGAGGGACCAGCCACAGCTCTCGGCTTTCTCTGATGCACCTCAGCCCAGTCTGGGCTGGCAGTAGCCAGGCAAGGATGGTAAGGTGTATCACGGTCCAGCTGGGGCTAAAGGCTGGGAATTCATGTGGAAAATGCATCCGCCTGCCAAATGCATCTGTCAGGCTTTACAGTTGTCCTGTAAGAGGTAGGGAAGCAGGAATGCTGAGGTTGGCTCAAAGGGATTGCACGGGATTGATGTGAAGGAGGGCACCGTGTACTTACACATTACAGCAATCGTTTAATGGACAATTAAGGCACTCAAGTGATTAGCTCCAAGCAATGCTGACATCCAGACCTGGTCAGAAATGACTGATCCACCCCCTGGATGAACCAGGACCACCCAGGGTTATCAGCGAGGTCCCTGTTGGACCAGGCAGCTTTGAAGCTTCTGGAAGAAGCAGTTTTGCTGTGGGTGCTTTGCATGAACACAGCACCACATTCCAGCATGGATGTGACAGCCCTGAGCTTTGTTCCTTGAAATCCCACCACGACAAACATCACTTCACTGTGCTTCTCTCCTCCAGAGCTGTGACATTACTGCAGGAAGCAACAGGGACACAACAGGAACCCTCCCAACTCCATCCCAGCTCTAGCTAGGATTAGAATTTGGAATGGTTGGGGTTGCAAGGGACCTTAAAGACCATCCAGCTCTGTCCCCTGCCATGAGCAAGGGACACCTTCCCCCAGACCAGGTTGCTCCAAGCCCCTTCCAACCCAGCCTGGAACACTTCCAGGGATGGAGAGTCCACCACCAGTGCCAGCCTTTCACTGAGTCTCCCAGCTGTTCCACAAATGCCTTCGAGCTTGGAAAAGCCATCAGAGAAACTACACTATACAGGAGATGCACATGAGGAACAGCTCTGGGAGCTGGCACCTGCAGCCAGGGACATGAGCACACAGCTGGTTACAGGATTTTGGTGTTTTGTGAACACAGAGGCGATTCAACGCCCTCCTCCAGGCTGGGCTCGGGCTGTTATCCATCCTGCTCTGGAATATGACACACACAGGCAGAGTCACTCCCTATTTTTACTGGCCTGATCTCCTGATTTCTACACAGAGCGGAGAAAAAGGTTCCCTTTCATCAACAGTGTGAAATCCATGGCATGTGTAAAAATCACAGCTATAACCCCCTTGCTGCTGGTGATCCGGCTCCTGGAGTACAGCACCAGGTTAGGAAAAGCAGATCATTTTTGGGGTTGTGGGGTGAATAAGGATGCAGGGCAGAGAAACCTTCAGCATAACAACCACTAGTGCTTTCTTCAGCAAACTTTTTGGATACCAGGCATTCTACACCCACAGGTCCTGGCAGCACCAGAGCCATCCAGCCTTTCCCTTGCATCCTGCCCAGACAGTCCCACGGCCAGCTCCAGCCTCCCACAGCTCCTTGGCTCCCACCTCCCAGGAGCTGGGTGGTGCTAGGGACAGGCTTAGCTCACCAAAGGTGTGGGCACAAAATAAAAACAGGACAGAGGGAAAAAGCTACAAAATTCCTCACAATACCCCTCTCTTCCCAGGAAGCCGAGGGAACGCGTCATGCTGGTTTTTCTTCCTGGGCAGTACAAGTGACTCACATGACTCTTTCTGCCAGTTGGGTAGTTTTGAACCGGGGTCTTTTAATTTCAACCATTTAATGAGCTTTTATGTGAGGAATGCTCATCTGCCTCCCTCCATCTTTCCAAAAGCACCCATTAATATGTAACACCCTGTTTCTGGGCCTGACTCTCCAGCTTTCTAAACTGCAGGCCAAGCATGGATAATGCTCACCTTGGAAGCCCTGGCAAGACACATAGCAAGCCCAAACCTGCTCCCTGTTTTCCTTCCACCCAGCTTCTCTGCAATTCCTCCAACAAAGAGGAAAAGTGTAAATCCAGGAGCTGTGCCTCGGCACGAGGACTCTGCAAACAAGTCTTTCCGAGGGGTAGAGGAGTCAGCTTCCAGTTTTTTCCCAAGATCTTGGCGACTGTGGCTATTTGTGCATTTTCCCTTGGTATTTATAGAGCAGGGTACTGTCTGGACTTGCTTTTGGTTGTAGTTCTGGGAGGAAGGTTTTACTTCCTGGCAGGAGTATAAAAGCTCCTCATTTTTGGTTCAGAGCCTTCCTCTCCTGCTCCAAGCTGTGGGCGCTGAGGGCCTCCAGTGCTGCTGGACTCCAGACTGGGACCTAAGTTAAGGTCTGTTTGTGGATCCCCATGGACACACAAGTGTGTGCTTGGGAGGGTGCAGGGATCACTGCCCATTCTCTCCCTAGGTAGTCTGTGAATCTCCCATCAGGAATTTGTAAATATTGGCACTTTTGCTCCGTAGTTTGTGTTTCTGAGCTCCCGAGGCTCCATTTCAGCCCCTTGGAGACCAACAGTAAATCCAGAGGGGGCTCAAACAAGGGCGGTCAGGTCCACCAAAGCTGGTACGGGGGTGGCTGTAGGTCTGAGGTGCCTCAGTCCAAAAGAGCCGCTGCCACTTCCCCATGGAGGCTGAAGAACACTTGGTTCCTCTCTGCCCAGACCTGTCGGGCTGGGTTATATTTATTCAGGTGCTCGTCTTCTGGAGAATCTCCACCATGTGAAAAATCCGAAGTGCAGAGCAGGGAGTGTTCCTTCCAGACACCTGGCAGGTTGTACCTGGGACTGCCTCTGCTGGAACGTGGCACGTGCCACGCACACCCTGAAGCTCCGCGCGCACTCACACTCCCCTTTTCCACAGGGCTTGTGTCTTTCCCAAGCAATCCCTGATCCCAAGTGGCTCCATCACTGTAAAGATAACTTGAAAGGGTGGAGGAAGGAAAAAACCACAGGACTGGCCGCTTTCCCAAACTTGGGGTGCTGTAAAGACATCTCAAACAATGCAGATAAGAATGGGGACTCCTTCAGCCAGCAGGCTCTCCAGGCAGTGTCATCTGGACATGTTCCCCTTTCCAAAGCAGGAGTGCAACAGAGTGCTGAAGTTCTGACTGGGTCCTGCTGAACAACCAAGGCCTGATTTTACAAAAACAGGGTTTGGAAATGTTGCATGGGACAAGATCCTTGCTTTCTTTTCCAAGGAGAAACAACAGTATGTTCCTCTGTTTGGCTGTCAGCCTCTCTGCTCTGTGCTCTGAATTTGCATTTCCCAATGCTTTCTGACTAACCCAGAATTGATTTTCTTTGCAAGTGCATGTTCCTGGTAGACACCCTGAGTTTCTCCTGGCGAGCCCTGAAGTCATCCTTACTGGCAGGTTCAGAAAAGCAACTAAAAGCAGGAGAAGGGTGGTTCCATCATTAGGAGGCTGGACCAGGATACCAGAGAACCAGGAGAAGTTCTCAAGTCAACCACAGGCTCCCGGGGTCCATCTCACAAGCACTTTAAGAGATCTAAACCAGTTTGTGTGAATTTAGGACTCTTGGTGGCTCATGAGGAGCCCAGAGCATACATATCCCAGTGCTCTACTGCCCCAAAGCTGTTTTGTTAGTGGATTGATGTGGGACTGTGGCTTTCCCTAGCTGCCAGGTCCTTCCATACCATCGGCGCAGGTGGGATGGACTGTGGCAGCCGGTGGGATACTCACAGGGGCTGGGGGAGCTGCCTGGAGCAGGGACAGTGCAGGACACTCACACACCACGGTGCTGTGCTCCCTTTGTTCTCCTGTGGCTCCGAGCAGCCTGAGCTTTGTGGCACAGCCCCTCAAACAGCTTTCTCCAGCGTGACATTCCCACAGGAAAACACCCAGCAGCCCTAACAGACAGCGCTTTGTTGGCCTGGGAAGACTAAGAGATAACATCGTGTGGTGGCCAGCTCATGTTTCTCCCTGACGCTTTATGTTACTCCCCAAGGCCGTTGCCAGTCCAGCATTTCTGCCTGGCCCATCCCACGGGCATGGGATACACGCACAGACAGCAGCACCCACGTTACCCTGGACCCCTCATCCCAGGCGGGATCGCTCGGGAGCGTTTCTATCCCATGGATCTCCCCACTGCCCAAGCCCCATCATCTCTTGGTGCAGAGACTCCCTCCACCATGGCTGATGGGGAGTTCAGGAGTCCTGTCACCCCAGGCAGATTTCAGTGGGATGGCTGATGGACACACAGGGAAGGTCTGTTAGAACTGCCTTAGAGCATGCTTGGAAAAACTTGCTATTACTCCTAGGTCACTTAGATTAAGGTTTTGAAGGAGTTTGCCCTATTTTTCTACTGTTCCAGCAAAAACTGTTCTGTTTTGACCAGCACTTCCCTGCTGCTACAATCACATCCTAATATTCTCTGATACCAACAAACTCAATCTCAGTCTTAAAGGTCTTAGACCCATGAAGAAAAACACTCACAAACACCAGATGCTGCTGTTATTAGCACTGGTGATAAAAATAATAATAGCCCTAAAACCCTCCCCAGTATTTCACATTTTCAAGTTGTTCACTCTTTACCTAAATCCAGAATTTTTTATGTCCTTTCCATGTCCTATAAGAAGTCTGACCACAGCAGATAAGGGAGAACTATACCTAATAAAAATAAAGTACAACAATAGCAGAGATCAGCCCAAAGAGGAGAAAAAGATATAACTCTTTCCATATTCACAAAGCGCTTCTCCACCCTTGGAGGAGAGGGATCAGTGTCACAGCTCCCTCTTCAAAGAGACTCAGAGAAAGCCAAAACAATGCATGGCCAGCTTCCATTTGCTATAAAAGTACAGAAATGTGGTGCAGACAATGCCAGGCTCCTGTCATGGCTCCGGGTGTCTTCGGGAGGATATTTGACCTCCAAGGATAAGATTGGCCGGAAAGTCAGGGAGTGGGATTTCCTGTGCTTTAAAGTACAAGATGACTTCACCCACCTTGATGTCCTTCAGCACTGATTTGTGCTGGCCTCCCTGAGTCCCTCTGGGACCTCCTGGCCTGGGACAGATCAAGGTGCCAGGCTTTAGCCATGCAGTTCAGTTTCCCTGTAGTAGCTCCAGCAGAAGCAGCCAGAATTTCAGCCTGGCTTAGCTCCTGGAGTCCCTATCCCATTCCACCCCATGCTCACATGCAAGGCTTAGCTGCCTTGCTTGGTGACCCAGACAGAGACACTGCCCTGCACCAGCAAAAGGGTGGGTGATGGTCCTGGAGCTGGATTTGATGAGGCTGAGTCAAAGGCAACACCTGCACAGCCACACATTGCACGGCGAAATTTGCCTCTCGCCTCCCTCCCCATGCTCATCCCACTGGGGAAGGAGGAGGGAGCAGCCACACCTGCTGGGGAGATAAGACAGAGATCAGAACCCTCTAATCAGGCCAGGGAGAAGACAACATCTGGCTGAGGCTGCAGACTGTGGGAGCTCTCCCATGGGGAGAGGGAACCTGGGAAATGCCAGGCTGCAGCTCCATCTCTCACATCTGGCTCTGTCCACATTTCGGGTGAAGTGCTGTCAGCCCCTCCTTCACCTCACACAAGCCCAGCTGTCTCTTGATTTAGCAGACTCATTACAAAGTCTCCAGCCCCTTAGAAGTGTGCCCTTACCCCTCGCCGTCTTCCAGCTCAGATTCAATTAATACCAGGTAAAATGAAAAGCTGAATTAAAAGCTTTGGCATGAGGCTCCATCCTGGTTTCACTTGGCCAGCACCGCACCACACCCTCGCTGTGACCAACACAAGCCTGGGCACAGCCCCGGCCTGAATGCAGTGGGGAGAGCTGAGCAAAGGGCAAATCAGAAAAATAGCAGGAATAAACAAAGAAAAGGGAGCCCAGCATGATAAGGGCCTGCTGATTTGGCAGGTACACGCACTGCTTCCAGTTTCATGGCCTCTATGGGACACAGGCAGCCTGGAAGGGAGGACAACCTTCCAGCTGAGCTTATCCTGCCTTCCTCTGGGGAGCCCATCTTATCCCACTAGTACATTATTAACCACCAAGGGACGAAGAATTGGTTCATTTCAGGGCTGCTCCTGCTTCACCCACAAAGCCAGACTTCTCTGCCACTGCCATGGAGTCTCACCCTCTGGCAGCCACCCAGGGTTGCGCCAAATGGGTTCCTCACAGAGCAGATCCCAGATGGTTTTCTGGCCAGAGCTTGGGAAGGAGAAACAAAACCCAGGGTGACCGTGGCTGGTTCCTCCTGGTGCTTCACAGCTGGGACTGGGACCAGGTCTGAGCTCCATGGGCCAAGCTTGGTGACACATTCCTGCTGGAGTAACCTGGATTTCAATACATCAGGACATGGCCCTGGGGCAGTAAGTGAAAGGGAGCCAGAAATATGACACTAATATGCAGAAACATTCCTAGCTATCATCAGCTGTGGGACTCAAGTGATTGGGTGGTGCAGAGTAAACAGAGCAGAGCCGCGTTTTTAAGAGCCCAGGTTCTCTTGTCCAGGTATCTTATGCTAATGCACAAAGAGATCCAGGAGATAGGAACAGTTTGAGGACTGTAAAATGAAACCAGCAGACAGCTTTTAACAGAGGAAAATTTCACAGGTACCCAAGCCTGGGTTTTGTTACACTTAGAGATGTTGGCAGACCACCAAGTTTCTATTCTAATGTGGATATGAATTTATACCTCTATACTGGTGTGCACAGGGACTTCAGTATCGACCCCAAGAGAGACAAAAAAGGGAGAATTTAATATACTAGCTACTGAAATGCACTTGAGAGTACTTTCTAGCAGTGTCTCAGTGCTGAGTGTTACTGTGACAGAAAACAGGCTGAAAGTTGTAAGGCTGAGCCCAAAACGTGCTGGGGTTCTCCACAGAGTCTGGGTACAGCCCTGTGCTTCCCCTGAAGAGCTGCATCCCCATAAATACATCCCTCTGACATCCCTCTGGCTGTTCTGATACGATCAGTGAGAAAACTGTTTCTGCCCTCACCTCAGGGTGAAACATATGGAGCAAAATACCACAAGCGTTTCCAAGATGAGGAATAAAAACGGATACGTAAGGAATCTAGGGCAGCTCTGCTGATGACACAACAAGCCCTGCAGCAGATAGTCAGCCTCCAGAGGGGAAATCCCAGGTGTCAGGGATGACTCCAAAGTATTCCCTGGGGATTACACACACTTTAGCCTAGATTCAGAGAAGCCAAACCCTTGGAGGAAGCTCCACTGCCTGCCCATGGCTGTCTCAGCAGCCCTGGCACAGGCCAAGCACACTCAGAGGCCCCCTCGCAGGAAATCCCACTGAAGACACTGAGGAACTTCTTTCTTTAGGCCAGCAATGAGTATTTTAAAGCCAAACCTTTGAATTCTGACAACCTTATCATGAGGTGAGTGGGGTCTGACCCTGGCACAGAAGTGCTCCTGAGCTTTCCGATAGAGACTTAAAAAACCTTTAAGACTTTGCCTTGTCTTCCCTTCAGCTCACACATGGAGCAGAGGTGAAGAGCTTGGGTACCAATACAAATGATCCCCTGAGATCTTATTATACCTTGCTTTCTGGTTTGGTTTTTTCTTCCTTGCAGTTCTGCTGTCAGAGCAGTGCCTGGATCTCTCTCACATCTTCTCCCACATTCTAACCCTCATCTAAAAGAGGAGGAAAAAAGTCTGTGCTGAGCCTGTCTGCCTTTCACTAACCACTCAGCCACTGCAGTACATTTTCTTCCCTCCTTGGGCTGCCAGCGGAGCAGCATTCAGTTATCCCACTTTTCTTTATGTGGGCAATCCTCTTGTAAAGATACTTTAACAGCTGGTGTATACCTTAAAATTACCATGTAACAAAAGTTAACAGCACTCCAGGCATGAAAAGTGACTCAGCACACACAGGGATGAGCACAGGGATCCAGGACAGACCGTAAAGGCAAAGGCTACCTCAGTCCCTGTTAAACCCTAGGCAGGACTGCACTGCTGGAAAAAGACGTGCTGGAATGCTACAAAGTCAGGGTGTGCCTGCAATAGAAGGGCAAGAGGGAGAGGTGGAAACAGGTTTTGAAAAAGCACCCTGGGATGTGTCACCTTCACCAGGTCAGAGCAGTGAGAGGTGTCTGAGAGCAGCGAGGAAACACCCTTGTGCTTGGAGACCCCACCTTGGAGGCAGGGAGGGCAGGACACACAGGGATAAATCACCTGAAAGCCTATTCTGTAACCACTGACCCTGTCTCTTGTGCTTCTGCTGCAGTTGCCTGGCCTGTGAAGCAACATGAGTCACAAGGGATCCCTCAGCAGCAACCCCGGCTCATTAAAGTAAGGATCTCCATGGTGGGCTTCCCGCACCGCTTCTTCCCAGCGTCCGGGGGATGCTCCAAGCAGTCCCACTCATCCCCACACTCCCTGGGGTCTGTTTCACCCTCGCTGGGCACCTCACAAGCTGGCACTGCCTCACACATCACCTGCCCTGTGCCCTGGGGTTTGATAATGCCAGATTAGGTGGAGAGAGCAGAGTGACACCAGGAGCCTCTCCACCTGCAGCCTCGGGGCTACAGCAGCCCATGGCAACTTCCCAACGGAGCCAGAGCAGCCAGCTCTCTCTCTCCTTCCTGCACTGGGCATGAGCATCCTGAACCACTGCCTGGCCTCAGGAGGACACGGTGACAGAGCAGAAAGCAGCCCCTGGGCACCCACAGGCTCACTGCTCCGTGCAGCACAGCCCGGCCCCAGTGCCTCAGATCCCACTTGGATCCTCCTCTGCCAGAGAAAACACTGTCATCTCCTGCCTGCTCATTCCTACCCATGACCCAGGCATGGGTGGGTGACCCTACATGTGGTGCTTAGAGAGCTGACAGCCCAAAACTCAGCTGTTTACACACAGATCCACCCTCCCACATTTTCACATGGGATATGTCCTATATCCGAGCACCCGCCTTCAAGGGGTGCCTCTCCAGTGGGTCCATTCAGAAGGGATCATCACCTTGGCTCTTACACTGCCTCAGGTTCAGGCAGACTCAGGTCTGCATTTACCTGGGCTGCTCCCTGTCACCACCCCGCTTACGGCACCCCGGGAGCCGCTGTCCTCAACCCAGCCCCTGCGGCAGCGCTGTCCTGCCAGGGGACACTGGGAAGGTAACTCTAGTGGGGACAGGCCTAGCGGGGCTGCTCCGTCTCGTGTTTCCAGCGCTGGGCTCGGTGACATGCCTGTGGTGTGGGTGACGGGTAGGGTTGCATGGGGAGCTGCCGGCACGGCCCACAGGGGAACGCTTTGCCGGGTAATTCGGAGATGTGGCACGTCCCACGGATGTTATAAGAGGGAAAGGAAGGACTGGTCCCTCTGGGACAGCTGCAGAGCTGTTGTGTGAAAGCTGATGTTAAAAATAGTGGGAGCTGATGGTTGACTTGCACCTTCTCTCTTTTCCAGTGGCAGCATGGGCAAGGCCGACGGAGCCTCCAAGCTGAGTGCGAAGGACCTGTACGGTGAGTTATGCCTGCAAGCACATCCAAAGTTTTCCATAGCAAAGGCACCTCTGGAGAGCTGGGTCTGGATGTTGAGGAGTTTTAGGCTGGAACTCAGACAAAACCACGTGAATCCAGAGCTCCATATGTAACAGGCTGGCCTGACATGGCAGCAAAAACACCCCTCACATCTGTGCTGACGCCTCCCATGCTGGGAACAGCTGGGATTTTGTGGGAACAGAACGTTGCTTCCCCTACCCAGATCCTCCCCAGGTCTGTTGGCAAGATCACCTGATAAAGGACCTCACAAAAGAAAGACTGTCCTCAGCAGGTTAATGATTATCCTCTTCTAACTACTCAGTGAACCATGAAAACTCTGTGCCCTTTGGCTCTTTGGAAGTGCAGGGAATGGGCAGGATGGGTGTTTGTGCACAGTCCCAGAGGCAGCTTATTTACAAATCACCACAGAGAACATTCAGGTATCAATAACAGTCTTGATCTGAGCAGATCTAAGCACCCCAGGTGAAGACATGGCCTCTGGGGTGGGCAGAACAAGCAAAAATCGTGTGAGAAGTCACCTCCCTCGGGTATTTCCTGGATAAGAAGATGGGGGTTGTCTGGAGGAACAGTAGCAGCTTTTGGGGACTCTGCAAACTCTCCCACCTGAGAGCTGTGGATTTACCTGGTTGATGTTTAATTGGGAAGGAACGAGCTGTGTGTGCTTCTCCTGGGAGATTTTCTATTTGATCAGAGATGGCCCTCGGCAGCTGTGAACTGCCAAGGTGGTTTATTTGTCCCTGGGAAGTGACTCTGGTTGCCAAAGGGTTTTGGCTGGAGTTATCTGTGTGGAGTGGCCTGGAGCAGTGTCCACAAGGGACTGATCTCACCTGGGGAGAAGGGGGATGCGGGGGCTGTACTTAGTGTTAAACAAAGCCGTTGTTACCTTCAGTTGGCTGCCAAGAAGTGAAATATGAGGATAACGGCAGAGCAGAAATGTGGGCTGTTTGTGGCCTGGATGCTGCAGGATGGGCAGGTGCCAAGCAGGGGTTTGAACTATGATGGTCACTTCTGGAGATGGAAGGACACACAGCAAAGAGGATGAGGTGTGGAAAGTCTGGGGGCACAAAGGGCTGCTAGTTCTGATGAACTCCTCCTGCCTCCAAGGCGAGTTGCCAGGTACACAGCCATACAGAGATGTGTGGAAATGAACCTGGGAGCTCACAACGGGGTTGTAGCCATGCAGATTTGTAGGCTGGCACCCATGGGTGCAGGCAGCCCAGGGCTCCCAGCTGTCAGGGTTCCAGGGTGGGATCTAATGGTACCATGGCACAGGGAGCACCCCTCAGTCCTGTGCCGCAAAAGCCAGTGCAGGAAAAGGCTGACAGACTGCCTTGAAAACAAACACAGCTCTCAAATAAGCACTTTTCAACGCAGAATTTCATCTTCTACATTTTTTTGCGTGAACACACCTCACAAGCAAATTCACCAGGGCTGGGACCTCTCTGACCAAACTCCAGCAAGCCTTAAATGTGGACGGTGTGTGCCTGGGCCAAATCCTCAGGAGGAGTAAAGCAGCTGCCTGTTATTTCCCTGCCACTGCTGAGGTGCAGAATGAGCTCTGCAGGCGTTCCCTGCACAAATCAGTGGCTGTTGGCCAGCTCAGCCCCTGGCATGAGCACATCCAGAGGGATTTTGCTTGGCAGCACTCGAAACCCACCAATTCAGCAAAGGACACTGAGCACGTGTAAACCAATATTTAAATGTCTTGGTCCCCTTCCCACTCGGATCCTCCCTCCCCCAGCATTAATTTCTGCTGTGAGCTGGCACACTGCGGGGTAGAGGGCAGGCAAGAACTAAAATTCCAGGGAGAATTATGTTTCATAATGGAACAAATCACACCAAGCCGAGCTGGCTTTGATTATGTGATTACAACACTGCTGAGGCACATTTGAAGCTGACAAGACTTTTCGTATTTCCATTTTCCTCCAGTGCAATCAGGCTGGACCCTCAGGCTGTGTACACTGCCAGACCTCCAAAAATGAGTGCAGTGACTCCCAAATTCCCAGGACACAGGCATCCACTGCATTTAAAACTTGCTGGATGACAACCACAGATGCTCCAATGCACACAGGTGTCTAAATATTATTTCTTGATGAACAAGGCCTTAGGTTTAGCTTTCCAAAGATGCTTTTTCTACAGTAGTACTGGCCTAACACGACAGGGGTGCCAACTGCGGGTACACAAGTGCTACCTGAGGGCCAAGGCGTCCCCAGTATCAACAGGGACTTACTGGGAATTTTAAACCCACCTCCTGGGAGACCCTGCAGAGGGATATTTGAAATCACTGTGGTGAGGCTGAAGCAGAGCAGCAGCTCCAGGCTGTGCACAGGAAGGCAACTCGATGAGGAGGGTGAGGGATCGCTCTGGGGGGCCTGCAGGACATAGTGTGAGGGTACTCACAGGGCACGGCCTCGTCACGCAGCTGTTGATGGGTGGGGAAGGCTCTGGTGTCACTCTTGGCCTGCTGGAATTGCTCTGATCACCAAACATGTCACCCACCACCATGTCTTCTTCACTGTGGTGAGCACAGAGGGATGTGGAGAGCTAACCAAAGGGAATTCTATGACATTGGCTTAAAGCCCCAGATACCCTCCCCTGGCTCTATCCCTACCAGATACATTTTCTAGCTGCTCTGCCATCCTCAGTGACATTTCCTGGCTCTCATGGGAGCAGGACACTCATCCTTTCCTCTCCCCTTAGTAAAACAGCATCACATCTGTTCAGCTGCACATTCTGGAAGGGTCTGTGGCTGTAGGGAGCGAGCCCTACCTCGGCTGGCAGCAGGGAATGTCTGGCTGATATCAAGTTGCCACCTTCCTCTCCACACAGCCACCAGCTGAATAAATGTTAATGCACACCATAAATAAATTAGGCTGCTTCTCCGCTTACGGGCGTCTGTTCCCAGTCCAGATGAAAGCCTGGTGGGGGGAAACCAGTGTGGCTCCAGCAGAAACCACGGGAAGGGCTGGCAGGAAGCATTTCTGCACAGCACTTCCCACAGCAGGACAGCTGCTGCCACCCCTTTCCGAGGTGACTCCAGGCGGGTTTGTGAAGGTGTTTCCCTCGGCTGCTTCCATGGCTGTCACACAGTGCCGGCTGGCTCTCCTGACGGATCAGGCAGCACAGCCACGAGAAGCTGAGGGCAGTTTGATGATTGCAGTGATTTCTCATAGGGCTGTGGGAAAGAGCAGCTCATTTCTCTTTGGCTACTCCCTCCCTGAGCTGTGGTGCTCAGCCTTGCAGCACCCCAGACCCAGCTTGTGAGACCCAGCCAGCTGGCTCCACCCTGCCCTCCCCATCCTTGATGCACTCCTTTCTGGGAAAGAGCCAAATTTGCCAGGGCACAGGTCTGGAAAAGGGGTTTTGGAGCACAAGTGGCATGGGTTAGGCCGGAGAAGCAGTGCTGAGGCCGATCACTTGACACTGCACAGCCCCGTAACCCAAGCCCGGCTGCGGGGCTGTAACAGGACACGGGGCGCTAGCACAAAGAGAAGAGCCACTTCCTGCCTGGCTTGGCCCTGGACAGGGATCAGCTCCCTTGGGAGCTGTGGGCAGAGAGGATCCACTGGCACCAGCATCACCCCTGAGCCACGGGCAGCTGCTTGGCCCTGGCCAGGCAGAACACACTGATGGAGGAGGAGTCAATTATGTTTAATTTGAACCGTTTCCACAGACCCTCGTTGTATCCCAGCCAGGCCTCCAGCCCCCAGCCACATGGGGAGGTCTCTGAGTTGAGACCCTCCAGCTCTGAGCACAGTCCCCACACTGTAATTCCTTGCTGCCAGCTCTCCCACACTATGCCCAAACCATGAGCTGTTCACAATTTCAGCTGGAGGCCACGTGGCTGTCACACCATTATCATCAGGAGCACAGAGGGGCTGTTTCTTCCCCACAACCTCTAGGACAGGGTTTGTGCACAGATGTAACACACACTGGTATTGTCTGCAAGAGACAACCCTGGCAGGAGCAGTGGCTAAACCTGAGCTTGCTCAGCTGCACCACTGGGTCGAGAGGACCGTGTCCATGCCTAAATCCATGGGGATTTGAGCAACATCTGAATGGTGCCACTCACCATCATATCTATAAAGGTTTCATCATACTGGAGAAAAAACTTGAGGTTCAGCAGAGATTCAGCCTCCGTGCCCAAGCCATTAATTCCTCATCTCCTTTGCTGCCAGCCCTGAATAACTCCCTTGTCCTCCCCCATTGCTCCCTCAGTGCCATTTCAGCTCCTTTCTTCACGTCCCCTTTCCCATCCAGATTCCAGCTTCAGACTACCCGGCTCCCCTTTGACGCTGCATATATGGGTGACCCTTTTATTCAGTCCCTTGGACACTTAATACGCCAACTGGAAACACGGCTGGAAGAAAAACTGGAATCCAACATTCCCGTTGGTTCCTGCAGACCAAACCCCAGCAGTGGGTAAGAGAGGGAACATGTTGGCTCAGTTCAGCAACTGGGAGGAGGAGGTAGCACTGCTCCAGGTGCTGCTGGCTGGGAATGTGGGATGTGAGTTAGTCACAGGGATGCTGTGGAGAGGCATCTCCCACCTCTGATGCTGCTCAGCATCTCCAGTGACCCTTTTTCTTTGGTACCTCAAAACTGGTGGGCATGAGTTCTCTCCTTGCATGGAGCAACTGCTAAGAGCTTACACAGAGGAACCTTTTCCTAAATGGAAATGGGATTTTGGATATGCCCAAGTACCTTGGAAACAATAGCTGTGGTAGTTCATAAAAATGACAAAAAAGACAGGGGAACTTTTCATTATGAATTTTTTCAATACTCAAATAAGCTAATTAATCTTTAATTATATCAAAGCTCCCCCAATATTGCAGTGTTCTGGCATTCAAAAAATGTCGTCACCAGCTACAGCAAGTTCAGAGAACACCAGTTTGGGTTGTTTGGTGAGAAATAATTTGGCAGATTTCTTGCAGCTCTGGTTATAAAGGCAAAAAGGAACATGTCTACCCGTGAGCTGCAGCTCCTCAATGCCCCGACTCTCCCGCTCGGAGCAGCCCGGCGCACACCGTGCCGGACACACCGCCCGCTCCCGGCACGCCGGACACAAACACACACTGTTCCTCCATGTACTCAGTGCTTGCACAACCCGGGAGCTGGGCCAGGGTTGTATTTGCTTTCCTAGAGTGGGTTGTGTCTTCAGCTAATAAACCAGGAATGTGAGCACTTGGGGCTGAGCTGTGGCAAGTATGAAGTGTGCTGAGCAGGAATTGAGCCGTGTGGCACCCAGAGCAGCTGCTCCCTGCTGCCACGGCCCATTCACACCTCAGTGAGAGCCTCTTGGTTCACTCCAAGAGCTTCCAGATCCATCCTAACACACCAGCCATGAGCGAGAGCTGGCCCAGGCAGAGATTCCTGGTGCCACAGCCACCAACACAGACCAGCAGTTCAGCAAGTACTGTGGATCTAACAGCAAACCCAAGGAGCTTGGTGCTCCCTAAGCTGCAGAGATGTCCAAAATGGAGCTCTCCCTGTGCTGGCCATAGAGAGCAGGGAAGGAGCAGGGAAGGAGCAAGGCAGGACCTGCAGATTCTTCCCTGTCAGGAGCTCCAGGCACAGCGGTCCCAAAACCACATCCTTGACTAATGCTGTGCAACCTGGAGCATCCCATCCTCCTACCTGGCGAGGAAGCAGGAACCTGGCAGATGCTGTGTTCAACTGCCACATCTGGGCCCATGCTGGGATCCTGGGAATGGAAGTTATTCCATACTGCTGCTCTGTATCCCAGCCTGGCAGATGTCCACGGCTGCCGTGAGTACACAGAGCATTTGCTGCCCATGTCTGCTTGGGAGGCTGGTCCTGAGCTGCCTTTTGGCACAGAGCAGCTCGTGCTACGCTGGCAGGCTGCTATAAACCACGTGTGCACTGCTGGATAATGTACAGATAACATAAAGATTATATAAAGAACTGGCAAGCTCCAGAAGGCACTGCCAGGACTTCCCCTAGGCTGTTCTAATGGATGTGGAGGTCAGCAGTGTGATTCAGGGAATAGAGGGGAGGTCCTTGGTGTGGCACTGCCAAGGAAAACAAATCCAGTATCTCTCATTCGTCCCAGACTGCTCTGTACTTGTCCATACATCCCCCGCTTTTCTGCTCTGCCTTCAGCCCAGCAACAGCTGGAAGCAAATATGAGGAGGGATAGGGAGGATCAGGGAGGATCCTATGTGGTAAAACTAATTAATCAGAGAAGGATGTGCATGGAGGGGAGGTGGGGGCCCACTGGCACGTTGTACTGGGGGTGCTGTGCCCCTCTGGCCTGGCAGAGGCTGTGCATGGAGAGAGACAAGCCTGCTCCTGCCCTCCTTGGCACTGCTCAGCATTCCCAGAGACCTTAACCAATTATCCCAGCTCTAAGCTGGTCCCACGGGCAGCTGATCCCACTAGTTGATCTCTTGTGCTCACTGAATGTGCTCACTGAGTGGTCATGGCCACGTCCCAAGTCCCTGCAAAAAAAGGTTTAGCATGGAAATGGGGAGGGAACTTGGCACTAAAGATGTGGTTTGGCTTCCTGGACCAAGCTGATAACCCCAGTCCTTCAGGATGTGCATCGATCCTGCTTTTTTTCCTCAGTTATTACTCTCTTTCACCCCTTCCACTCCTCAACATCAATGGCCAACCAAGGGACGCTCTCCCTTCCAGCCAAGACTTTAGCTTCATCAGTGGGACTTCAGCCCAGCACTGTTTTGAGCCCTCAGGTACCACCTCGAACCTCTGCAGTGCTCTCAGCTCTTCCCATTTCCTCACTGGTGCCAGTGGGAAACACCATTCCCACAGCACTGTTTACCTGTAAGATACCAGTGACAGGTAACATTCATTGCTGTTTTCCCCACACCTCTGGGCTAAGAAAAGATTAAAACTACCTGGTTAGGAGAAAACCGAAGTGAATTCCATTAAAGAACCATTTATAGGGTTTTTTTCCCCTCGAAGGATTGCCTTAAGGATCACTGGGCCAGATCCTGAGAGGCAAGAGATGAGACAATTTACCAGAGTGTGTGCCTGTCCCATGTGTTGTCCATACTCAAGACATTCAAAACTTTCTGGATCACCCATGCCATTCATACTGCAAGTGTCTGGGATCAGCACAACTGTTCCTCAGGCCACAGTGGATCACAACAGCACCTCCCAGGATCCCCATGCTACGAGTTGGGTTTTTTCCTTGCCAAACACAAAAACGACAGGACAAAGCTGTATTGTTTTCCCATCTCTTTGGCTCTCTTGGCAGACCAAAGGGGAAGAGGACAGTGGTGGTCACTATGGGCTCATGCCAGCTTTATCACCTTCGCATGTTTGCTGTACTGGTGCCACGGCCCTGGAGCTCTCCTTGCCCTTTGCCTGTGGTATATCCAGAGTCCTCCACTGCCAGACTCTGAAGATCACAGCAGATAAACAGAGGTGCAGATTGGTGTCTGAGCTGATTTGGGGAAATCATCGCTATATTCCTGCAATGCTCATTTATCACACAGGGATTATGCAAATGCTCCACGTCCCGGGGCCAGGTGCGGGGTCGGATAACAGCTGAAGGTGCCGAGGTCCCGTTGCAGGACGCTGTGGAGATGCCAAGTGTCCCGCTGTGAGGTGTCATATGAACGGGAGGAAATGAGCTGCTCCTGCTGCTAACAAGCCAGCGGACACTCATACAAAATTCAGCAGCCAAGGACAAGGCTGTGCAGGAGGGCAGGGTGCAGCCACACGGGACAGCTGACCTGTCTTCTGAGGTAGGGCTGGCCCAGGGACTTCACCTGGGCAAGGGAAAGGGTCCCCCTTGATCCAAGCGTCAGTCACAGAACTTGCTGTAGGCATCAGTCACAGAATTCCAGAATAGTCTGGGTTGGAAGGGACCTTAAAGCTCATCTCATTCTACCCCCTGCCACGGGCAGGGACACCTTCCACTATCACAGGTTGGCCCAAGCCCTGTCCAACCTGGCCTTGGACACTGCCAGGAATGGGGCAGCCACAGCATCTCTGGGAACCTCTGCCAGGACCTCACCACCCTCACAGGGAAGGATTTCTTCCTAAAAGCATTTCAGGATCAGCCCAGGCCAACCAGAGCCAGATTTAATCAAAGACAAATAATGATGCATCATGGAAAGCTCTGCAGTGTTTCACCACATTGCTTTGAGTAAATAAACCAAAACCCACTCTTTTTCTTTAAAGCACCCATGCTCCTTGGATGAATGTGGCCCCAAACTGACTCTTTTGTGATCTGCAGCCTGGATCTTTAATACTTCCTGTGTTTAAATCAAAACTAAGCACTAGGAAAGCAGGAGATTTCGGTGTTTTGGCACCCTGCTGTCCCCGGAAAGCCTGGCTGGTTCCAGACCTCGTGGTCTTATTTGTGGATGCCAGCAGGAAACACAAAAATAAAAGTTTCCATGGGGGTGGGGCCCAGGTAGAAGCCAAGGAGACAGAAGGGATTTCAGGAGAAGGAGCAGATGTCTTAAAGAAAGGGACAAGAATGAGAACATGCAGAAACACCCCATTTCTTGCCCTGGGCAGCTTCTGGGACATCACTTGAATGACATCCTGACACAAAATAGAGGCACTTTGTTCTAGTCCTGTGAGGACTGGAGGTAATGCAGAAATTCCCCCAGGGAAAAATCAACAGAGGGAGGGGAAACTTCTGCATTTCTCCCTGTTCCAGGGCTTGCTGCTGTCTGAAAAAGGCTGCAAAGGGCTAAAGGGGCCTTTGCTCTCTGCACTCACTGAGTGCAGGGAATGGGAAATTGGGCTATGCAGAGGTTTTGACCAGTCCCCAAAATTTCCAAGGCTTCTCCAAACATCTTCTCAGGGGTGCATGCTGAGATGTCCCTTGACTGTGACATGTGCAGCTTCTTTGAGCTTGGAGGAAGGGGCAGAGGCATTGGAGGGGATCTCAGACAGTCTGAAGGCAATCAGCTGCAGCCCTGACCACTGCTACAGCTCCATGGGCTGTTTTCCTATCAGGAACAAAGACCTGTGCTGGCCTGCCTCTGGAAACCTCACCTCCCTGGTATTCCTTCCCTCCTCAGGGACTACCAGCTCCGACACAGCTCCGCACCCTTCCTCTCAGGGCTGGGACGTTTGCTTGTCCAAATGTAAACCCACTTTGTTTCCAGACCACCCACTGCAGCCTTTTCCATTCCCTTTGAAAAAGGAGGGGATGGGATGTCTTAAAATCCAAATGTGTCTCCATCCCACACCAGTGTGGTGTTCTCATTTCCATCAGTGTCATCTATTTACACGAGAAATGCTCAGGGAGGAAATTGAGGTTACTGAGAGAAAAAAAGTGCCTCACATCAGCCCTGGATCCCTGTGGGATGCGCTGCCTGTGCCCTACCCCAGACCTTGCCCCACATTTCAAGTAGGACAGGCTGCAATTAAAGCCCCCAGCACCCAGAAAATGCCACTGAGCCTTTCCTGTGAGCCTGAGGTGCGAAGTGGCTGCGCTGCAATGTTAATTCATTTATTCAAGGTCACTCTGGAATGGCAGAGCAGGGAGCTGGGCTGGGTGTCTGAGCTCTTTCCACCTGAACTACCCTTACTCCACCTCCGAGCTGGTGCTAGTGGTGTGTGGGACATGGGCTCAGAAGCCTGCGGTCTCCATTAATGCCTCTGCCAATATTCCCACCAATAAATCACATAGGATGGGGAACAGCCACCACTCCAGGGCTAGCAGGAATCAGCCACAGAGGCAAAACACTCTGCTGTGTTTTCAGCCACAGGTGCAGAGATACACGGGTGTGAAGTACTCGTGAGTCCTCCAAGCTGATGGCACAGTCTAAAGACTTAGGAAAGTGTTAAAATGCTTTAGAAATCAGCTTGAATCAGCTTCTATCCCCCCTTGCCAGGCTCCAAGCAAGAGCAGCAGCAGCATCTTTTCATGATCCTTATCTCTGGGATATCTCCGGGTGCTCAGCAAGGTGGGCAGGACTGCACCAGTGCTCCTCTCTGTGCACCAAGAGGAGCTCGATTGTAAAAGCTCTTCCCTGCTGGCCAAGAAGAAAGGTGAACTCCCCAAGGCAAATCCCACGGAATGGCAATGCTTGTTCTGGAGAGACACCTGCTGGCGATGCCTGTGGAGCCCGAGCTGGATCCTCAGAGGCTTCGAGAAAGACTCGGAGTTGTAACTCTCAGACCCTGATACACAGATAACAAATGCTTGTCTTCTTGTTTTTTACAGAACAAAGGAAAAAATACTCCAACTCCAACGTCATTATGCACGAGACTTCCCAGTACCACGTCCAGGTGAGCACACACACGCAGTGGAGAGTTAAAGGGCTGAGAGGCCAAGGTCAGTGATAGGTGCTGGTAGTGCAGTGTGTTCCATGTGTCCTGGAACTTCAGGAGGCCAAAGAGGAGCTGGGAATCTCCTTACCATTAATGTCTTGAGTCACTGACTAGAGGAGAATGGGGGGAAAAAAGATATTAAATAGACAAGGGAATTCTGCACAAGGAAAGAGGAAGTGGGGAAGGTGTTGTCCTCTCCCTCCTCTGTGTCTGAAGGAGAGCAGAAACTGTTGTCCCTCCTGTCACCCTGTGCTTCAAACCCTTCTGATCAGCACTGCCAGGTTAAAAGCAGAGTTCCCGTGGTCGTTACCGGAACTCAGCTTCCCAAACAACAGAGACCACACTGACTATCAGCTTTCAGCTCTCCCCAGCTACTGTGTCCTCTCAGGTAACTCAAATCCCATCACCCATGACAGGCAATAAGCTAAATCCATCTCCCACTGCCACAGACATCCACTCCAAAAAGAGGAGCCAGCCTGGCCATCATGGGCTCAGCAATTCCTCGTGCGGGACTCCGTGGAGACGGAGGTGGGCCATTCACCACTGAAAACTGAGCAAGGCGAGGGCAAAACACTGTCTGAGGTGCATATTAAGGAGATAGGACCCTTTAAAAGTCTAAATTTAGACTTTTAAAATGCCTGTTTGGAAAGAGGTCCTAGTTTCCATCAGAGAAACCAACTCGATGGCTCGCAGTCACCGATGGATGCAGAGGAGGGACTTTAAACAGTGACATGTACATGAATTCTTCATTAATTATGCCATAAGCCACCCATTTGTGAGTCTCTCAGAGTCTCTCCCCTGAACTTTGACCAAGGCAAACAGGATTGTGGTGGCAGGCAGTGAGATAGAATGAGGTTTCCGCATGGGAGGCATTTTACACCCCTTGAAGTAATCTGATCAAAGTTTAATGGTGGGTGGACTCATTGCCCATTCTAGCAAAAGCTGCTGTATTTGAATATCATCTGGTTAAAAACGGGTTTTCAGAGAGAAAGCAAAGACAGCGGGAAGCTTCTCCTCCTCAATCCACCCATATCTACGGATAATGGAAAGTAAAAAAATATTCTAATGATTGAGTCAGACAGGCAGCTTCCCCTCCAGCAAACGAATTTATGAAGCTTGTAAAAGTGGTGGATAAAATAATAGAAGAGATAAAATGCCTGTCATCTTGAGTAAACCCATTCTCCTCTCTGCTCTGAAAGCAGAGGGCTTGGCACCTCTGCACAGATAAGACTGACTTGGCAAACACCTTTCCGTGCACTATTTTACAATTACAGTAACAACCACCCCAGCGTGTTTTTCATACGTGATTGCATTGCTAATCTCAGCTTTCGGCTCACACACCTGCCACGAGTTTTATTTAGACAGTGCCTCACCCCATAGGATAGCTGTGCTTGATGAACACAGGAATGGGTCTCATACCCTGCAGTGTTTGTCCTCTGCTCCGCTCCTTCCTCCAGTCTTTGGGAATCATCCAACAGCAAACGGGTCACCACAAACCCTATGCACCCCTAATGCCCAAGAACATGTTCAAGTCTTGACCCTTTCTGCAAGTCAGGTCTAACAGTGCTGTAAATCCGAGCCTTTCCCTGGATCCAGCTTGTCTGGAGCCAAGTGCAACAATGGTTCTTGCCTGTGCTTCATCACAACCACCCAGGGCTCCGGCTCCGAGTGCCCGCATCCCTCTCGGCTCCAGCCGCTCTGTGTCAGACCCCAGCACCCACAGCCTCTCCAAGGTTCATCACCAAGTTCCACTGCAGGACAGCTGGGTTACTGAATCCACTCACGAGTGCATCAGCACCAGAAAGAAGATACTTGATCCCTGAAAAGGTTATGTCTGATCACTGGGAGAAGGCAGGAGGACACAGGATCAAAGGGAGAAAAGCCAGGCAAAACTCATCCCTGTACTACACATTTCCCATCAATTTAGGACTTGCTTTAAAACACACCCCATTTTTCCAGCTCTTGCTTTGTAGGGACAAAGGACTTGTGCACCAGAGAGAAGCAGGATTTTCCACTGCTGTCATCCCCACAAACTCTGAATGCCCAGCAGGACCATTTGTGGGGTGGCCACGCTGTTGTCCCCATCCGCCCAGGGCAGCTCCACCTGCAGCACCTGGGTGTCCCTGTTCCAAGGGTTAATCTGCTCCTTGCAGCCACTGCTGCTGAAGTGCCTGTTCTGTACCCTACTGAGCAAGGAAAACAGGATGAGAGGGTCGTGCTGGTGGATGAGATATTCCAGGGAAGGGAGAAAAACATGTGATCTGGCTCAATAAGCCTCCCGGCTGCAGGCCCTTGGACTGCACAGATGCCTTGGTCAGGCCTGTAACTTATTCATCCAGAAAACTCCTGCCTTTCTCTCCTGGAGAAAGGTGGTAAAGACAGCGAAAAGCTTCACCTGCTTTTTGCCAGTCAGGCACATTCTCCTTCCCTTCTCACTGGGAACACAGCTGGGCAACAAAAGGAACAAGGTGAAACAGGGCCTTTTCCTTCCTGATTTTTCTCCCTTCCCTGTTGTCACCTGAACACGTGGCCTGGCAGTGCTGTCACTGGCACAGGGACAACAGCTGGGCAAACAGCCCGGCTGCTCTGACTCCCAGCTTTGTCTGCCTTGCAGTCCCCTCTGCTGGCAGACACAACCAGTTCTTCCATCCACAGAGAGCAGTGCCTGCTCATCTGGATTTTTGGAGTGACTTTCACCCACTTCTGAGGGGCACACACACCATTTAGATGTGATACACCTTTCCACAACAGCATTCCCATGGAGCCCCCGGAGGAGACCAAAGCTGCAAGTGCCGCTCCATGACACAAACTCTGTCCATATAGGTGCCAAGTCTGAGGTTTGGATCACCACACACTTCAGGATACGACTGGAGCAGGGACGGGAAAGCATCTTGGATGGTTCCACCTTAGCTTAGCTGCTCCCAGCCCAAGTGTACACACGGGGCAGCGAAGGAGGGGAGGACAGCACTGGCTCATGGGAGAAGAGCATGGCCTGGGTATATGGGACAGGGAAGGGAGGTAGGAAAACCAGGATAACCAAGGAAAGCCACAGTGCAGGACAGAAGCAAGCAGCAAAAAATCCTTTCCTACAGCCTATTTTTACTACCACAAGGGCTAATTTGGGTATTTTGGGGGGAAGATAACCCCAACCCTAAGGGAGGATTAAAGGGCTGGTGTAGAGTCAGCTGCCAGGTTTGGAGCTCTTGCAGGCTTTGCAGCATAGAAGCTCTCCAGAGTAGCTGTTCCCAGAGCATGGGACCCCACACATTGGATCCCACGTGGCACAGAGGACTAACACTTGCCCATGGCATGCATGAGCTCTTTGCCTGGCACAAACCCCGCACAAGCAGGTCTGCTACACGAGACAAGCAAAACCCACGTGCTTTTAGCTTGGCAAGCAAAGCGTAACAGCCATAGTTCAACTTCCAAGCAGTTCCAGAAGGGCCAAGGAGTAACTCGTGTGTATGAAGCATCTGCCTTGTTGGACAGGGATCAGAGCTGCTGGAATTGATGAGATTAATGAGCAAGTGGTGAAACTGGTTATGAAAACCCATTCCGAAACGCAAATCTGTCACCGCCGCGGCCAGGCTGGTACCAACAACCACAACTTTTTTGTGCAGCAACTCCTGAGCTCTGAGGAACTACAAACTGTAGTTGAAGTCTTTAGAGGTGCTTTCACCTGATTCAAACTGATTTACACACTCCAGCAAACATTTCCCACCTGTTTTTATCTCCTGTCTCTCCCCAACTTCAGCACTTGGCCACCTTCATCATGGACAAGAGCGAGTCCATCGTGACAGTTGATGATGCTATCCGGAAACTCATCTTGCTCAACTCCAAAGAGAAGATCTGGACGCAGGAGATGCTGCTGCAAGTCAATGACAAGTCCATCCGGCTGCTGGACTGTGAGACACAGGTACCTGCAGCCCTGTGGGAGTGACCCACAGAGGGAGGTGTGGGGTGCAGTGGGTACCTTCCCGTTCTGCCTGGGAGAGGGCAAGCTTTAAGGAACAAAACCAAGCGTGTACTCACTCCTGGAGTAGAGTCAGCCCTGCCGTGTGGCAGCATGATGGTTTTAGCAATGACAAACCAGAGAATATCAGCCCAGGGATCCCAGGAGCTCCTGCACAGGACCATTCCCGCTCAGTTTAATAGTTCTGCATTGCTTGACACCTTCCTCCTCCTGTTGCAGGAGGAGCTGGAGGACTTCCCTCTGCCGACAGTCCAGCACTGCCAGACGGTGCTCAATCAGATGCGCTATTCCTCCATCCTCCTGCTGGTGTGCCAGGACTCGGAGCAGCACAAACCTGACATCCACTTCTTCAACTGTGATGAGGTGGAGGTGAGCAGAGCCCTCCTTGTTGGTGTGAAACAGAAAAAAACACACTCCTTGCTGTCTGCCAGCCCTGTTCCTCCTTTGCCCCTAATCCTTCCTTAAGCCAAGCCCTAAAAACACCCCTGTTTTATCTTCGAGGCGGAGATGGTTCATGAGGACATAGAAAGTGCCCTGGCAGACCACAAGCACGGGAAGAAGATACGGCCACAGACACTCAAGTAAGTGCTGCAGGATACAGCTGCGAGTAACAAAAATAAAGCTCTGTTTCCAGTGGTTTAGTCACACTCCAGTCTCTTGGAAATGGGATCAGTAGCCACTGATGGTGTTGTTCTGTGTATTTTCCTTGCAGGGCAAACCAAGAAAAGATCAAGCAGAGACAATCCATCCTTCCCCCACCGCAGGGGCCAGCTCCCATCCCGATTCAGCACGACACGCGAGGCTCAGCGATGAACAGGAATAGGGTGGCACCTCCTTCCCAGCATGATCCAGGTACTGGGAGCACTCAGGAAGTCTGTCCTGGGGATGGGAGGCTAATTAACCCAGACAGCCAACCTAAAGTGGTCTGTGGTGAAAATAAGTGTCGTACCCACTGGGCATCTTCTGCTCAACAAATAAAAGCTCCTAGAAACTCCTTGTAACAGCACCTTATATTTGGGGGATACAGAAATTCCCCAAAAAAACAAAGGCCCCTCACAAAACTGAGCCATCACTTGAAATTTGAACCAGGGATTGGTGATCTTAAAATGTACAGACAAGGCAGACCTGGTCAGAAAGACAAATTTCTGGCTCTGCTAATTAACAGGAACCCAGATTTCATCCTCAAAAATCAAGTGGTTTCCATGAATTCTTGTAAAGTCGAGTGTGGGAATGCAGATCTGAACTCACCCCTCTCACATGCTCATCTAAAGATTCATTCCAAAACCATCCTGACTTCAGCCTGTTTGAGCTGCTTGAAAAAACTTGGTATTTTCCTTTGGAGAAAGAAGTAACAGAAATAAGTTCCTAGGAACAGAAACAAGCTCTTTCTCTGACAAAAGACCAAACTGATGAGCAAATTGTAAGCATTTCTTATCCCTGCCTATAATACCACCTTGTCTTAGCACTCATTTCTAGTTTCTAGGAAAACATGAAATAGGATACTATAATACATCCAAAACACTCCTTTCCTGGGATGAGATCTGAAGCCAAGCAAAGGGATCTGAAGCTCTGGCTGCTGAACAGGAGAGCTTATTTCAGGCCTAGTTCTGCATCATAACAGGAGTATCTCTATTTCTGAGCTGGACCACGAGTAAACATCTATATTCTGATGTAAAGCAGCAGCCACTCTTACCTCTGCTCTTCCAAGGGTGCTCAGCAAGGAGCTGAGCTTACACTTCTCAATCAGCAGAGCAGAGCTGGGGATTCTCCCCGGCAGGGTTTCTGGTTCCGAGAGCACAGAGCCTGGCAGGAGAGCAGATGATGGGAGAAAGCCTTGAGTGATGCCTGTTTGCCGAGATCCTTTCTTCACAAAACGCCTTCCCGCTTTTCCTACAAATCCTGTCTGAATGGAGCACCTCATCCCCACACTTAGACATGCCCTGGGCTTTCCACATTCCTTTGCCAAAACTGCGTCCCCGGTTCTCCCGTTCGGCAATTCCTGCCATGCCAGCTCTTTCAAATGCCCCTGCACGGAGCTGACACGGTTTGCTCTGCACAAGGGGCCACCCCAGCCATTGTTGCCACTGGAATATCCCCCCCCACACTGAGTGTGTTTTCTGGAAGCCGGGAGTTGCCTCGGGGTTGGGTTTTTGCAGGACAGTTGGGTTTTGCACCTATTGCAAGCCCTTGGGAGACTGCACACGAGTTTGTACAGAAATGCTGGTTTGGGCCTGCCTAAACACCCATGCTGCAGAATTCCTGGCATGCTGCTTTCCAGCAGTTGCACTAACTTCCAGGGCTTGTTCCTTCTTCCTCAACTACTGTTTGGTTAAACTGGAACTTCTGGGAGACAGAAGGCTCCCACGGAGAGCTGGAGGTTTGCAGGGAGAGCAGAGTTAACCTAATCCCACTTTACATCTGGTTCTTCAGCTCTTCAGCGTAGATCCATCAAAGGCACAGGAGCTGGTGACGGCCGCAGCTGGGCCTGGCAGGTCTCTGCTGGCTGCTCCTCGTGATTCGTTCCCTGTCCATAGCTGAAAGCAGGCAGTGCATGGACACAGGGCTGGCAGGCAGGTGCTGTGCCCCTGGAGGACTTAATCAGCAACTCTGATCACCTCCTGCTTCTCGGGGTGTCCTGAGGTGCCCTCACAACCCAGAACAAACACCCAGGCTGGGAGTTACCATCCCATGGATCCCTGCCTTCCCTGCCTTTCCTGCAGCCTCTGACAGCAAATCTGTTCTTCTCTCCCTCGTTTGCAGACTACGAACGACGAAGCTCCGGCTCTCACGACCACGAGGAGTCCCGAGCCACATTAGCACACAAGATTGAAAAGGAAACGGTGGGTAACAAGGACATGGCCCAGTCCCTGGGCAGGAGCAGGGGGAGGAGAGAGGTGAGGGGCTCCTCCATGAGCAGACATTTAATGAGTCATCTGGTCATTTTTCAAACTGGTATCTGCTGTGCATAAAGATAAGGTGGCCAAAAGCAAATCTCCATCACCAGGTCAGTCACAATGTCCTCTGACCTGAGGCAGCTCTGCTGATTCCAGCTCTGCTCCTCCCCATCCCACTTGGGTTATTTTCCAGCTGTCCATTGGCAGGGGTCCCTTGTCACATTGATAAGGATGGCACACAGCCAGGCCCAGCTCTGTGTTTGCAAAGTGATGAATTCAGCTCCATTTCATGCCTGGATTGCCCGCTCCTGTGCATTCTCCTGGGAAATGCAGCAGGCTCTGGGATTTGGGCTCCCAGCAGTGTGCAGCCCGGGCTCGCTTTCACCTCGGTGCCTTGGGTCTCTGTCCGCACAGCAAATCCTGAACTGCACTCTGGATGACATCGAAGTGTTCGTCGCCCGGCTCCAGAAGGCTGCAGAGGCATTCCGACAGCTCAACCAAAGGAAGAAAGGGAAGAAGAACAAGAAGAAAGGGCCAGCAGGTGCAGTACAGCAGCCAGAACAAACGGGGAGCACAGGGGCACGGATGAAGGCGGGGGGACACCTCAGCTCACAGCCCAGCACAGCCACAAACTCGGCCACAGCAGTCTGGGAGGTGCCGCTGCTCCATGGGCACCTCTTGTAGAGCACACAGAGCCTCGGGAGGCCTCGGACACACAGGAGTGTGAAATTTGGCTTTCCCTGAACCCCTGATTTTCAGTAGTTCCGGTCTCAACACCCATTTCTGATGTGTCTTCTGCACAGCAGGCAGATGAAACCTTCCCAAAAGGGATGCTCTAACTAACGTGTCCTTCTCTGCTCCTTCTCCTGGCAGAGGGAATGCTGACTCTCCGAGCAAGACCCCCAAGCGAGGCCGAGTTCATTGACTGCTTCCAGAAAACCAAACTGGCTTTTAACCTCTTGGTAAGACACGGAGGGAGTTTCCATCCCATGCAGGGACAGGGCTTTCCCCCAGGTATCCCAGGACTAAGTGTTTAGAATGAATTTGGAAAACACTACCAAGGGACAAAGGTGTGAATTCCAGGTTCTTCAGAACTCAGGACAAACATTGTGTCAGGCTTGTACAGGTTTTCTGGGACAAGCTCTTAAACCAAAACTAGAAGCATGAAGTCCAGGATGGGACAGAGCAGCCAGAGGGTGGCAACGCCTGAATCTTTCCAGATCCAGGCCTAGGGAAGCCTCTGGTTGAGAGTAACTGATGGCTCCCATTGCCCCAATATTCCTGGCTCCTCTCTTTCTCCCCTGCAAGACCCTCTGTATTAAGAAGGGGATGAAAAGCAGGAGCACAAAGATGTTCCCAGTGCTGCCAGCTCTGCTCAGTGAAACGTGTGAAACAGGGAGGAATTGTGTCAGCTGTGACCAAACTTGTCCAGCGAACACATCCTACAAGATCCTTCCTGGGAAGCAATTAATAAGGAAACCCCAGAGATCGTAAACAACCTTAATGCAGGACACCAAGCTCCAGCCTTTTCTGTTAGAAGCAAATATGAATAATTTGTGCCTGCTCCGGACCAGAAGGAGCAGCTATCTCCTGGCAAGAGCCCAGGGTTGAGTACGGAGGAGAGCTGGGAATCCGTGGTGGAGCACTGCCACGTTCCTCACCACGAGGCTGCAGAGCCCCTGTGAAGTGCCAGTTCATTCATTCAGTCACCCTCTGCCAGCAGTTGTTTCCCTGTTTCCACTCCACATGAATGTTTAATCACCGGCATTTCAAATGCTTTGCATTCCGGTAGGAGCAGGGAGCCTCTCTTGCACTGCAGCAGTGCCAGGACAGGAGAAGGAGCTGAATGGAAGCACAGACTGAAGAGGTTTCTCACCACAGCTCAGCTGATTGCTGCCAATGAAACCCAATTCTTACAGTACATTAATCCCAACTGGTTGCTCCTCCATTCTCCCACAGTTCACCTCAAATACCACTGGATTTGGAGCATTGCATTGGCCAGGGCAGCTATAGGTGCCACAGGCAAGGCCTTGGTGGAGATTTTTCCTTGTCAGCAAAATGCCAAGGGACCGACAAAACACCTGTCCTGTTGTTTCCCTTCATAGAACTAGTGGTATTTTCAACCCTGCAGGAGGCAGAAGCAACAATAATCCTGGCCTTTCCTCACTAGGACTTTCAAAATAAGCCACGGTTTTCTGTGTCTGTTCGAATTAGCTTCGAAGGCACTGATTTAACAGAGCCAGTATTCCACCCCTCCTGAAATTCACCGGGAATTAGAAATGGACACAAAATAAAAATGAATTATTTCTACTCCCTACATCACTTTTCTCAACAGTCAGCAACACTCCCTTCATGTGAGTGTGTCTTCTCTTTTCTGTCACATGAAGGGAGTGTTGCTGACTGTTGAGAAAAGAGAAGACACACTCAGGTTAGGGTTAAACTCCATTTCCTTTCTCTTCCCAGGCCAAACTAAGGAAGCATATCCAGAACCCCAGTGCTTCAGAGTTGGTGCATTTCCTGTTTGGGCCATTGGAACTGGTAAACCTTATTCCCAGGTCTCACTGGGAACTTTTTATTTCTAGTTCACACTTGCAAGCAGATAGATTGTGCAGAAGGGTTAGAAAACTGCTCACGCCTGGCCACAGCTTTCTCAGGAACTTCCAGAAGTGATGCCAGTTGTTCCTGGCCTCTGATCCAATTTGCAGCTTGAAGTAAATACACAAACTCCAGCAAATATGAATCTTTCCACCCAATTAATAAAGCCTTACTGTGAACAAAAGGGGCAGTCATCTGTGGTTCCCACTGGGAATCTGCCTGATCTCACCTTCAGGCAAACATGGCTCAGTATTTGCACTGAAAATAGGAAGCAGAAATCCCAACTTGGAAAAGGAGCCAGAAAGGACACAGGAATAGCAAGGTATTTTCCATTTTTTGAAGTGTCAGCTTGTGATGTCTCTAACAACAGCTCATTTTTAGATCAGATCTTGCTTTGCCTCCAATCAAAAAAATTCTCATGTTCTTCTGAACTGTCCAGTCTCCTTGAAAGACTTAGGTTGATGTTTCTTGAGGTGACTGAGCTGATCTAAGGATCTGAGCTGTCTTTAATTTCTGCTCCTGCGTGTCCCTGGTTTGACACTTTGACCATTCCCTGCAAATTCTCTCTTATTTGTGTGGCTTGTGTGTGACCCAGATCATCAACAGCTGTGGTGGCCCCGAGCTCGCCCGCTCTGTCCTCAGCCCACTGCTTTCTAAAGATGCCACAGATTTCCTCAGAGGACACCTGACACCCAAAGAGATAAACCTTTGGGATTCCCTGGGGGAGACATGGACTAGATCCAGGTGAGGACAGAGCTGCCATCTCACCAGGCTCCCCAGGTAGAGGGGATGCTTGGATGCCCTGATGCTTCTGCTTCTCCTTTGAGGGAATGTCCTCAAAGACACATTCCTTATGAATGTGACCTCATATTCCTGCTTTGTGTCCCAGAGCTGAGTGGCCCCGAGATGCAAACATCCCCACCTACATCCCCAAATTCCGCAACGGCTGGGAACCACCCACAGAAATCTTCCGTGGAGCTCCCTGGGAAATAGACATCGGACACTTGCAAGAGGAGGTTGGTCCTGTGTCCCTGGGAATTCTCTCTTCTTTTTCTTCTCCCTCCTTCTTTTCCCGAGAGATGGATCTGTGGGTGTGTGGTAGTCTGCCACAAGCAGTTGGCTCAAAACTCAGGTGGATCTGGTTGCTCCAGTTAAATACGGAAAGAAAATAAGGTGGGAAAAGAGCAGCAATAATCAGCCTCTCCTGATCAAAGGCAACAGGACCCTATAATGTAATTGAGCTCCCAGGATACAGGTTTCCCTGAAGAACATCTTGATCAAAAGCTGCCAGGCCATGACTCATCTACCACTATCCCTCTCCTTTTCTCCCATCAGCTTTCCCCTTTCCTGGTAACGCTGATCCCATGTCTGCCTTTCCAGCTCTCCTCAGCCAACGGATATCCCTACCGGAACTCCTCACTCAAGCGTGGCCAGACTGCTGACCAGACACAAGCTGTGGATGCCTTCAAACAGAACATCACCCCACACGGAAATAGGTAACGGGTCCGCACCCCCGGAGCTTTGGCTCCCACCTCGGAACCTCACGAACACCCACGGACACGCACAGTGACACTGGGATGTTTGGGCATCCTGGAGATAACTGTCTGCCACTGTTAATAACCATCAGGAGCAGATAAAGATCAGCTGAGGGATTATTCCCATACGCACTGTCTGCTGTTTAACCCCCAGCAGCTCTGCAAGGAAAGGAATCCCAGGAGTTTGCCACCACAAGAGGCAAAAATACTGACTGACTGTATTTGTCCATCCATAGGTCTTGTTTCCCAACATCAGTCACCGAAGTGCCAAAGGTGCTGCATTACACTTTTGCTCTCCATATGTTTAGAGACATCACAGAATGGATTGGGTGGGAAGGGACCTTAAAGATTATCCAGTTCCAACCCCCTGCCATGGGCAGGGACACCTTCTACCGGCTTGCTCCAAGCCCAGTCCAACCTGGCCTTGGACACTTTAAGGGATGGGGCAGACACAGCTTCTCTGGGCAACCTGTGCCAGGGCCTCAGCACCTTCACATGGAAGAATTTCTTCCAAATATCCCATCTAACCCTGCCCTGTGGCAGTGTGAAGCCATTCCCCTTGTCCTGTCACACCTTGGAAATTTTCACAACATCTCTGAGTGCCACCAAACTCTTCCCGCAATCCACATAAACTCTCTGCTGTATTCTACTTGGCAGTGATTTGACACAAAGTTTTCAGCTTCTAATCTTTCAAATCTGGAAGCCCAGACCCAGCAAAGTCCTTGACCATCCACTTTTCTGTAGCCACCTCTAGTCTGGGAACAAACCTTCAAGCCAGACGGGTTTTCCATGGTTTTTTGTTCCAATCTAAAAGGTTTATAAGCTTTACTACCAAAAAGTTCAAATCCACAGCAAAATACCTTAAATTCAATTATATCAGCAAGATAATTTATATTTCTCATTCATCTTGTCACAGGTCCTGGTGGGACCACCCAGTGGTACAGATGCAACATGGAGCAGGGAAACAATTAGGATCATTTTTCTTCTCCTATTCCAATTTTCCCAGTGAGGTTGGGAAAAATAAGGAGAATTTAGTTTACACAAGAAGACTGACGTCTGTTTTTAGTGACTGGTAGACAACACACGTAGGGAAACATTTCCACCTCTATCAGCACAGGCAAACTACAGAGAGCAGTATGGAATCTTGGAACAGAAATGATCAGGGTGCCTTTTACCAAGGTGACATCTCCCCAGACACCACCCAGTCCAACCACAGCTCAGGGGAGAGGAGACAAGGATCTCTCTTCTCCTGGCATAGGTGGTGTACCTGGTTACCTGCCTTTCACACTGCCAAGAGCAAATTTTCCTTACGGATAACATTTAAGGAAAAAAAAATCCAAGTTAATTGTTAATGTGCCAAGATGACAGCCCTGGGACAGACATTTTCCCTGCTGCACTCATGCTTCTTTCAGAGTAGCCTGAACTAGTTTTCTAGCCAAGAGACCCCACATTAGCAAAAATACCCACCCCTGAGTGCTACAGTTATTTACACCTCGGCTTTTGGCCGCAGAGAAGTGTCCTGAAAGCCCCAGGCAGGACCACAGCCTTCAGCACAGGTCCCTGTGCACAATCCAGGTGCACCCACAGCACACACCGCCCTCAGACTCCTCCCTCGTGACTCAGTTACCTCCTGGAATGCCACAAAAGAAGGAATTTCGACCTAACTCGGGCTTTCCTCCCCCTCCCTGCCTTCAGGGCACTGCTGGGCAAGGCCAGCGCTCCTTTCCTGGCCTGCTGAATTCAGTTTGACTGCTACAAGCTCTCCCCCACTGTGGAATTACAACTTAAATATTACACATGGGTGTAACTAGACCAAGAGCTGTCCCAAATCTCCTGAGCTAAAGACACTCCTACAACCACTGGTGTAAACACTGTAGTAAACACTACATTAGTGGTTCCAGCCTTTTTCTGACCACCAAACACAGTTAACAAGGGCAGAAAAATGAATTTAAACTAAGCATAATGGGCTCATTTTTCAAAGCCAGGTTTTACAGGTTCACAAAGAACTGAACTTCCCCAGTACATGGATATCAAATCACTGACCAAAGCTGGTCAGAAATGGAAAATAGAAAAACAGAGTTGCTGGCAGTGCTGGAAGCACTGGTTTCCCTGAGTTGAACTTGACTTAACAGAACTTGACCTAAACTGGAGGAGAACCTGAGCCCCTGCTCACACCCACTGTGAATATGGCATCAGGCATCTGTGCAGGTTACACTTCATAAGCAAAAAGATCCATGGAAAGGGCATTGAAATAGTTCCTACCTCTCCTTTCACAAGGCAAGACAGTTTTTCCGTACAGCAAACGTTTTTTGAATTAAAAAGATATCACTACACTCACATGGAGAAGATGAGATTTGCTAAATTTTCCTAAGCCAGGCAAAACAAAACAAAACAAACACAAGTTTTCAGTTTGGGTCAAAGAGAACCTTTCATTCAACTTTTTCACCGTTTTCAACAATCTACTTCATTCATTTTGTCTCTCTTCAAACAAAAAGCCAATTCAACCTTGAAAACAGTATATTCTGGTAT